>VXBP01010040.1:0-25931 GCA_013400115.1 Rhinopomastus cyanomelas
GCCGGGGTTTGGGAGCAGATGGGTGGGAATGAGCCAGAGTGCAGGAGCACGATGGAGAGTTCGGGATTTCTTTTTACCTGCCAACCATGCCCTGACCTGTGCGAAGCAGCCTGTTTGCACCCCTGCTTTGGCCATGCTGCAGCCCCTACAGTGAGTCCTGAGCACCAACACTGCAAAGGTTTGGGCTCCGTCGCTTTGGGATGTGGACTTGGGCAATCCCTTGGGACCAAGTGACAGTAAGGTCCCACTTCACAGCAGCTCAGAGCTGTGGCTATGCTGGTGTCAAACACATGGAGATGGGGTCATGCAGGATCACAGAATGTTTGGGGCTGGAAGGGACCTTAAAAGACCCTTTAGTCTAAACTCCCTGCCAGAGTGGGGTCACCAGATGAGATCACACAGGAGATGGGGACATGGGGTGCTGTGCAATGTGGAGATGGGGATGTGGGGTGCTGTGTGATGGGCACTGTGCTGGGTAGATCTGAGGATAGAGGATGCTGCCTAAGTGGGAACTCCTTCTCCTGCGAGTGTCTGCCAGCTGCCATGGATCTGCTCCTCAAGGAACTTGCTGTGAGGGCTCCTGAGCAGGTCAGAGACTCGCGCTTGCCCTGGCAGACCCTGGGCTGGGTTGAGCCATAAGGTTGTGCATTTTCTGCACCACTGTGGTCTGTCATTAGATTCTCCATAGCTTTTCCCAGGCAGCTCTGTGATTCCCAGAATCTCCTTGGATCTCTCAGGCACCACCTTAGCTGCCTGGGATTGCAGACTCACGAACTCGTAGAACAGTTTGAGCTGGAAGAGACTTCAGAGATAAGAGGCACGGGGTGTCGTAGGATCTTCTCCTCCATCACATCCCACCTTCACAGGTCCCACAGCATGCGGGTGGCCCCTCCATCTGCCCAGCACAGGGAGGTTTGATCTGTAGGATCACCTCGGCGGGGGCTCTGTGCCCCAAACCTGGAGCTGGGGGTCTTGTCCCTGCAGTGGTTTTCATCTGGTGTCAGCGGTGGGTGCACAGGACGGCTGCTGGACCCGGCCGGTCTGACCAGCCTGAAACTCCTCTTCCTGCCCCATACTGGCTGTAAAACCGACCAGCAGCTCCGGGCTGCCGGTGCTCTGGGGTTTGTGGGTTTCCCGCTTTGTTTGGCTGTTTTGTGCTTAGGAAGTTGCTTTTCTTAGAAACCAGTGGGTTTGTGACCGGGTCCCTCGTCGTCCCAGAGCTGAGATGTTTATTCAGAGCTTCAGCCAGGTGAGCAGAGGGACACTGGGGCAAACATTTCCCGGAGGGAAGTGAAACCAGGCTGGGTCTGTCCCCAGTGAGCGCTCAGGAGCTCTGAGCACTTCTCCATCCGCTCCCACCCTCCTGTTCCTCTCCCTGAGTGTCCCAGGGTCCGAAGCTGTGGTGGTGCCCTGGTGCCAGGCTGGCCAGAGCAGCCGCTGGGGTTTGTTCTGCTTCAGCCAACCTCCAGACCAGGGTTTCTGCCATCCTCTCCTCTCCAGCCTGGCTCGTGGGATGGGGGGGGGGGGGGGGGGNTTCAGCACCGCCAGCACTTGGAACCACTGAATCTGGCTCTGAAATACCCCTGGAGTGGCTCAGAGAGGTGCCTCATCTGACCCCACAGCAGGGACAAGAAAACCAGGAGAGATCCATGGGGTTTGTCGGTAGAAAATGGATGAGAGAGCTCTGGCTGCGTGGGACCCTGTGGGTGGTGGCAGCTGCCTCTGAGGCTCCATCCAGCATCGTCTCGTCCCTGGCCAGTTGTTCCTGAGGCATCAGAGGGAGAGAGAAGGGGGTTCGCATCAGCAGGAGACAGATTTGGATGCTCTTCCCCTTGGATGTGGATGCGGAAGCAGTGAGACTGCCTTTTCTGGTGGGTTGGCACCTAATGCAAACGTGGTGCTGGGTGAAGAGGTGGGATCCCCTTCCAAGCTCTCCCGTCTGACCCCGTCTCTAGCTGCTGTGACTGGAGGCCTTTCCCTGGCAGCTGCCTGTGGGGCAGCAGTGGCAGCTGCCTGTCACCCCAGTGAGATGTCCGCCCACCTCTGCCACCAGGTTCCCTCCTCTTGAGCCAGAAGCACTTGTCTGGCAGAGGAGCAGATAAATCAGAGCACCCGCGCGGCCAGGGAGATCATCTCTGGAAGGGAGCTGCAGCTCGGGACGAGTGAGCAGGAGCCTTGGGACAGCCCCACCAGGTTTGACCCCAGAGTGTGGCTCCAGCTTCGGTTCTCCCAGCAGAGGAGGAAGGCCCGTGGTCCCTGCGGGCTGCGGTGTGGCTCCTGTTTGTGCTGATGGAGAGGCTCTGCCCCGTCCCCTCTCACTGGCTGCTGCTCCCTTTGGCCTGCCTGGCTCTTTGGGGACGGCTGAGCTGAGTCCCACAGCCCATCGGGAGTTGGGCAGGTCTCTTGGCCAAAGCACGAGGACTGCTGCCCCTCGCCAGAACCACTGCCAGGCACAGCAGGTCCTTCCTGCAGCCAGGGAGGGACATCAATGGTTTGGCTTTGCAGGAGCGTTCAGCTGCTTGGCTGAAGCCCCCAAGATCATGGAGCCCTAGAGCATCCCAGGCTGGAAGGGACCGCAGACGTCATCTCCCCCAACCCCGTGACATGGGGCCACCTCTCTTCTAGACTTGGTTGCCCAGGGCCTCATCCAACCTGCCCTTGAGCACCTCCAGGGAGGGGGCAGCCGCAGCCTTTCCAGGCGGTCGATTCCAGAGTCTCTCCACCCTGGCACTGAAGAGCTTCTTCCTCAGACCCAGGCTGAGCCTCCTCTCCCACAGTTCCAAACCATCTCCCCTTGACCTGTCACTGGATCCCCCTGAGAAAAGCCCCTCTGCAGCCTCCCTGGAGGTTTCCTTCAGGGACTGGAAGGCAGCTCTAAGGTCCCCAGAGTCTTCTACTCCCTGGGCTGAAAAGCCCCAGCTCCCTCAGCCTGTCCCTAGAGCAGAGCTGCTCCAGCCCTTGGATCATCCTCACAGCCTCCTCTGGGCTCCCTCCAACAGCTCTGTGACCTGATGCTGAGGCCACCAGCACTGGCCACAGGATTTGAGGTGGGGTCTCACCAGAGCAGAGTGAAGGGGGAGAGAATCCCCTCTCTGGCTTCTTTGCATCTCTCCTTTCCTCCCTCTGTTCTGTCCCTGCTCCTGCGGTGTTTGTTGGGCTCGGGAGCTCCCTGATGTCTGGGGGCTGCAGACTGGGAAGTTTCCCCTGGACTGGAGGGTGCCTGGGGAGCACCAGACCCCACAGTGCAGGCAGGGAGCTGTGTGGCAGGAGGGGTTTTACTGGCTCCACTTGTGTCCAGCTGTCCCCAACCCTGCCCCCGGCTCAGGCTGACCCGACCTTTCTCCATGTCGCTCCCAGGAGACGCCCCGGCCATGGGGGTCAGCACATTCAGAGCGCTGCCCGCGGAGGTGCAGCAGCAGGGCAGAGAGGCTGGTTGGGGCAGGGAGGAACCAGCTCAGCCCAACCTCCGTCCTATTTTCATCTCTCCTCTGGCCGCCACTCCAGTGGGAGTGGATTTAATTGCCACCTTCCTCCCCGCGTCGCTGCAGCTGTGGGTGAGAGCTCTCGCTGCGCGGGGTAATTGCAGGTGTGAAGCGGACATGGCAGAGCCCAGCCCGGTCCCAAGGGACTGGGGACCAGCCCCACGCGGCCGTCTCCATCTGCGGCTGTTCTGCAGAGCTCAGGGTCTGACAGCCTGTCCTCGGGAGCGGGGCTGAGGGATGCGAGGAGGCAGAGGCAGGGATCAGCCTGAGCTCTCCCCACACACAGAGCAGCTGCAGGACCATTGCTGCAGCCCCTGCTTTTCTCCCACTGCAGAGGGGAGTGCTGAGCTTGGCAGGGGGCAGCTGCTGGGGATGGGGCTGTTCTGGGTGACCCCAAAAGCCTGGCTGTTGTTTCTTGAGCCCTGAGCAGACATGGGGCACCTCATGGCTGATGTTGGTGCCCAGCAGCTCGGAGCCCAGGAGCTGCACCCTCTGCACCAGGCAGCTCTGACTCAGGGCTCCATCCCCAGCTCCTCAGCCACGGGGGCTTTGCAGGCTGGGCTTTGACGGGTCCTGGATGAGGCTCTGATGAGCCACCACGGGTCTGACGCAGGCTGTCCGCGCTGGAGCACGATGGAGGCGGAGGCTGCAGCAGTGCATGGTTGTTCCTCACCCTCACACCACCCCTATTGCAAACACCGGTGGGGAGAAGGCTGCTGTGTTTTCTCCTCCCTGCTTCTGGGCTTTCGGGGGCACAGGAGTAGTTGGCTCCTTCCCGGGGCTCCTGCATTCCTGCTCTGCCTGGCACTTGGAGCCAGCGTTACCCTGCAAGGTCTAGCTGGAGCTGCCGAGCAGCCCCAATTCCATCACCTGCAGAGCTGTGCGTTGGGACGAGCTTTGCTTCCCAGCAAAGGGCATTCTGGTGCCCCGGCCGGCTCAAGACTCAGGGAATCTCAGGCTGGGCTGGGCTGGGAGGGAGCTCAGGGATGCCCAAGCCCCCTGCCAGGGGCATCAACACCGCTCCCCAGAGCACGATGCCCCCAGCCCCGTCCAGCCTGCCCTTGGATGCTGCCAGGGACGGAGCCACCACAGCCTCCCTGGGTAGCCTGTTCCAGGCCTCAGCCCCCTCCCAGGGAGGGCAGTCTTCCCAAGAGCTGGTAGTCCTGTGGGGAAACTGAGGCAGGGGGCTGAGCGTGCAGGGTGTGCTGGAGCTGGGAGCTGAGCGAGCAGCACCCTGGGCTGGCTGCAGCCTCTCTGCACCCTGGGGTGTGGATGGGACCCTCCACATCCCTCGCTAGTCCCTGTAATTACAGCTGAGGTTTGCCTGCGCTGCGTCCGGGCTCCCGCCTGTAGGGTCCCTGGTTATATTGAGGATAATGAAGTGTCCGAGGTCTCTTGCCCACTCCCCCCCTCCACTCACCTGCGTGTGGGGCCTCTTGTTGGAGCCGGGGCAATTATGGGGCTCAGCTCCCCCTCCCTTCCTCAGCCCAGGCTGTAATTTAGTTTTATATAGAGTGCGGTCCAGCCCCTGTTGTGCAAGAGGCTGCTATTCCGGGGGATGGGGCTGCCAGGAGGGGAGCAGAGCATCAGGCTGAGAGCCCCACAGCTCCCCTGGATGGTCCACAGCCCCACGGACACCCCAGAGCCTCCATGGGCACCTCAGAGCCCCCATGGCCATCCCACATCCCCATCCTACGGCTGTGCCTTGTCCTTGCTGGGTGTCTCCAGGGCTCGGGGACACTGGGGTTTATCCCCACAGGGGACAACACGCCTCTTGTTTGGGGTTTTGCTGGCCTCATCCTGGGGGTCCCGGTGCAGCGGGAGCAGGAGGGGAGGAGGCAGTGGCTCTGGCGGGGAGGACAGAGCCTCTTTCATGGGAAGGGAGGGATGAAAACTCCAGCTCGAACCGCAGAGTGAAACCAGAGCTCCCGGCTTTGTCGGGAAGGAATGTGGGATCTCGGGAGGGTTTGGGGGAGGGAGGGTGCTGCCAAACCAGTGGGGCTGCAGTAGGGTGAGCGGCTGCAGAGGGATGCTGCAGCCCCAGAGCAGCCCTTCGCGATGCTCCGGCTCTTGCTCCGTGATGTCTCCTGGCTGCAGAAGCAACAGGGGCAGCTGGACCTGGCTGATGCCCCTAGTCACTGTCCCAAAGCACTGACTGGTGGGTTCTGTGGGTTTGGGTGACTGGGGTCTCCCTCCACAGCGAGGTGCACCCCAGCGTGCTCAGCCCCAGTCCTGTTTCTCTTGCAGAGGCGGGTGAGAGCTCACACCCTTCGCCAAGGCAGACGCCAGCCACCCCGTCGGCAGAGCCCCGGCCACTCGCCCATCCCACTGCTGGCCCCGTAGCACCCAAGAAGGAGAAACCCCTGGACGATGCCAAGTCCCGCAAAGTCGTGAAAAAGAGCCCCCGGTCTGAGCCCGTGGGTGCTCCCGAAGCTGTGACATGTGAGTGTGTCCCTCACGGTGCCACCCCCGGGCACCCTGGCACCAGCACCTAGAGGGTGTGCATCTGGAGGAGCTCTTGGTCACGTTGAGATCACCCTGTTGGGATGTCATGGGCTGGAGGGATGGGGAGAGGCTGCTGTGTGGGGCAGCCCCCAGAGCCGCAGCGGGGAGAACCCTGGCACCGGGGGGCAGCAGCCATTTGGTGGAGCAGAGGGACGTGGTTCCTCTCAGGACCACTGGAGCCTCAGCATGTCCAGGGCAGGGGTGAGGCTGTTCAGAGCCCGATCCAGCAGGAGATGGGACGGGCTGCGGGCAGTGAGGGTCTGGTACCTCCCCACTGTCACAGACCTACTGATAGAAATACTGGGTTGGGGTGCCCTGGCTGCATTTCCCAATGCAGGGACAGGAGAGCAGGGGCCAGGCTCTCCAGGACCAGTCCAACAAACCCTTCCCCAGGGGCTTTGCTGCTCCCTGCCTGCCCTTCCACCATCCCCTGTGGGCTGGGTGCAAGCTGCAGCTGTGAGGGGCTGCAAGGTTGATGGATGGTCCCACCAGGGAGAAGGAATGAGGGCGCAAGCCGGGAAGAGCCGCCAGGTGAGATGGGAAGGGGAAGGGCAAAGCTGTGGAGCAGGGAGGGTGCACAGCCCCTCGAGCAGAGCTCAAGCCCCGTGTGAAGCATCTGGGAGCTGGGCCAGCTGCCCACAGACATTCTGCACCTCTGAGTCACCACGCAGCCGCCTGCGCCCCGCATGCTGCAGCCCCACACAGCCCCCTCCCCAGACCACCCCTTCCATGGGCCCCAAGACTGAAAGGAGCATGGACATCCCCATCCTGGCTCGTCTGGGTGTGGGGAACCCTCCCTCTCCTTGCTTCTCCTCCTCTGGAAATGGGGTTCAGCTCCCTGTGGAACATCTTTGCAGTCTAGTCCAGTGCCTCGCTGCTGCTTTTTTGTGGGGGACGAGTTCCCACTCGAGCAGTACCTGAGGAGCACATCAGGGTCCCTCTGAGGGGGAAAAGAGTGCATTTCGTGCTGGTCCAGCACAGGCAGGGTCAGGAGAGACCTGGCAGCACAGGAACGCTGGCTGTGGGGTGGTCCCAGCAGAGGCAGGTCGGGCTCCCCCAGGGTTCAGGGCTGCTGGGCACAGCTCTGCCATAATCAGCCTTCACCAAGTCCTCACGCCGTCGGTGCTCTGGCGGTCTGGGAGCAGAGTGGGGAGTGGGGGTTTGGGGCTCTGGTCACCGTGACAGGCCAGTCTGGCCCAGCCTCAGCAGCAGCAGAGCCAAAGGAGGACACTGCTGTGGATGTTCCCCTTTGGGGAGGGGGCTGCTTTGGAGGGGGACTTCAGGGTGAGGGCTGCTGTGGTCCTCTGAGCCCCAGCAATGCTGCCGTGGGGGAGCCGGATCAGAGGCAGCACCATGTCTGCACCAGGAGCTCCGTCTGGGGTGTGAAACCCGAAGGGAAGGGCCAGGAGGCTCCTGGGTGTGGAGGGGGCAGAGGCAGCAGCTTTCCCCCAGAACCCCGAAGCTGCGGGGGCTGCCCCGACACCCCCGTTATCTTGGGAGCATCACACGCTGCTCCACCCAACCCCGGGGTTCAGGGCCCCGGCTTTGGGCTCCCCAGAGCCAGAGGCTCTCCGCGGGAACGGGATCGGCTTCTCCTGACCCTGAGGAGGGGTTCCTGGCTCCCTCTCGCTGAGCCGGAGCGGGACGTCTGGTTTACAAACACCGCGGCGTGAGGAGCGCGGCCAAGCGAGAGCGCTAGGCGAGCGGCCGGTGCCGGACGTCGCGGTGCAGCCCCGCAGGAGCCGCCGTCGCGCACGGCCGGGCTCTGCCCAGAGCGTGTTTTCCGCGGCTCCTGCGGGCCCTGCTCCCAGCCCTCCCGCTGCCGGCGGCTCCTCCCGCCCGCCGCTGTTATTTCAGGCTCCTTCCTGCGCGGTCAGAGCGCGGCCGCAGCCGGCGGAGCCGGGCGCTGGGTCCGGCCCCGGTGTTTTCGCAACCTGCGCGTTTGCGGGCGCAGGACAGAGCCCCGTCTGTGCCCGTCGGCCCTGCCCGGCCAGCCTGAATCAGCGCCCTGTTCGCTGCCGCGGCCGAGGGGAGCGGGAGCTCGGCCAGGGGAGCCTGTTTGTGGTGGCTGATGCCACCTTCGAGGGGCCTCGCTGCGGGCGAGCGGTGGCTGCTGGGCGCCCCGGTGCCGGTGCTGGGCGCTCCCGCTGCTCTGCCCCTCCGCACGACGGCAGCCTGGCTCCGGCTGCGAGCGGACCGAGCGCGGAGCCGGTTCCTCCTCCGGCAGGGAGCTTCAGCCAGAGGCTCTGGAAACCTTTCCTTAAGCGGCCGCTTCAGGCGGTTGTGGGGAGCCGGGCAGAACCTGGTGCAGCTGCTGCTCCTGCTCCGGCTCTGCAGAGGGCGACGGGGCGGCCAGGAGCTCTGTCTGGCAGCGCCGTGCCCAGGGCTATGGGGCAGAGCCTTGGCTGGGCTGCAGCTGGAGGTAGCCACGGGCTCTTTTCCCGACTCGGATCGGGGTGACTGTCCCTCCCTGTGGCTCCGTGCCCCCTCCATTTGGCCTGGCAGCACTGGGACCCCAGTGCTGGGGCACAGGAGGTTCCAGCTGAACATGAGGGTCCCAGAGCCCTGGCCCCTGCTGCCCAGGGAGCCTGTGGAGTCTCCTGCTTTGTGCACATCCCAGTCCCTGGACATAGTCCTGAGTGATGTGGTCTAGGGGATCCTTCCCTGCAGGGGGCTTGAACTGAGTGATCTCCAGAGGCCCCTTCCACCCCCTGACACTGTGATTCTGTGACCCCAGGGACCTCTTCCAGGTCCCCAGTGAGCTGTGGCAGATCCATCACAGCAACTCTCCATGTCTTGCTCTTTTTCCTCCCTTCCTCTCTCTGGAGTCTCTGTCTCCTTCCCTCAGCCTTCTCCTTTCCCACCTCCATCATCTGGACCCACACATCTGTTGCATCGCTCCTTCACAGCCCTGAGGCCGCTGCATGAGGGTCTGTACAGTGTTGAGGGGTCTGGCGGGTGTTTGCCCCATGGCACGGGGGGCTCAGGGTGGGTAATGTGCTGTTTGTCCCCCTCCAGGCCAGCCCCAGGTCCAAGCAGCCCCACAGATCCCCAGCCCCTGCACCCACCTGCTGCAGAACAGTGCTGGGCAGGGGCCGGATGCCGGCGGTGCCAATGGGGCGGCAGCAAACGGGGTCTTCCACCCCCTCCCCAGCAGCCAGAAGCCCCACCGCAAGCTGCAGTCGCACCACTCCATCAACAGCCAGAGCAGCAAGAAGAGCAAGGGCAGCTCCAAGTCGGCCTCATCCCACATCCCCATCGAGGCACAAGAAGGTACCAGCTCTCCCTGGTGATGGGTCCCTTGACCAGCCGTCCTCCCCCAGCCCCACATCCCTTGGGGTCTCTTGTGTCGGACCTGTGGCCCTGGGTGCCAGCCCACGTCCCCTCCCAGCAGGACAGGTGCTGAGCTGGGGCACCTCACGTCCTCCAGAGCCCCTCGGTGTCAGGGCTCATCGGTGGGTGCTGAAGGAAGCCCTTGGCTCCAGGCCCCTCTTCCTGTCCCTGTCCTCATTTGCACGGGAGGATTTGCACCCTGACGGGGCTGAGCCGCCCCACTGTGGGTGCTGCCAGCTCCGTCCGCCCCTTGTCCATTGCTGGCCGTTCCTCCGCAGACTGCTGCGTCCACTGCATCCTCTCCTGCCTCTTCTGCGAGTTCCTGACCCTCTGCAACATCGTGCTGGACTGCGCCACCTGCGGCTCCTGCACCTCCGAGGACTCCTGCATCTGCTGCTGCTGCTGCAACTCGGGCGAGTGCGCCGACTGCGACCTGCCCTGCGACATGGACTGCGGCATCATCGACGCCTGCTGCGAGTCGGCCGACTGCCTGGAGATCTGCATGGAGTGCTGCGGCCTCTGCTTCTCCTCCTGAGGGGCTGCGGCACCGGGACAGCCAGCTCTCCCGCAGCTGCCGGGGGGCCGGCCGGTCCTCGAGCCGCAGAGACGGAGCCTGGTGGAGGCAAAGAGCAACCCGCCCCAAGCAGAGCCTGTCCTCGGGGTGGCTGAGCCATCCCGGGGACTGCCAGGGAAGGAGGAATCTGTAGGGCCGCGGGCACAGTGGGCAGCCCTTCACACTCTACCTCTTCCCCGCTCCAAGCCGCTTCGCCAAGGGTCACGGAAGCCTCCTGCCATCTGAGCCGAGAGCAGGAGCACCTGCCCCACGTCCCACGGAGCCTGCGGGTGCCACCCTGCACTCCTGGCACTGGGGAAGGCAGCTGCTGCCACCACCCAGGGCTGCCCTGGAACAGCTGACTTTGGGGTGGCCCTGGGCACCTTCCCCAGGGCTGGGCGCATTGTGAAGCCCTGGGGTGTACCCCCAG
Organism: Rhinopomastus cyanomelas; assembly: GCA_013400115.1. NCBI lineage: Eukaryota > Metazoa > Chordata > Aves > Bucerotiformes > Rhinopomastidae > Rhinopomastus > Rhinopomastus cyanomelas. Next base: position 10,304 of record VXBP01010040.1, read on the forward strand.
CACCAGGAGGTGCCCAAAGGTGCAGCTAGGCTTGGTGTTCCCTGCTGCCAGCAGCCAGCTCCTGCCCGACCCTAGTGCTGATGGGCAGCCAGAGCAGGACTCAGCCTCCTCCCCTGCGCTTTGCCAGCCAGGAAGCAGCTTTTCCTTCACTGGCCCCTGCAGCGGGGTCGCAGCTGTGGGGAGCCTGGAGCTGTGCCGAGCTATTGCTGACCCCACATGTCCCAGGGGAGTGTTGGGACAGGTTGGCTTGTTTGGTGCCAAATGACCCCCAGCCCTTGGTGACCCCATTCCGCCAGCCCAGGGATGGGGCTGGTGGCTGAGTGAGGATGCAGACATCCCCGGTGGAGCGCAAGGGGCTGTCGGGAGGGGGGTGTCATAGTGCTGGATGTTTTGGTCCCTGGGGTTTGTTACTGTAAATAAAGGTCTCTCTCCATTTCTGACCCATGGTTGTGCCCCCTCGTGCTCTGCAGGGCACTGCCAGGCACATGGCCCTGCCATGTCCCCCTCCCACTCCCAACAGCAGACACAGAGGCTGGCACAGGGCTCCTTTGGCCTTGGGGACAGGGAACAGCTCAGGGACAGCCCTGGGGTGCTCCTGCCAGCCTGGCTGCCCCTTGGGGGGGCTCGGCCATGCCAGAGAGGCTCCTGCCAGGGCTGCAGTTCAGTGAGGAGGAGGAGGAAAAGCCCTCAGAGCTGGGGGCCAAATGGGTCAGTTGGTCACGGCGACACGGGTTTGGGATCTGGGCTCCCTGCCCTCCAGCGCTGCCACTCGGCCGTGGAACCTATTTTTGGTGGTGAGCTCAGGGCTCCTGGAGAGGAGGAGGATGGTGCAGGCAGCCTGTCCCCACCCCGTGCCTGCTGCGGAGGCTCTGGGGGGTGTCGGGCAGCCGAGTCCCTGCCCTGGCACAGCCCCTTGTGCAGGGCTCCAGAGCAGGGGGTCTGCAGGGTGGGGGGTTCCCAGCACTGCCCACCCCAAGACGGGCAGGACCAGGGCCCCATCCAGTGCTCAGTGGGAGGTTTTCCACTGCCAGGGCTGAGGCTTCACTGCAGCCTGTTTGGATCCTTGGCAGGCGGGGAGGGAGGCGCTGGCCCTCCCCAGCCCGGCCTCACTCGTGGTGCTAATTGCGGAGCTCGGAGCTGCCAGGGCTGCTTTCCCCACACGAGAGCAGCCAGAGCTGCCTAGTGGGGAACAGATGCCCCCAGCGCGGGCTCACAACCATTGCCCCTTGTCCTATCACTACATGACACCGAGAAGAGCCCAGTGCCATCCTCCTGACACCCACCCCTCAAATATTTGTAGACATTCATGAGGTCACTCCTCAGTCTCCTCTTCTGCAAGCTAAAGAGACCCAGCTCCCTCAGCCTCTCCTCATNGACACTGCTGGCTTCTGGCCATCCTGCTGGCCACCAGGACCCCCAGGTCCCTTCCTCCTGCACTATTCTCCAACAGGTCAGTCCCCAGCCTATACTGGTACCTAGGGTCATTCTTGCCCAGATGCAAGACTCTGCACTTACCCTTGTTACACCTCAGTAAATTTCTCTCATTCCAGCTCTCCAGCCTGTCCAGATCTCGCTGAATGGCAGCACAGTCTGCAGGGGTGTCGGCGACACCACCCAGCTTTGTGTTGCCAGCGAACTTGCTGACAGTTCATGCCAATCCCTCATCCAAGTCATCAATGAATAGATTGAACAGGACTAGTCCCAGCACCAACCCCTGGGGCACTCCACTAGATGCAGACCTCCAGCCAGACTCTGTCCCATTGGCCACTTCTCTCTGACTTCTATCATGGAGCCAGTTCACGATCCACCTCACTACCCGAAAATCCAGACCACACTGCCTCAGTTTGGCTGTGAGGATGCTGTGGGAGACTGTGTCAAAAGCCTTACTCAAGTCGAGATAGATGACATACACTGCTCTGCCCTCATCCATCCACCTGGTTACACCCTCATCAAAGGCTATCAGGTTGGTCAAACATGACTTCCCTTTTGTGAAGCCATGCTGACTGTCCCTAATGACCCTCCTGTCCTTGATGTGCCTGGAGACAGCCTCTAGGACAAACTGCTCCATCACCTTTCCTGGGATGGAGGTGAGGCTGACCAGTCTATAGTTACCTGGGTCTTCCTTCTTTCCCTTTTTAAAGATTGGGGTCACATTTGCTATTTTCCAGTCCCTAGGCACCTCCCCTGTTTCCCAGGACCTAGCAAAGATGATGGAGAGTGGTCTAGCAATGACTTCCGCCATCTCCCTTAGCACACACGGGTGCATCCCATCTGGGCCCATGGATTTGAGCACATCCAGTTCGATCACCTTGTCCCTAACCCAGTCTTCATCAACCAGGGCAGGCTCCTCTCTTGCCTCAACTTCCTCTGGAGTCTCAGCAGTCTGGGCCTGGATATCAAGACAGCCCCTAGAAGTATAGACAGAGGCAAAGAAGGTGTTGAGTATCTCTGCCTTCTCTGCATCCTCTGTCTCCAGGGCACCCATCTCACTCAGCAGGGGCCCTACGTTGCCTCTAGCTTTAGTTTTACCTGCAATGCATTTGAAGAAGCCCTTTTTGTTGCCCTTGACCTCTCTTGCAAGGTTTAATTCCAAGGAGGCCTTGGCTTTCCTAGTTGCATCCCTACATTCTGTCCCCAGAGCCTTATAATCACCCCAAGTGGCCACCCCCTCCTTCCATGACCTATAGGCCTTCTTCTTCCTCTTCAGTTTGCCCACTAGTTCCCTGGTTAACCACACAGATCTTCTGGCTCCTTCCTTGACTTAGTCCTTGTTGGGATTTCTTGTTGAAAGTCAGTGTCGAAACCTTCCTGTGGCCACGAGCTGGTGCTGACCATCAGCCACCTGCCCAGCAGCAGGGATGGCAGGGGTTAACCCTCCTGCCTGGGAATTAATTAGCAGCAGACAGGCCAGTGTTAACTAATTACTTTTCTGCCAGCACTTGGGTTTTACAGTTCCCTCAGCAGCATCTCAGAGCTGGGAGCTCTCACACGGAGCCCACAGGGACCCTGGGCTGCGCTGGCGCTCACCTGCCCTCCCTCCCTGGCCCCTTGCGAGGAGCCTGCAGGGCTGCAACGCGCTGAAGTCCATCACAGGCTCCAGCCAGACCAGCATCGCTCTGTTGTTGCTGGGTTTAGAGCAGCTCCATGGTGGGGTCCTCCCCGGGACGGGCAGTGCACGGTCCCACCCGGCGCTGCTCCCCCGACACTCCCTGCTGTGATGGGCTCTGGGCAAGAGCTCGGGTCCCAGCAGGGGGAGATCGGTGCCGGCTGCCGGTGAACTTGTAGGGTTGTGTATCCCAGGGCTGGCTCTGCGCTGGGGGGCTCCCGGGCTGAGACCAGTCAGTGAGATGGACAACACACGGCTGGGAGCCTCCCCAGGAGCTGTGGCAGGCAGGGGAGCAACCCTTTGGGTTCAGGGCTGGGTCACCCCATTGCCAGGAGGCTCCTGGGGACCCTCTCTCCCCGCTGAGCCCCACATCCGAGCAGCTGGGACGTGCCCTGGCTCCTCGGCGGGGAACTGCTCTCGGCAGCCGGAGCTATTTCTGTCCGCAGCCCCGATCAATGCCGCGGGAGAGGGGCTGCATTTTCCACTCCAAATACTTTCTCCATCCTGCTTCCTCCCAGTTCACACGGCGGCCTGGGGCACGCTCCCAGCAACGAGGCCCATGGAGCCCAACCCTCCTCTTCCTCCTCCTCCTCCCTGCTGACCAGTCCCTCGCTCCTGCCCCATCCCCAACAACCCCGACGGTCCCCTCCAGTTCTCTGCAGTCCAAGAGGCAGGGTTGGCTGGGGGGGGGCGGGGGTGAGCAGGAGGCCCCTCAGACGTGAGTGCGAGCACACACGCGAGAAAACACCTCCCGAGCCAGAGGGGAAGGAACCAAAGCGGCTCCTTGGAAGCCTCCGCAGCTCAAGTAATCCCCGGCGCTGCCGGGCTGCCTCCGCACCGCGGCGGCGGGGGGACGGGCCGAGGGGAGACGGCTGGAGTCTATTAAACTTCCTTTGAGAACCTGCCAGCCTGACAACAGCTGGAAGGCATTAACGTCCCGGGTCCACCAGCTCCTCTGCTCTTGCTTCCCCCTGCCCCCAGAGGAACCAGCCTGAGAGCACAGCCCCGCAGCATCACTTTTTCCCCTCCTAGCGTCCGGCAGTGCCTCATCCTGCTGGTTTCTCCTCCTGGCATCCAAAGCTGCCAGAAACGTGAGCAGCTGCCACAAGAGAAACCCTGGTGCCTCTGCCAGCACCCACGTTGGGGTCCTAGTGTCCTAGGGGGCTGGGGCCAAGGTGGGGCCCTTGGGAGCCTCAGAGCTGGCTGGCTGCCGGTTATGGGGACCCACAGCCCATCGAGGGGCGGCTGCCAGCCTGGCATCGCAGCCCCTTTGCTCCCTGCGCCGGGAGCGTGGCAGGAGCTGGCGGAGGCAGCGGGGTGGGCAGCTCCGCACGGCTGCCGCCAGCAGAGATCACCCAGAGCGTGAGGCTGTCTCCGGGCAAGGGGCTTGCCCGGAGACAGTGATAGCTCCGTGATAGCTGCAGCGGTGCAGAGCTGGCAGCCCCTGGGGCTTCTGCTGCCAGACAGCCGAGCGCCGGCTCCTCCAGCCAGCCCTGGAAGCTGGGACCCGGGCGGAGACGAGTATCCCCACAGGCTGCCCTGCTACCAACCTGGAGAAGGGAAAGGCAGCAATGCCTGAGCTTACCCACTGCTGGGCTCCTGGGGAGCAGCCTGGCCAGCCCCTCACCCTTATGGCCAGCCTCTCACCCTTCTGCCCTGCCTGGGCAAACAGGGCTGGGCATGGCTTTGCCCCCAAGGAAGCAGCAGAGACAGCCCCAAGGGACACAGTAAGGGACAAAGCCAGGACGTGCAGGACAACGTCACTAATACAACAGATTGACTTCATTGTAATGACATCTCTTGGTCCTCCAGCACCTTCTCACACCCTCATTTCATCTGCAGAGCTGGCGTGAGCCCCATCAGCTCAAGGAAAACTGCAGCCAGTGCTTGAGCGGCTGCCAAGTGTCACCTCATCCCTCTTGGCCACATGATGCCAGGGGCTGGTGGGTGACACTGAGGGCTGGCACATGGTGCCCAGGTCTGGTGGGGGCTGCTGTGCAGTGGTGGGGCACAAATCACTGGGCTACCTGACTTGTGGAGAGAGGGAGCAGAGCTGTTTCTGCAGGCTCGTCAGGAAGAGGTGCCTCATAAACCCAAATAGTGATTTCCTGCTGCAGCAGTGGGAGCTGTTTTCTTTAAAAAAAACGCTGCTGAAACTGGAGAGGGGCTGGAGAGACCTGAAATATCTGGGAATGTGGGGAGTCTGCTGCGTGAGCCAGTGCCAGCAGCCAACACACACACACGTGCACACAGGCACCCGCCGAGATGCCAACATTCGAAAGCCATTAGCAGGAACAGTCTGGGGAGGGAAAACGTCAGCCCTGCCTCTAACCCCCCACAGAAACACCCCGAGTGGCCCCACTGAGTTATAGGCTGAAAGAAGTGGCACCAGTTTTCCTTCAGGACCAGAGTGCTCGCCCGGGTGACACTGGGGAAGCTGGCGTGTGCTACACACACACGCAGGATGGCACTCACAGACCTCGCTTCCCACATGGGGATTCACTCCTGTTTCCACGTGGGGCCTCATCAGGGCTCCTGCTTGCCCCCCACCCTGCACCCCCCATGGGCACCAGCACGGTGGTGGAATGTGGAGGTGACCTGAGCCCTTGTATTTCCTCTGCCTGTGTCTGGCGGGGGGTGTGACAGACCCTGCTGTCGGCTCCACAGTCTGTCTGACTAAATGCACAACCACAGGACCATCTGTGCTTTGGGCTCCTGCACTGACGTGTTGCTGCAGGGTTTCTCCCTGCCAGCCCCACTGCTCCCATCTGCACCATCACCTTGCTTTCACCAGCATCGCCCCGACAGCAGCTCCTGGGTTCCAGTTGACTGTGGGTGGGTTCCGCCTTGGTGCCAGGATGCCCTGTGCTACGGCTGGGTTCCTGTGGAAAGCTGAACCTCCCTCCCACTCGCTGGGGCTCAGCAGGCCCCTGGGCAAAGCAGGAGCCATCCGCTGCGCTGCCATGTGGAGCTCACCACCTGCTGGCACTGCGTGTGCTGGAGGGATGCTGGTGGTTCCCAGCAGGTCCAGTCTCCGTTCCCACCCAAGCCCCATTAATTTCCAAGCTCGTTAGGGCCTGACCCTGTTCAGTGGCAATGGACAGGAAAGGGAGACCACACCTGGAGTATTGTGTCCAGTTCTGGGCTCCTCAGTTCAAGAGGGATGTGGAGCTGCTGGAGCGGGTCCAGCAAAGGGCAACAAAGATGATGAAGGAGGTGGAGCACCTCCCTTATGAGGAGAGGCTGAGGGAGCTGGGTCTCTTTAGCTTGGAGAAGAGGAGACTGAGGGGTGGCCTCATGAATGTCTACAAATATTTGAGGGGTGGGTGTCAGGAGGATGGCACTGGGCTCTTCTCGGTGTCATGTAGTGATAGGACGAGGGGCAATGGTTGTAAGCTGGAACATAGGAGGTTCCACATCAACCTGAGAAGGAACTTCTTCACGGTGAGGATGATGGAGCACTGGAACAGGCTGCCCAGGGGGTTGTGGAGTCTCCATCAATGGAGATGTTCAAGACATGCCTGGATGTGTTCCTGTGTGACTTGGTCTAGGTGATCCTGCTGTGTTGGGGGATTGGACTTGATCAAGGTCCCTTCCAGTCCGTAGTGATTCTATGATTTCGCTGAGCTGTCGGTGACGCTGGGTGTCTGCGGCGCTGAGCTCTGCTCTGGTACCCTGTGCAAACAGAAGACAGCCGGTACTGGAGTGAGTACTGCACCCAGGGCTGGGCTCCCAGGTCAGGGAGGACAATGAGCTACTGGAGAGGGTCCAGTGCAGCCGCTGAGGTGACAGGGTGCCGGAGTATCTGCCTTAGAGGGGAGTCTGAGGGCTGGCACAGTTGAACCCGGAGAGGAGACCGAGGAGAGATCCGGTCAGTGCCAATCAATATCTAAAGGATGAGTGTCAGGAGGATGGGACCAGGCTCTTCTTGGTGTTGTCCGGTGAGAGGACCTGGGCCGCTGGGCACAAACTGGTCAGGGCAGGTTCCATCTAAATATCAGGAGACACTTTATCCCACTGAAGGTGGGATAAACCCTGGCACCAGCTGCCCAGAGAGGCTGCAGAGTCTCCTGCTCTGGAGACACCCCAAACCTGCCTGGGCTGTTCCTGTGGGATCTGCTCTAGAGGATCCTGCTTTGGCAGCGGGGTTGGACGGGTTGATCCCCACAGGTCCCTTCCAACCCCACCAGTTTGAGATTCTGGGATCTGCATCCACCTTGCCTGGCTTGGCTCCTTTGCTGAGGATCTTGGCAGCACCAAAGGACCTCTGCTAATGCACCCCGTGCTGGTGTCCACCTGAGTGTTCCCTGCTTCCAGCCACCTTTTATCTCCCTGCAACAAAACAAATCCTGGGGGCTGCCTCAAGTTGTGCAGGGGTCTTCCCGGGCCTCCCGCCAGACCCAGGCAGCTGCTCCCCCCTTGCCACACTCAGGTGGGCAGCGAAGCCACGCAGAAGGAGCTCCAGCTCCTTCCTGCAGCCCAGAGAGCCCAAACCTCAGGGTCATCTGCCCAGGTCCTTCCTGAGCCCCACAGCTGAGACTGCCCCTGGTGCTCTAAGCGATGTCAGCTGGGCTTCTCGGAGCTCATCCTCTTCCCCAGCTCACGGAGCCCCGGGACCCCAGAGCCCTCGGAGCGAAGCCCCTCCGGGTTCTCCGGGCGGGTTCTTCGGCGCGATGCTGCCCCCTAGCGGAGGGACCCCCAACCAGCGCCGGGCCGGGTGGCGATGGGCAGCGGCGGGTCCCAGAGCCTCCGGTTTGTCCTTCCAGAGGCACCTCAGGACTCGGCTGCCACGTTTCCATTCCCATTTGTTCCCATGTCCCACAACGGCTCCACATCGTTCCCTCAGAGCCACTCCCAGAGACGCCCCTGGCACCAGCAGGGATCCGAAGCAGTTTGTGGTTTAAAAGCTCCAGGACAGAAGAGAAATCCCTGTGAGAGAGATGAAACGTTGGACACAGCCAAGGTGCTGGCTGGCTCTGACCACCCCACAGCCTCTGCCCTGCCTCAGCTGCAGCAAAGAGGGGGCATTTCCTGGGCTGAGTGGGGGGCTCCAGCAGAGCCCGGGGATCAGCCAGGTACTCTGTGCTAGTGGTGGGTGATGGAGGGGGGAGAAGAAGCCTCCCAGCAGTGACTTCCCTGATGTGGGGCGATAATGGGGAGCCACCTGCACAGGGGTTGGGATGTAGGAGGCTTTGCTGGGGTTGGTGGGACAGGCATTGTGGAGAGCAGCCCGGGGAAGCTGGTGCACTTCTCCCAGCGCAAAGCTCACCCTACCCTTGCCCATGGCCTCTGCTGCAGAAGCAGGTGGTTCCTGTGACTGTGGAATTGCACCCTCCTGGTTCTGCCTGCAGCTCTCTGCCCTCAAGTCCTGGCACTTCCCTTTTGCACTGAGCCGTTCCCCCTTCCCAGTGCTCTTCTCCAGGTCCTAGGGCTCCCCTGTAGCACTTGAGACACAATAAGCTGCTTTGTGGAGGTTGTGTTGGGGCTTGGTGACAGCCACGTTCCTGTGGTTGTGGGTGTCTCCACTCTCCTGAAAACTTGTAGCTTGTGGAAAGGCCAGAGGGTCCCCAGAGTAGATTTTCTACCTTCCCTCCTGCACAGCCTTTGGAGAGCCAGGGCAGCCTCCTCCAGCTGTGAGAGGGGAAAAGGTGCAGGAATAGGTGTCCAAGCCTCTCCCTGAGCCTTTGCCCTCCCCTTTCTTAGGGGCTACAGCAGAGCAGGTACCTGTGTCCGTGTGTGGCAGCAGTGCCAGCCCCTTGCAGCTGTCCTGCAGCAGCTGGCACTGAGGCTTCAGGAAGGAAAAGGGCATCTGCAGGCTGGCGAGGTGGCACCACAGACCTGTGCTGGAGACCCTGGGGTCCCTGCCACTCTCTCTTTCCTGGATCTTTTGGGCTCTGGGAGAAGCAAACCAGTTGCTTAGCAAGAGGATCAGCCCCTGAAACTGGGATATAAGGAGAAACTGGTCACTGGGGTGCAGAGAGTGCTGGTGCAGGTTGGTGGTACCAGCTGTCAGAGAGGGCAAAGGCTTGGCAGTGGCAACAAGAGCATCTAGAAGGATGGTAGGAGCTGCCAGTCCTGGTTATAGCTCCTGCTCCCAGATCCTCCTCTGCCTTAAGTACTGCAGTGGAAGGTCCAACAGCAAAGGCCACTGGGCTCATTCACTTCCCTGCCAGCAGAGCTGCCAGCCCAACCCTGACTGGTGCCAGCCCAAAGCACGAATCCGTCACCCAGCCCAGCGTTCAGCCTCGTCCCTCCCAGCACAGGGGATGCCTCGGTTTGCACAGGCAGCCAAAGCACACTGCTGCAGCAGAAACCTGTGCAGACAGGGGGTTCCAGGGGGCCTCTTCTTGCAGTGCAGCTGTTCGTCCTGTCCTAGCTGGAGGTGGGTCTGGGGTTACCTGGGGACAGGGAGGAGGTTGTGGGTGATGCGTGGCTTAGTGCCACCTCACAGCCGGGTGGGCAGGGAACAGTCAAACCCTTCAGCAGCCCCAAACACCTTGTAAATGAGCAACCTAGGACTTGCTCTGCTCCTCAGTGAATCCCTCCTGCTCCCAGCCCAAACACGCCAGGAGGCGCCCAGGCGAACGCGGGCTGGCGGTGGCAGGTTCCTAGGGCCGAGCTGGCACTTTCTGCCCGCAGACACCGCGGCTCCCCAAGTCCGGAGACTCGAAGGAAAGAGGAGGAGAACCTGCAAGTTGGTTGGTGGCTGGTACCAACACCAAAGCCTCCTCCCCGTCACAGCAGTGTGGAATGAAGAGTAAAAGTAGTAGGATGGGGGAAAAAGTCCCTCTCGGGTTCGTCTTCTCCCAGCATCTCCAAGTATAAAAGACACACACCCCCCCCCCCCCNCGCAGAATCTAATTACAATTGAGCCGGGGGGGGGACCTGACAGAGGGGGTTTAGCTTCTAAAAAAGAGAGAGAAAGAAGATCCTTAACAAAGGCCATAATATTAACGGGGCTGGTTCATCAGCCACTACCTGATAATAGAGAGTAGAGGGAGCTTTATTAACACGGGGAGCCTTGGCTCTGTGTTAATTACAGGCTTTGCTAATGATTTGGAATATTGGCCGGTTCTGGGGGATGTTGATGAATAGAGACCTCGCCGAGATTTATTCCTAATTATCTCATTTGTCTCCCTCCATTACTTTTTATGGCTGAAATTTATGGAGCTATTACCAGGGACCTCGCCAGGGCTCCGGGATGATCCGGGAGAAGAGAGATGTTTAATAATAATAACAATAACAATAATAGTAAAAGGCTGGATTAATAGAGAGCTGGTTACGCAGCAGCGGGCGGCAGGGGCTGTTCCGGGGTGACTCCCGGTGCTGGAGGATCCCAGCACTCCCCTCCAGCTTCCAGACAGGAGCTGTGTCCTTGGCCGGTGGTTGAGGGACGTCTGGAGGTACTGAAGGAGCTGCTGGGGAAATTCCTCCCGGCACCTGTAAGAGTCGGGAAAGTCTTTCTGCAGGAAATGGCAGAAACCCAGCAGGTTCTTGCATTTGTGGCTTCTCCTCCCTTCCAGCTGGATGCCCCAGACCCCCCAGCCAGTCACCCCAACAGACTGAGGGGCAGCTCCTGCTGCAGTTCTGGCCATTTACCAGTCCAAGGCTTCAACCAGCTCCTGTATACAACCTGAGGGAGAAAAGAGGGGGGGAAGGTATTTCAGTTACTGAAACAAACTGCACCGGGGCTGGGTTTGCGGGCTTTTCATCCTAACAATTGTGGGGTGTCTCCTCCAGGCATCAGAAGGGGTGGCAGAAGTCACCCTGCTTTGTGGCAGCCAGCAAAACCAGCCCAAAACCCTTCAGCTCAGGCTTCAAAAGACCCCCTGTGCTCTCCCCAAACCCTCCTTCTGCTTGTTCTCTCCCTCCTTCCAGATTTGAGCAGCAGAACCAGAACCAGAGAGGCCAGCCCCAGGTCACCCCCCTGCCAGCCCCATCCCCAGTGGGTCCCCAGACCTCACAGCTGCCCAGAGCCTCTTTAAGCTCCCTGGGTGCTGCTAAGGGACTTCACACCCGTTCTTTTTATCCCTCTTCTCTTGCACCTGGACGTGAGTTGGTGCAAATGAGCACCCAGGGCTGCCAGGAAGCCAGGGCAGCCCTTTGCTCTGGGTTGGGAAGAAGACAGAGAGCAGCTGCCATGGCTCCATCTGGTCAGAAACAGCAGGATGATGCTCATGGAGGACAGTGGTGGCCACAGGCAGGACAAGGATGGACCTCAGCAGGACCCCAGGGATCTCCCCTTAAACCCTGGGGACACCTGTGATGCTCTCTTCTGTCCCCGGCACCAGCTGAGGATCAGGCTCCAGCGAGCAGCCCCTTCCCACCCGAGCTGCAGCCCGTCAACACAGATGGCCAAATCCAAATGTTATGATAAGGTCTCTCTCCCAAATTTCCATCTTAATAGAATTATGAGCCCATAATTACCCTACAAGCCTGAAAACCTGCTGGAATCCCAATTAGGAATCTGAGGACATAAATGGCTCCTAATTAGAAAGATTTGTCAAACGTGAGCCGTTTCCTCACCTCTTCCTTCTTGTTCCTTCTCCTCCCTGTTTTCACGAGGGTTTCCTCTTCCCCCACAAACAAGAGGCTGCAGCCTCCCAGCTCCGCCGCCTCCACATCCCACTCCCGAGGGTCCTGGGGAGGACCAGTCCCCAGCAGCTGCTGGGCCTTTTTCACATTTCCTGGGAAGGGGCACAGCGAAGAGACTTTTCCAGAACAGACCTGAGAAGGGAGGGCCCCGGCTCTGCTCCTGCTGCAAGGACAGGCTGCCCAGGGCAGTGGGGCTACAGCTCAAGCAGCTCTTGGGGCTGGAGATGCAGAGGAGGCGGCAGACACTGGGCGCCGGGTACCACCCCATGGCTGCGGTGCCCAAGGGGGTCAAAGGTGCCAGAGCAGGGCTGGTGCCCAGTGGGGCAGAGGGACTGGGCTGTAGCTGCTCTGGTGCCACAGAGCAGCTGGTCTGACCAGACCCAGGGCAGCCCCTCTACCAGGGGCCTTTATGCCTACCTTGGCACCTTAAACAGGGTGCCAGGCTGAGTCCAGCACAGGGCTGGGGCTGAGGAGGACCTGCTGCAGGCAAAGTTCTGCTGCTTCAGCCGTGAGCTGCTCCCACTGCCAGCTTCTGGCAGAACAGATGGAGAAGGGCAGGAGAAGAAGGAAAAAGCAAAGCAATGAGGGGAGCAGGAGGAGAGACTCTGCAAGAGGACAAAGAAACCCTCTTTGGGGGCTGCTAAACATGGGGCCATGAGGGGTCACAGCACAGGTCAAACGAGCTGCTCCCCTCATCCCATGGGACTCCCCTGGAGGAGGACCAGCACCCCAGGGACTAGGAGGGGCTGGAGTCACAGGCTCATTCAAGCTGGCAGAGCCCTTCCAGCTCACCCAGTCTAACCAGCAACCCAAGCCCACCCTGACCACCAAACCTTGGTCCCCAGGGCCACAGGTCCCCAGTGGCTGAACCTCTCCAGGGACAGCAACTACCCCCCTCCCTGGGCAGCCTGTTGCACCCCCTGTACCTTCTGTCAGGGAAGAGACTCCTCCTGAAGAACAACCTGACCCTCTCCTGGGGCAACTGGAGACCATTTCCTCTTGTCCTGTCGCTGGTGACTGAGGAGAAGAGACTAATTCCCCTGCCCTCTGCACCCTCCCTGCAGGTAGGGGGGTCAGGGGCCCCTCTCCCCAGGTCTCAGCACCTGAGGGGTGGCTGCCAAAAAAACTATGACTCCCTTTTCAGGAGAAGACCTCCACACCTCCTCCTCTCAAGGAGCTGTGACAAGCAGCAAAGGCTTCCCTCAGCCTCCTTCTCTACTGACTGAACACCCCCAGTTCTCCCATCAGCCCAGCCCTCCAGTCCCTTCACCAGCTTGCTGCCCCTCTCTGGCCCTGCTCCAGTCTCTCAGTGTCCTCCTGGTACCAAGGTGCCCAAAACTGCCCCCAGTACTGGAGATGAGACCCCACCACTGCCAGTGACTTACTGGGCTGCTGGGGAGGGGTAAATCCTCTTGGCACTGGGGTCAGCACCAGCTGCCCAGTGCCTTGTCCTGGCTGGAGCTGCAGGAGTAGAGCTGCTGCCAGCTGGAGGGTTGTGCTGCATCACTGCTAACAGCCCCACAGCACCTGTCACCCTCCTTGCGCCCTGCCCAAAGCCCCGGCTGGAGCCACAGACCCTCCCAGTGCCACCCTCCCCCGGCAGAGGCTCTTGGGTTAAAAGCGGCTCCAGGAGGGGAGGGACAGGGGCAAGGCTGGTTTTCCTAATTAACAATTAGCACCGAGTATGCTGCTAATTACGCGGTTCCGTGTAATTAAGAAGCTAATTAGTGTGGTGTCAATTAAGATTTAATTAGTACCCCTGTCAGAAGCACTTGAAAGCGCCGTTTGTTGGCGACGGCTTCAATATTTCAGTGGCCATGATCGCCCCGGCGCAGCCCAGCGCCCCCCGAGCTCGCCGGGACCAGCCCTCCCACCGCGGCCGCCCCTCGTGGTCTCCTGCTCCCGGCGCCCGCGGGGGCTGCCCGGCAGGATGGGGGAGCGCTGCTGCCGGCACCCCTGCGCCGGAGAGGAGGGGGCGCTGGGGGGACCTCGGAGCAGCTTCCAGCCCCTGAAGAGGCTCCAGGAGAGCTGCAGGGGAGCTCTTCCCAGGGCACTCTGGTGCTGGGACGAGGGGCTGGGCTCCAGCTCCAAGAGGGGAGACTGAGATGAGACTGGGGCAGAGGTCCCTCCTTGGGAGGGGGCTAAGGCCCTGGAACAGGCTGCTCCATCCCTGGCAGCGTCTAAGGGCGGGTTGGCTGGGGCTGGGGGCACCCTGGGCTGGGGAGATGTCTCGCTGCCCCTGGCAGGGGGCTGGGGTAGCTCTGAGCTCCCTCCCAGCCCAATCCAGTCTGGTTTTCCATGTGGGATGGAGCTGGTGGCAGCAGCACTTTCAGGAGCCCAGTGCTGGGAGCATGAGGCTTCCTCCATCACCAGGCACCACAGAACATCACTGGGGGAGAGCACAGCTTGCCCCATGCCAGCAGGTTCCTCTTCTGCAAGGAGCCCCCAGGCTCTTCCAAAGGCCCCCACGGGGGTAACTGCCTACAGCTGCTCCCATCCTCACGATGGGCCCTGCTGTCTCCAGAGGTGACAGGGACCTATCTGGGGGCAGCTCAGTGTCCAGAGCTGAACCTGTGTCTTTCCAGCCCAGAAAAGAGCAGCTGGAGCACCCAGAAGGACCTCTCAGACCAGCACTGGCCGCAATGCTCCTGGGGCTCTGCCCAAATCAGTTGCTTCACCCACCTCCAGACCCCGCTGCCACAAAGTGGGGACAGCGAAGGGTCCCACAAAGCCCCAGGAGACCCCAAAGTCAGCAGCTGGTGATGGCAGAGAAAGAAGGTGACGTGAAGGAAAAAGGGGGAGAGCCAGGATGAGCAGTTCCCACCCCAACACCCACCTCTACAACCCAGACATCTGCCTCCTTCATGCTGGGAAGGATCCCTCGGCCGCCCGTGGAGCCCCCAGCTCCTGCTTGGGATCACCTAGGAATTCCCCCTCTCCCAAAGGACGAGGGCTGGAGCAGGAGGAGGGGAGGAAGACACGTGTTGAGGGCTCTCCAGGCTCCAAGACCCACATAAACAGACACCCACCTGCACAAACCAAGTGGGGAACTCCGGCAGCTTGTAAATCGCCCTCTGCGGCAGCTCCAAGGCTCCCAGGAGCCACAAGGTAAAGAGCCAGTTACCAGCCACCGTTCAGCTCAAAGGCTGGGGGCTGACCACAGGGCACCAGCTTGCGTGGTCCAGGCCGGCTGCTGGGAGGAGAAAATGCTCCCAGATCCACCACTGGCTCCCACACCCCCAGCACAGGAGCTGCTGTTGGTCTCATTCTCCTCCAGCATCCCCCTGCCCTCACCACCAGCACCTTCCCCCTGTGAATCCACCCCCTGGCCAAGCACCCAGACCCACAGGGTTTGGGAACCCCCCAGGGCAGAGGGGAGAAGTGCACCTGACTGGGTCACGGGGTCACTGCATGTGTTGGGCTGAAGGGGACCCCCAAAGGGCACCCAGTGCAACCCCCCTACACTCAGCAGGGCCAGCACTCGCCAGCCCTGGTTGCCCACAGCCCCAGCCTGACCTTGAGTGGCTGCAGGGATGGGGCCTCCAGCCTGTTCCAGGCATCCCCCCCCGCCCCATCAGATCCCAGACCTTCTCCCTCCTGTCCAGCCTCACTCTGCCCTTTTCCAGCTTCACACCAGGACCCCTGGTCCTCTCGTTCCCTACCCTTGGGAACAGCCTTCCCAGCCCTCTAACAGCCCGGTCCAGGGGTTGGAAGGTGGGTGTGAGGTCCCTCCTGGAGCCTTCAGGCTGAACAGCCCCAACCCTCTCAGCAGCTCCTCAAAACCAGCCCATCTCCCAGCTGGAGCTGAGCCCAGCAAACTGGGCTCCAGTGCTGCAGTGACAGAAAGTCCAGGAGCCTGGGCAGCCCAGAGGTCCGGGGAGCCTGGGGAGCCCGAAGGAAGTACAGGAGGTGCTGGGATATCTTTTG
>VXBP01010040.1:25974-51091 GCA_013400115.1 Rhinopomastus cyanomelas
CCGCCGTCTCGCCAGCGGCTGCTCTGCCAGGGCTGCCAAAACAGAGCGAGACAGGGTGCAATTACCCCCACTCCGCGCGGCCACTCCGCCACCGGCACGGGCTGGCAGAGTGACACACGACCCGCCAGCTCCTTGTTCTCGCCATTAAGGGGGCTCATTAGCATCTTCACTCAGAAGCCAAATTACCCTCCGCGCTCGTCTCAAGATGTCATAAATTTTAATTCGGGCCCAAGATAGCACAAAGGAGCAGGCGGGCGCCTGGCGCAGGGAGTGGGGCGGCGGGAGGGGAGGAAGGGCTGGCTTGATGGAAGACTTGGGGGGGTCTGAAGAGCAGAGGTGGGGAAGGAGGGAAGAGCAGACGTGCCCAAGCGCCTGGCGGCTGCTCGGCTTTGTCGGGGAGGAGGAGGAAGGAGCCTTTGCCAGAAGGACTGGGGGGACCCTGCCGGGGCACCGCGTAGAGCGGAGCCTGAGACCCGAGCCGCTGGCACCCCCCAGCATCACAGCTCGGCCCTTCCGAGCCCCCTTCTGCAGAAGCTGTCCTGGGGCATCACCCGGCACCAGGCACTGGCTGGGCTCTCCCGGGAGCTCTCCCCAGACACGTCCAACCCCGGCTTCCAGGGTGGAAAGCAGAGACCCAAGGGGCAGGAGCCCAGGGCTGTGACACTGCAGCAGCAGCAGCACCAAGCAAGCCCCTGGGTGTGGGTGCCCCTCCTGCCCCAGTCACCGTTGCTGTGGAGGCACCTTAGGGGTAGATCCAGGCTGCCTGGAGCAATCCCACTGCCACCAGCCCCTGTGCTAACAGTAAGCAGCCAAGAGGAGCAGTGGGACTGTTCAAGCCACAGGACTTGTTCCCTCTCGTTCCCTGCCCTTGGGAACAGCCTTCCCAGCCCTCTGAGAGCCCCGTTCAGAGGCTGGAAGGTCGCTAGAAGGTCCCCCCTGGAGCCCCCTCTTCTCTCCAGGCTGCACAGCCCCATTTCCCTCAGCCTGTCCCCACCAGAGAGCTGCTCTCTGTCAGAGCACCACCTGCCCAGAGCTTGGCAGGAGCCGTGGTCACAAAAGACCTTCCAGCCCCTCTCTGCCCCCGCCAAACCTCCCTGGCAGGTGGTTGTTACCCAGAGGTGCCCCTGCGAGGGTGGCCATGGGCATCACCCTCCCTCCCACCTTCACCACAAAGGAGAGACCCCTCCTGTGTTCACTGACTGTTGGACTTCCCCAGGCTCCAGGCTCCCTGCCCAGGGCTGTAAACGTCCCCGTGGCCAGAGAGCAGGGCAGGGGGAGAGGAGCAGCTCCAGCCGGCAGCAGCAGAGGGGCTCTGGCCCCCTCCCGAGCTCTCAGAACTCATCCCCGCAGAGGTTGGGTTTGTTTTTAACGTACAAGGATGTCATTAATTTTTGGAGCAGGCTGGATTAGCAGAGAGTAAATTCCAGCCTCCACCTGGGCTGCAGATACAGCAGCATCGCCGGCAGCTGGGGCTGGGGGAGCGGTGCTGAGCCGAGGCTGCAGCTCCTGGCGGTCCAGGGGACACCGAGACCCTACACACAGACCCAGTAAGCCCCACCTTTGCCAGTCCCGGCACACAGTGCTGGTGGCACCAGCGGTGGGGTCAGCACCGAGGGCCTGGCCCGCTCCACCACAGAACCATTAGGGCTGCAAAGGACCTCTAGGATCAGCAAGACCGACCTTCAGCCCCTCCATCCGCACTAGACCAGGTCCCACAATGGTGCCTTTTGCACCACTCCAGGGATGGGGACAGCAGCACCTCCCAGGGCAGCCTGGGCCAAGGTCTCACTGCTCCTTCCCTGGAGGAATTTCTCCCAGTTTCTAGTCTGAACCTCCTTTTGGGCAACTGGTGGCCGTTTCCTCTGGTCCTGTGGTCAGTTACTGGGGAGGAGAGGCCACCACTGGCCGCCCTGCCACCTCCCTTCAGGGAGCTGTGAAGGGCAACAAGGCTTCCCCTCAGCCTCCTCCACCTCAGGCTGCGAGATGCTGAAGCACCTGAGGCCACTGTGAAAAGGCAAAAGCCCCAGCTGGTCTCCCAGGAGCCCCTGGAGGGGCCAGCAGGAGGGCATCGTGTGCCCTGTGCATGCAGGGAGCTTGTGACGGACAGAGGAGGCTCCACTAGCCCCCCTCAAAATCTGCCCCAGCTGCTTCCCCTCTGCCAGTCTCCCGTCAGCTCGCAGGCTCCCCCAGCCTCTCCGAAGACTGATCGCCCCCTTAATCACTCTGGAAAAGAACCTTGAGCCGATATAATATTATAATTAATTAATTCACTAAAAAGGTATTAAATTCCCTCTCCCCCTGTGGATATTATCTGAATTCATTGACCTTTGGAAAAATCACCCTCTAATTGTAACCAGGTTCAAGTGCGTTTCCAGCCTGGTCCTCGCATCAATAATTTCTGCCAGGACTCCGCTCTGCGGCTTAAATATTGCATGAACCCCAGTGCCCCCCAGAACGGGGCCAGGGCGGCCCCGGGTGCAGACAGGGAGCTGATCACACGTGGGGGGAGAGCGACAAGGGCTCTGTGGGGCCCTGGGAGACCGACAAACCCACGGCCAGACCCCAAGGGACTCGGGACAAGGGACCCCACAGCCAGACCCCGAGGGGGCTCGGGACAAGGGACCCCACAGCCAGACCCTGAGGGGGCTCGGGACAAGGGATCCCAGAGCCTGAGGGGACTCAGGACAAGGGATCCCACAGCCCAAGGTCTCTTCAATTCCAGGTACTCACTGTCTCATTCTCTGGCTCTGTGGCTCTGGTCTCAGCAGGACCAGGCTCCAGCAGCAGGCAGCCAGCAGCTGCTCCAGCATCCAGCACCAGGCACGGAAAATCCAGCTGGGTGGCTGCTCTCAAGTCTGTCGGGTGTCCCAGGCCAAAGCTCCTGATGGCAGGGGTCCCAGCCCCCAGGGCCAGCGGAGCAGGGCCATTTGGCTCCTCCGAAGCCTTAGGGGTGCCAATTCCTGCTGCTTTACCCGCTGCCTGGGAGGCAAAGCTGAGCCTCTCCCAGCACCTCAGCTTGGCTCAGCCAAGCGCCCCATACAAGGCTGTGCACAGCCGGCCGGGACCTGGGGCTTTGCTCCACAAGGCTGGAGCCTGGGGGATTCACATCCCACAGGGAAGGGGCTGCTCCCTGCACTAGCTGCCACCTGCACCCCAGGGCCCCGTCACCTCCCCTGCATCAGCCTTTGCACTGTCTTGTGGGTGCTGGGATAACCAAGGCATCAGCCTTCTCCTGCACCTCATCTCCTCTTCCCAGGATGTTTTTCCAGCATATCTCTACCTCTCTGCGCAACGAGAGACCCCCCGTCCTCCCCCCCAGCTCTCCCAGTTTGCAGGACGCAGCCACCCCTAATGCTAACCTAGCTGTCTGGAAGGGCTCCAGGCACAGCCCGAAGGGCCCCCCAGCCCTCTGCTCAAAGGGAGACAACAGGCCAAAGGTACGTAGGGAGTAGCCCTTCCAAGCCAGGGGCTCACCCAGAGACCTACGTGGTCCCTTCGCTTTGGAAGCGGTTTCTGGACAGACTCCAGAGGGTTTTCCGCTCTCTCCCCTGTTACTACAGGCAAAAATTTACTTGCAAGGAGCTGCTTTGGTTTCCTGAAGCCAAGAAGCCCCCCACCTGAAAAAGCCACCCCTTCCTCCTGACCTCCTCCCAGCCGTTGCCACAACAACCCCCAGTCACCGGTGGAGGATTCAGGTGGGGAAGGAGCAGCAGGAGCAGCCCAAGTGCTAAAATCGTAGCGGGAGCTCAGCAAGAGCCAGAAAGGATGTGAAGGGAGGTCGGGGGAAGGAAAACTCAGCAACAGCCTGTCACCAAGGCAGGGGAGAGCTCCCAGATTGCCAGTCCGGTTTGTCCCACACCAGGGGTCTCACTGGCCCAGAGAGCCCAGGGTTTGGGGTGGAGCTGAGGAAACCTCTGAAACCATGTCCCAGCCCTCTTGCTGCCTCTGACCTGTCCCCTGCTCCGGCATCCGGGAAGGGCTGCCCGCGTCTTGGTCCAGCGGTGCTGGGGCCTGGGCTCACGCCCTCTCACCCCAGGATCAGCCCGTCCGGGGCTCTTCATTCCTTTCGAAGGGCTTTCCCCTGCCCCTGAAGCATTTCACAGGAAGTCCTCCGGGCCCTGAGAAACGGGGGCACCTAAGGAGTGGGAACAGGGAGGTCACCGCTCTCCTCACGGCGTTTTCACACGAGCCTGGCGACGGGACCAGCTGCAGCCCTGCGGCCTCTCCCAAGGAGAAGAGCAAAGCCGCAGCCTCGCAGAGCGGGCACCCGGGGCTCAAGCCGCTGGCACCGCACCCCGGAGGGGCTCGAGTCAGTCTGAGCCGGGCACAGGCTGCTGTGAACGCTCCGGGCTGTGCCAGGGCCAACCCGAAGGGGAGGACGGGCTGCTGGCAGGAGGCTGAGAGCACAAGTAGGAGATGCTCGAGGAGGGCACCAGCCCCGCGCTGAGGCTGGACTCGGCCTCGGAAGTGTCTTCGCACGAGAAGACCTTCCAGAACCCTTCCTAACCGATTCCACGGGCTCTGGGGCACCAGCAAAGCCCTCCGTCGGCTCCGCGGGGGCTGCGTTTGGCACAGCCGGGAGCCGCCTGCCCGGCTCCTCCGGTGACCGTCGGGCTCTCTCTGGCGGCTGCTCGGCCCCGCTGCAGCCTCGCGGCTCCTCCGGAGCCCAGGAGGACCCTCTGTGGCCGGGGGCCGGCGGGGGAAGGGATACCCCGGTGCCGCAGGGCGAGGGGCCGTGCGTGAGGGACCCCCGGGGTGCAGCGCCCCAAGTCCCGCCAGCCCGGCAGCAAAAGGACCGCGGGGAGCAGCCGCTGGACCCCCATCGCCGCGCTCCCTCCACCGTGCAGGCAGAGACCGACCCCAGCACCGGCTGCAGACCCGCCAGCATCTCCCTCCGTTGCAGAACCCCCTCGGAGCCCCGACACCGGGTTTTCCCTCCTGTGGGTGGCCCAGGGGCTGTAATTAAGAGCCTTCCCTCCCGTCCTCTCGCTCTCCTCTATCCTCCGCTTTCCTCCTTTAAATTCGAGCCCCCTCCCTTCCCGACACGAAAGGGGAGGCAGAGCCCCGAGCCGGGGCCCCCTGCGTTTCCGAGTCGGTTCTGTTAATTGGAAGGAGGGTTAAGGATCCGCAAAGTCGTTTCCATCTCCATCTGACCTTCAGCGTGATCCTCTCCACCAGCGCCGAGCTGTCACCAGAGCGGAGCCGCCCGGCAGCCCCTTCATCCTCTCCTCGTGCACATTAATTGCTCCTAAGTTGATTTGATCTCCCTGCTCCACGAGAAGGAAATTGCCCTCTTATTTCACCATTTCCATCCTGTTTTCTTAATTAGGCCCTTGAAAATCTCCAGGGCTTCAGCCGGGGCCGCTGGCCTCGTCCTGGGAATCAAATTTTGATCTCAGCCGGATAAAGGAGGGAGCGGAGCCCGGAGACGGAGCAGTGGCACGCAGGGCCCCCCAGCCTCCCCCGCTCTTCTCTCGACACCAGGAGGCTGGGGGGGCTCCCTGGCAACGTAGGGAACAGCTGCTCGCGGCAGGTGCTCCCCACACACCTCAGACCTGCGAGGGCTCAGGGACCTCGTGAAGTGTCTGAAACTGCCTTCCCTTCTCCCCTCCGCAGGACTCTTCTCCCCTCCGCAGGACTCTTCTCCCCCCACCTCCGCAGGACGAGTCTTCTCATAAAATTCCCAAGATCAGCCCGTGATCCCAGCCCATCCCAGGAAGTCCACTCCAAGGAGGATGTTCTTGTTCTTCACTCCCAGGGGAGATCAGCACCAGAACAGAGGGCAGTGGGGAACTGGCAGGACCCCTGCACCTGGTTCCAGAGGCAGAGGAGCCCAGGGAGGGTCTGGAGACAGGGTTTTGCCAGGCAGGGTCTTAGCCAGGAGACTCCACAGGCTCATTTTTGCTCTTTGCACCAAGTGCTAGGAGGCTGG
The DNA here is from genome assembly GCA_013400115.1 of Rhinopomastus cyanomelas. NCBI lineage: Eukaryota > Metazoa > Chordata > Aves > Bucerotiformes > Rhinopomastidae > Rhinopomastus > Rhinopomastus cyanomelas. The sequence continues at coordinate 31,907 of VXBP01010040.1, forward strand.
AAACAGCCTGCCTGGGCCAGGGGTCTGGACCCTCTGTAGCACCCAGGGGTGATGCCAAGCCAGCCCCAAGAGCAAGGAAGGGACGGCAAAGCCCTCACTCAGCCCCACACCCGGCCACTCAGCAGGCTGGGAACCCACCTGAGCTCCCACAACAAGGCAGCATCCATCTCCCCGAGCAGGGGCCAGGCCCAGCCCAGCCCCAGGTTCCCAGCTCCCCACAGCTCTGCTCCCCGGGGCCTTATGACTGGTCATTAATTAAGGGGTCAGGCCTGGCTCTAATTAAAGGCCACCAGTGGAGAGGCCAGCTGACCAGTCACAGCTGTGCTCAGCACTGGGAGCTCTGTGAAGCCCCCAGCTATGGGGTCAGCATCCCTCCAGAGTTGCCCCAAGAACCCCAGAGCGCTCCAGGAGCAGCCGGAAGCACCCATGGGAGCCTCGAGCACCCCGGCCCTCCCTCCCGTGGGATGAGAAGAACCAGCCGATGCTGCAGCGCTGCGGGACGTGGTAAATAAATAGACTTTAATGCTTCTCTGTCCGTTCCAGCTCATCTCTCGCACATTTATTTATAAAACAGTAGTAAAACCTTCTCAGTCCGAGCACAGTGCATTAAAAAAGGAAGGAAAACAAAACTCAAAGAGATTAAAAACCCACAAGAGCCCAGAACCCCCGGCCAGGGAGACTCCACGCCCGGTGCTGAGCGGCGCCCGATCCTCTGCCCAGCAGTGCCCAGCGCGATGCAGAGGGCTGCACCCCAGCCAGCCCGCTCCGTGCCAGGCACCCCCAGCAGAGCCACCCCAAAGCCAGAACAACCTGCTGCAGACCCACTGGTGTCCGCAGACCCACCAGCCAAGCCTGCTGCAGCCACCCAGCCCAGCACACGGGGTTACTCTTGACAGGCACTAAGCAGCACACAAAGGATGCCAAGGACTCCCGTGGGGTGGAGTCCCAAACCCACCCGTGCCCCTTGCCCAGCCCCACCATGTCCCCTCCACTCCCGTCCCTGCAGCTCTGTAGGGCAGTGGCCAGACCCTGCCCTGCCCCAGAGGTCCAGGACCCCTCCAACACACCCTCTCTTTCTTTCCACTGTCTCCTGCCACCTTCCACACTTGCCCACACCCTCACGTCCCACCGGCACCCCTCCAGTCCAGCCCCCATGGAGCAAGCTTGGCCCTCCCTGGCTGGGCTTTGCCCTTGAGGGCTCCACCTGGCACCACTGCTCCATCCTCAGCTGGGATGGGGAGCACCCAGCGAGCCTCATCCCAACGTGAGCCCCTCGCCAGCCAGCCCCAGTGCCCAGGGTGCAGGACGGCAGCTGGGTCCCCCTATCCTCAGCCTTCCCTCGTGGCTCCTTCCCTGCACACAGCACCCACTCCCACCCTGGGCTGGGCTGAGGGGGCAGAGCCCAGAGCAGCTCCCAAGCCCCCGGTTGGGGAATGAACTGGTAACACTGGGAAGAGAACTAAACCCCACAAGCCAAAGGCAAAGGGCAACAGCTCAGGTTTGGCAACCAATAAAACCACCCCCTGGTCCCTGGCCAGAGCCTGGACCTCCATCAGCAAACGTGCGGCAGGACCTCTGCTTTCAGCAGATATCCCCCCCAAACCACAGCCTGATCCTTTCTCCCGCTACCCAAAAGGCCTTGGCTGGGCACTGCAGGGCAGAGGCACCTCTGTGGGATGGGCACTGCGGGGCAGAGGCCCCTCTGTGGGATGGGCACTGCGGGGCAGAGGCACCTCTGTGGGATGGGTGCTGCAGGGCAGAGGCCCCTCTGTGGGATGGGCACTGCGGGGCAGAGGCACCTCTGTGGGATGGGTGCTGCAGGGCAGAGGCCCCTCTGTGGGATGGGTGCTGCAGGGCAGAGGCCCCTCTGCGGGATGGGTGCTGCAGGGCAGAGGCACCTCTGTGGGATGGGCACTGCGGGGCAGAGGCTCCTCTGTGGGATGGGTGCTGCGGGGCAGAGGCACCTCTGTGGGATGGGTGCTGCAGGGCAGAGGCACCTCTGTGGGATGGGTGCTGCAGGGCAGAAGCAGCTCTGTGGGATGGGTGCTGCAGGGCAGAGGCCCCTCTGTGGGATGGGTGCTGCAGGGTAGAGGCCCCTCTGTGGGGACCTCTCAAGGGCAGCTGAAGGTCTCCTTTCACCAGGCAGCCCTGCTCCAAAGCCCAGCTAGGGTCTGGGGTGGTGGGTGCTGCCAAACCCTGAGAACAGCAGGGGTCTGACTGAACAGCAACCCACCACCCCAGCCTGTCTGGAAGCCTCTCCCCAGCCCCAGCTGCCCTGGACACCCCCTTCCCCAGGAATTAGCTCCAGTTCACACCTCTTCTTCCTCCGGCCCTGCAACCGGAGAGGCTCCAGTGCTTGAGGAAGGAGGAGCTGGCAAGGACACGGCACCATAAGGCATCCAGAGTGCTCAGAGGCCACCGCCGGGGAGGTATGGGAGACGTGGGCTCCCAGTGCAAACTGGTGGGAGCCCCACCACTCGTGGGGGACATGGGCTCCCAGCGCAAACTGGTGGGAGCCAGCGAGGCAGACGCAAAGCTCTGAGCATCATCCCTCTGCTCCCAGGGACCCGAAGGCTCTGCGCCAGCCCCCCGAGGAAAGGGTCCGGTCACGAGGGTCTGGCTGCGGGGCGAAGCGGCCGATGTTGCGCCCCTGGGCCAGGGGTCTGCAGACAGGTGGCCGCCGCGGCCAGGCCGGGGCTCTGCTGCAGCCCCGGCACCGAGTAAGCTTGCGAAGGCGGGGGCACCAGCTGCTCGGGCTGAGCGCCCCAGGGCAGGGAAGGGGAGTCCTGCGTAGCCCCAGGTGCGCGGCAGGACCCGGACGCCACGTCGGTGCTCGCCCGCAGCGCCGGAGCGCCTCCGGTCACAGCATGTCGGCGTCCTCCATGCTGAAGCTGCTGCGGCGACTGCTGGCCTTGGAGGCCTCCGGGGACATGGCTGAGAACAAGGGGTTGGTGGCCAGCGGCAGCATGGTGTCCTGCATCAGCATCAAGTCCAGGTCCTTCCTGGAGAGGGGAGGGAAGGAGGCGCTGTGGCTGGGCTCCAGGCTGTCGGCGAAGCCTCGACAGCCGTCGTCGAAGCTCAGGCTGTGGCTAAAGTCCAGCTCATGGTAGGGAGATCGGGGTGCAGAGGCTAACGCCGGCTGCTGCTGCGAGTCAGGGTCCAGGGGCGGCAGCAGTGGCTCCAGCGGCCCCTCGTCCCCACCGGCTTCCTGCTTGACCACCTGCTGGGCCAGCTCGGCCACGTTGACCCCCGAGGGCGAGGAGGTGGGCAGCCCGTGCACTCGCGCCTGCATCTCCAGCTCCTGCCGACAGAGCACAGAGGGCCTTCGGTGGGGACTCACGCGTGCGGGGACACGGCCAGTGGGCTGCCCCCAAGGCGGCAGGGACAGGGCCACCGAGAAGACAGGGGCAGGGAGCTCACGAAGGGGTCACGGAAGAGAGGGTGAAGCGTGCGCAGCCTAGCAGCCCTCGCTGCAGCAACCCTCGGCCCTAACAGCTGCTTAGGCCAGAGGGCCCCGCTCTGCGCTGGAGGAGAGCTCGCGCCCGTCCCCTGGCCGTGGCAGGAGCCGGCTGCCGCGAGGCTACGGTGGGCCATCGGGCGGAGGAGCCAGTGGGGAGGGCGCGGGGCTCCCACTCACCTGGATGCGGAGCAGCAGCTGCTTGTTGGCCATCTCCAGGCGCCGTGAGTGGTTCTCCAGGTCCCGCGACCGCTGCAAGTCCTTCTGCATCCTCTTGATGTAGTCCACGGACGCCTTCAGGATCGTCCCTTTGTTCCAGCGCACGTCCCTGCGTGCGGGACGGGCAGAGAGGTCGTCAGTGGCCGGCGGAGGGGCCCTCGCCCCTGCTGCCTGACGAGGGACCGGCACCGAGCGCGCCCGTGGGCCCCCAGCCCCCGGTACGTACAGGTCGTTGGCCTTGGGGATCAGCATCCCCAGCTCCTTGATGCGGTCGTTGATGTTGAACCTTCGCCGCCTCTCGACTGCGGGGGGAGGCGAGGGGGGTGGCAGTGAGGACGTGGCAGGCGCAGCCCAACGTTCCACAGCCCCACCGGCCTCAGCCGGTGACCTCTCTGGGGTCAGGGGGCTCAGGACGAGGTGCCTCTGGGACCAAGCCCTCGGCACCCTGCTCCCACGCGTCGCCCCGGCGGGTCTGCCCTTCCCCCAGAGCCAGGAAGCGGGATGACGGGGTGATTCACCTGCCCCCGTGGGAAGGGGGACCCAGCTCAGGGAGAGGGGGAGCGAGGATGAGGAAAGGGCTAGGGGGTGAGGGAGGGCCAGGCGCCTGCGGGGAGCAGGCACACGACTCACTGAGGTTGTGATTGTCTTTCTTCTGACGCTCCTTTGCCAGGGCTCGGCTCTCCGCATCTGCCACAGGGACCCACAGCATCACCCAGAGGGGTCACAGCCGCGTCTCGCCCCTGAGCACCCAGCCTGGAGTCAGAGCACCCCAGCACCCCCCGAGCTGCCCTCCCCAGCCATGGGGTGAGGGCAGCCCCGGCCAGTTCCGGTACCTGTCAGCTCTCTCTTCTGGGTCAGGTCAGCAGGACAGGAGCTGCTGGTGACCCCAACGAGGGAGGCTGTGACCTGCGGGTCCCCGCTGTAGACGTTCATGTGACTGCTGGACATGGGCAGCTGAGAAGCAGAGGGACAGGCTGGTCAGCCCCACAGAGGCCACAGCTCCAGGAGCTGGCCCCTGCCCTGGGAGCACCCGACCCCTGCCCTGGGAGCACCCGACCCCTGCTCCGGGAGCACCCAACCCCTGCTCCGGGAGCACCCGACCCCTGCTCCGGGAGCGCCCAGCCAGGGCTGGCGTCGGCAGCTCCAGGCCCTTGCAGCAGCTCTGGTCAGAGGAGCAGCACAGACAGGACTTCAGAGGGAGCAGCTGATCCCCTCCCACAGCCCCACACAAATAGGGCAGAGGGATGGGAGCCCAGGGCCGGGCAGGGAGGCGCAGGCTGCCCTGTGGATCCATCCCGGGAGATGCTGCTGCTCCAAGGGAGCTCCTGGCTGGGAAACCTCTCCTGGCACTAGCACCATCCCCGCCGGAGCGCAGCTGGGACCCTCCCTGAGCCCCTCTGCCACCTCAGCACTTTACAGGGGGCTCCCAAGCGCCGCTAAAGAGCAGCTCCCAGGGCAGCAGGGAAGGGAGGACCCCTGGCTCCCTCCCCCAGGCTCAGGAACACTGGTCCCAGCAACACCACTGGGACGAGGCAGAAGGACTGGTCCCCACTGTGCCCCGACCTCCCCCAGCCCGGGCTCCGAGGAGAGGACTGACCGTGTTGGGCATGTGGACCTCGGGGTTCATGTAGCCCAGGACATCATCCAGGCGCATGATATCGTCGATGACCTCGTCGAACTGAGGGGAGAGGCAGGGAGTGACAGGGCGAGGGGCCACGGCTCCGCGGGGAGGCTCTGCCAGGGGTCTTCGGGAGGGACCTCACAGCCACCTTCCGAGCCCTGGACGGGGCTGGCAGAGGGCTGGGAAGGCTGTTCCCAAGGGCAGGGAGCAGCAGGACCAGGGGTCCTGGTGTGAGGCTGGGCAGGAGGTGGAGGTTGTGGGATCGGAGCCAGGGGGATCCCTCTGCCCAGAGAGGGGCTGGAGGCCCCATCCCCAGAGCCACCCAAGGTCAGGCTGGCTGGGGCTCTGGGCAAGCTGGGCTGATGAGCGCCGGCCCTGCCGGGTGCAGGGGGGTTGGCCTGGGTGCCCCCTGGGGGACCCCTCCGGCCCAGCCAGCTCGATGCTCCTCGGCTGCCAGAGGCCCTGCCAGCCCGGCGCCGGGGGCCGGCGGCGGCCGCTCACCTCGCGCTCGGGGTTGGAGCCGATGTGCAGCATGGCCATGGGGCTGTTGGGCGCGCTGTTGCCCGCCGAGGACGGCAGGACGTGGCCGGGCCGGACGCCGGGGGACGCGGCAGGGGGCGGCTTGGGCGAGTGGCTGGCGGGGCTGACGTGGGCCGCGAACTTGTTGCCGTAGGTTTCCGACAGGTAGGCCTGGACCTTCTTGTCCCGCGACTTCTGCAGGTGGTAGGTGGTGGGGTTCTCCAGGTAGGACTGCACCTGCGCGGGGGCACGGCGTCAGGAGCAGGCTCCACGCTGCGCCGGCCCCGCGGCAGCCCCGGCACGGTACCTTCAGCACTTCTCCGGGCACGGGCAGCGGCGGGGGCTGGTAGTGGACCGGGGTGTTGATGGCCGGGGAGGTGGCCACCGGCATCCGCTGCTGCTGCACGTAGGTCGCCATCATCTGCTGCTGCAGGCGCTCGCGCTCGGCCTCCTGCTGCGCCTGCTGCTTCATCAGCTCCATGCGCAGCCCGATGCGGGACGCCATGGCGGCCCGGGGCGTGCGGGGCCCCTGCGAGGAGTGGGACGGGCCGCGTCAGCCGGGGCCCCCGGCCGGCAGGGCCACCCGGGCCGCGGGAAGGAGCGGCCACCCCAGGCTAGCGACCGCGACCCCGGCGCCGGGGGCCGCGGCACCGCTCTCCCCGGGCGCAGCCCCGAGGGGCCGGGGGGCCCCGCGGACTCACGCCCTGCTGGGGCCACCGCTGTGCCGGGCGGCGGAGCTGAGCCCGGGGGCCAGGGAGTCCCGGGAGCAGGGCGAAGGGGAAGGAGAAGGCGAGGGAAGGGCAGAAAGAAAAGGCCGGCGGGTGCCAGGAGCCAGAGGCTGCACTTCACCCTCAGCCCGGCCGCCCCGGAGCTGCGGGCCCAGCACCGGGCGAACAAGGCGGCCTCTGTGCGGGGCCGGCACGCGAGCGCGGAGGCGGGGGCCGGCGAGCGAGGGCCCCGCACGCACAGACCGGCCCTTGTTCGCCCGTACAAAGGGGACCGCAGCCCGCACCGGGGAAGGACGCCAAGGCGAGAGGGCTCCGGGCGCCCCGAGGCACCGGGATGGCTCCCGGCGGGGCTGGCACAGCTGGCAGGGCTGCGGAGGGCGGAGCGCAGGTGCCACTCGGGGCGGGGGTGCAGCAGGTGCTGTCCGGGGTCACAGCACCTCGCGTGGCCCGGGCTGCAAGGGACCTCCCCTGGTCACCCAGCCCAGCGCCCCAGAGCCTCCCCTCACTGACCAGCCCCAGGGAACAGGTTACCCAGGGGACCACCTCCTGGAGCGACCTGCTCCAGGGACCCCCGACCCTCCTGTTTAAGAGCTTCTTGCTGACACCCAACCGCAGTGGGAGACTGGAGCACAGGACCCCCGGGGAGCACACAAGGACCCACAGGGAGCACAGGGACCCCTGGGGAGCACACGGGGAACCCCAGGTAGCACAGGGAACCCCGGGGAGCCCATGGGGAGCGCAGGGACCCCAGGAACCCACATGGAGTACAGGGACCCATGGGGAGCACACAGGGACCCCTGGGGAGCACACAGGGACCCCCGCGATTCTCTTTGCACCCCCACAACCAGCCAGGTCCGCAGCCAAAAGGTCCCCGGGTGACAGCACCCTGCAGGGTGCCCATGTGGCACTAGACACGCGGCACCGCACCACATGCGACAGGGGAAATCGAATCAAGGCAGCAACACAACGCCACGGGTCGGGGGCAGCTATCGACCAGCACGAGGATTCGTCACAGGGGCCCTTCCGAGGGGGGACCGGACGAGAGGAGCCCGGGACAGTAATCAGTTGGAGCTTCATGACGGCGCCTCTCGCCAATGGCCTCAGCAGAGGGCACACGGGGATGCTGAGATGAATGAGCGTCCCCCCTGAAGGAGGGCCCAGTGATGCTGAGGACACCCCACAGCTGGAGGGGGGAAGGCCCAGCAGGGCACTGGGGAGATGGAGTGACCCCACATCTCAAGGGGAGGGTGAGAGGAACAGCCTCCCAGAGCCAGGAGGAGCCCTCACCGTGGGGCTCTGCGAACCCCATCCACACCAGGATGGTGACAGGGCTCAGAGAGGAACAAGTGTGGGGCAACCAGACGCTGCCTGGGGGCTTCCAGCACCGCGGAGAGCAAGAAGGGGCTTTCCTGGGGAACTCTGTCACCAGCCCCACGTCTGCCGGCTCCAGCCAGGAGGGGCGGGCAGCCGGTGGGTGCCACCTGCGATGCCAAGGTGCAGCCACCCACGGCATCCACTCACAGGACCCTTCCAACTGCCCTCTGAGAGGCAACGGGCATGGGGGGAGCTGAAGGCACCAACATCTCCCCCAAGAAGTGCCCTGAGACAGGGAGGGCAAAGACAGGGACCGCTGGCCAGAGCAGGGCTGGATAAAGAGAGGGGCGAGTGCGGCTGGGTTTAAAATAACCTGCTGGGTTCTGCCCGGCTTCCGCCCCCCAGAGCCTCGAGCAGCTTCTGCTTTCGCTCTGAGTCAGGCGAGAGGGCGGCAGCTGGCACTGGGGAGGGACGGGGACCCAGAGGGTGGAACCCAGCCCCGGGGACACCTCCCACGCTGGGGGCACCTCCTGCCACCCCTTGGTCCAGGGGGCAGAAAGGGGGTCTTCAGCCTGGAGAAGAGGGGTCCCCAGCCTGGAGGGGACTCCAGCCAGGGTCCATCCTAGGGCAGAGCTTTGCCTGGCTCTACGTGGGCCGCAGGGCCGCCCAGGGGATGGCCAGGCGCTGGGTTACGTGCTGGGGGGTTCCAGAAGCATCTCCTGGGACCCTCGTCTCAGACAGGGAAGAGGGAGGAAGGGAGGGAGGCAGTAGGAGGCCCAGAGTGAGTGAGGGAGCAGTGGGCAAGGGACGCCGAGGGAGAAGAGGAGCTGAAGGGCAGGAAGGCAGGAGGGAGCAGAGACAGGGTGGACAGTCCTGGCAGCCCAGCTCTTCTTCTGCAGCCCAGCTCCTCCTTTCCTCTCTGGGGGGACACAGAGCCCCTTTTCCAAGCCCAGAGCAGCCAGTACCCGGGGGACCCTCAATCCCCTGCCCATAGCACCAACCATCAGCAGGAGAAGCCACGGAGCTGGACTGATCCTCACCCCGGCTGCAGCGCCCCAGCTTCCTGCACGAGCCCAAAGCACCAGCCTGGGGTCCAGCCAGCACCAAGCTCCTGCAGGAAACCCATCCTGTGCTCCAAGCCCTCCAAAACCCCACAGCCCTGACCCTGCCAGTTTGGGGTGCAGACAAAAGCTCAACGTTCCACCGCAGGGCCACGACCCTGAGCCAGAGCAGATCTCCAAGGGAAAACCTCCCGTGGTGCTGGGGAGCCTGGGTGGGCTCCAGGAGCCCCAGGCACCACCAGCCCACCCCAGACCGCCGGGATGACAGGCAGGGCTGGTGCCAAGGACTTAATCTCCCTTCAAAATATCTTCGGTGCTCTTTAGCAGCCGGGTTATTTCGGGACCTCCCTGCTTCTCCTCCGGGGGTGTCATTTCATCAGGAGCCCAGCAGCAGTGGGGTGGCACAGAGAGAGCGGCTGCTCCAGCCAAAGGCCCAACAGTCAGAGCCACCCTGACCCTCGCTTGTCCCCACGGGACTGGCCACAGCCCCATCCCCACAGGAGCCCAAGGTCCACACAAGCTGGGCCGCTCACGGACCGGCGGCCAGCAGCACAGTGCCAGCAGCTCAGCAACTCCTGGCACCTTCTGGAGCAGCACCACGTGGGGCCACCCTAGCACCCAGGGTCACCCCAACGGGACAGGATCCCAGAACGTCTCTGGTTCGGAGACCCTTTGTCAAGCCCAACCTTGGACCCCACACCACTGGGTCCCCACAAAACCAGGCCCCTGGGAGCTGGGGGGCCCCCAGGATGAAGCCACGTGGCCCCCACACACCCAGACAGCACCCACCAGCACCTCGTCCAGGTGTGGGCTGGAAACCAGAGCTGCCCCGAGGCAGCTTCCAGATTTAGCCCCTGCGCAGCGCCAGGGGATCGCGTTTCCCTCCGGGGCGACTCGCAGCCAGAGCCGGGCAACCCTCCTGCTGCCCTCCCAGAGAGCTGTGGGCAGTGATGCCCCCGCTGACACAGCCCCACAGACGGGGCTGGGAGCCCCACAGATGGGGCTGGGAGCCCCAAGGCACCGCTCCCAGCCCGACTGCCCCCTCCCTCCCGACATCCCGGTCAATTGCGAGTGGAAAAACTAATCAACGGCTTCGACGGGGTGGTGGGGCAGGGGCCGTCACAGGGACAGCGACCAGGACAAGGGGAAGGAAGAACGAAGCAGCTCCGCTCATGCCGGGGGCAGCGAGCGGCCGGCAGAGCCCCCCCTCCCCGGCCGGAGCCCATCGAGGGGCAGGCGGCAGCCAGCTGGACCCGGGAGCCCACCAGGGTTTGCCCACCCCGGGGGGCACGACGGGGCAGGGGTTACCTAGGTGCAGGACGGCAGGGCTGGGGGGGTCTCCGGGTGCCAGGGCCAGCGGGCGGCAGCTCCTTCGCCTCCCCGTTGGGGCTGAACAGAAACGTTTCCTCATTTGGAGCAGCCCCGGGGGTGTGGGGGGAAGTTGCAAACGGCCCTCGGAGCCGGCTCAATCGGCGCTAAGCGAGGACGAGGGCAGGAGCAGACGCGGCCACCAGCACGGCCAGGCTCTCTGCTGCCCCAGCGCAGCCCCTCGAGCTGCCCGCAGCGACCTCCCTGCCCCATCTGCCAACGCGGGGAGGGGAGAAAGCTGCCCCGTGGCCCCCAGGGGAGCAGGGCGCTGCGCCCTCCGCGTGGGTGGCAGAGCAAGCACCTCCCTCACGGCCCCGCACACCACCGAGCGGCACACGGGGTCCCTCCGGCACCCACAGCCGCTCGCACCGGGGTGCTGGTGCCGGTGCTGCCGGGCAGTGGCCAACAGCAAGGATGGCTGCCACGGCCCCACTGAGCAGAGCCACCTCACCCAACACTAACAGCATCGTTAGGGCTGGGCAGGACCTCCAGGACCATCCAGCCCGACCTCCAACCCAGCACCTCCAGGACCACCAGCCCATGGCCTTCTGCACCCCTCCAGGGATGGGGACGGCAGCACTTCCCTGGGCAGCCTGGTCCAAGGTTTCAGTGCTCTTTCCCTGAGGGAATTTTTCCCAATTCCCAGCCTGAACCTCCCCTGGGGCAAGTGGTGGCCCTTTCCTCTGGGCCTATGGTCAGTTACTGCGGAGAAGAGGCCACCAGCAGCCTCCCTGCAGCCTCCCTTCAGGGAGCTGTGAAGGGCAACAAGGTCTCCTCTCAGTCTCCTCTTCCTCGGGCTAAACAACCCCAAACGCAGCCCCAGCCAGTCCCCTCTGTGCCCGTTCTGGGCCACCAGTCTACGAGGACACCAGGAGACACCCCCACACACCCCGAGCAGATCAAGCTCTCCTGAGCTGGGCCGCCGACCCTCTGCAGTGCCCCCTCACCAGCAACACAGCTGGCACCCACCCGCTCCCAGGTGGCACCCGCTCGACTGGCAAGGGCACCGTGGGAGCGGCTGAGGCCGTGCCAGCAGCCCATCATGTTGGGGACGGGCAGCACCCAGCAGGAGGAAAGGAAAGCCGGGGCCCTTTATCTTCAGCAGCACAGAGGTGCTGGTGCCATGACTGGGAGCTCCACAAAGGGCCAGCTGGATGGATCCTCCCCCTCTGCTCTGCTCTGCTCTCGTGAGACCCCACCTGGAGTCCTGCACTCAGTCCTGGAGTCGCCAGCACATGGGCATGGAGCTGGCAGAGCGAGGCCAGAGGAGGCCACGAGGGTGCTCAGAGGGCTGGATCCCCTCTGCTCTGGGCACAGGCTGACGGAGCTGGGGCTGCTCAGCTGGAGAGAAGGCAGCTCTGGGGGGACCTCAGAGCAGCTTCCAGCCCCTGCAGGGGCTCCAGGAAAGCTGGAGAGGACTCTGCTGCTGGGACAAAGGGGCTGAGTTCAAGCTCCAAGAGGGGAGATGGGAGATGAGATCTGCAGCAGAAACCCCTCCTTGCGAGGGGACTGAAGTTGCTCAGGGAGGCTGTGGCTGCTCCATCCCTGGCAGTGTCCAAGGGCAGGTTGGAGGGGGCTGGGGGCGCCCTGGGCTGGTGAGAGGTGTCGCTGCCCCTGGCACTGGGGAAGCTCTGAGCCCAACCCATCCTGGGGTTCTACAATGGGGTCTGTACCCATGAGAGTGGCCAAACCCTGGCAGCAGGGCAACCTCCATCCTTGGAGACCCTGATCTGATGTCAACCACTGGTCATGTTTGTGGCTGGACCAGAGGCTCCCGAAGTCCCACCTAGCCACCACCGCTTGGCCTGACGACAGGGTGCTGAGAGAAGCAGGAGGACGGCCAAATCTCCAACCCCAGAGAGCACCAGTGCCCTCCCCATCACCCACCCAGCCGGCAGCGGACGGGTTGGGCAGGTGGACGGCCAGAGCCACGCAGCCCCATCCGGAGGCTCCTTCCCTGCACAGGGAGCATGAAGCCCTGAAAGGGCGAAGGAGAAGGTGGCGGGACTTGGCAAGCGAAGCGCGGGGTCAGTTGACAGCAGCAGCGAGGGACTGAGTCACCGGGATGTTTTTAGCTGAGGCATCCCAGAAACGCGGCCGGCGGCGCTAACAGGCGCTCAGGTCAGAGGCCAAATGGTTTCCCTTCCCTCCTGGAAGTGGCTCGGGGATCCGGCTCAGTAAAAACATTAACACCAGCCCTGTGAGGCAAAAGGGGTCCCCAGGTGGCATCGGTCCCCAAGCACAAACAGTGGGGCAGGACGACTGGGGGCCGTGCACAGCCCTCCGGGTTCTGGTGGTGCCAGGGTTCATCCAGGAGAGCCCCGCGTGCATGGCAGCAGTTATGGGGTTAATGATCATAGAATCACAGAACCTATGGCCCAGGCTGGAAGGGACCTCACAGCTCACCTCCCCCAACCCTCTGACATGGGGCCACCTCTCAACCAGACTTGTTGCCCAGGGCCTCATCCAACCCAGCCTTGAGCACCTCCAGGGAGGGGGCAGCTGCAGCCTCTCCAGGTGGTCGATTCCAGAGTCTCTCCACCCTGGCACTGAAGAGCTTCTTCCTCAGATCTAGGCTGAGCCTCCTCTCCTGCAGTTTCAAACCATCTCCCCTTGTCCTGTCACTGGATCCCACTGGGAAAAGCCCCTCTGCAGCCTCCCTGGAGGTTCCTTTCAGAGACAGGAAGGCAGCTCTAAGATCCCCTGAGTCTTCGCTTCCCTGGGCCGAAGAGCCCCAGCTCCCTGTCCCCACAGCAGAGCTGCTCCAGCTCTTGGATCATCTTTGTGGGCTTCCTCTGGGCTCTCTCCAACCACTCCAGGTCCTTCTGATGTTGGGGCCACCAGCACTGGCCACAGTTTGGATCTCACAAGAGCAGAATGAAGGTGGAGAATCAGAATGAAGGTGGGGCTCTGCCGGCCCCACATCTGTTGCATCCCAAGACAGGGTTGGCCTCCTGGGCTGCAGGAGATCACGGGTGGCTCCTGGTGAACCTCTCATCAACCAACACCCCCCAGTTGGCCTCCTGGGCTGCAGGAGCTCATGGCTGGCTCCTGGTGAACCTCTCATCAACCAACACCCCCCAGTAGGCCTCCTGGGCTGCAGGAGCTCACGGGTGGCTCCTGGTGAACCTCTCATCAACCAACACCCCCCGGTCCTCTTCAAGGCTGCTCTCCGCCAACACTCAAGGCCCCACTCTGCCAACAGCTTGTCAGGTAGCCCGGGACTGCCCCAAGCCAGGGGCAGGACCCTGCACTGGGACTCACTGCACCTCACGACGCCCACACCAGCCCCCTTTCCAAGCCCTTCAGAGGACCCCCGGACGCCCTCCCTTCCCTCAAGCAAGTCCTCGGCGCCACAGAGCTGGGGGCCATTGCTGCGGGGGCCCACGATGCAGCCTGTAACACCCAGCCTCACCCCAACACCCCTCCTGCACCCCAAAAGGCTCTGTGCCCGGCACGGGGGTGGCACCGATGCCACCACCCGGCCAGGTCACCAAGCCCGTGCCCCAGACTGGAGCAGAAGCCCTCCTCGGGGGGGGGGGTTGGTGCGAGGCTGCGGCCCCGACGGAGTGGTCGCTGTCCGCCCGCCCCGCGGGGAAGGAATTCGCCGCCCGCAGGCTGCTCCCCCCCGCCGGCCGCAGCAATCAAAAATAAAGGCGATAACAGGCAGAAGGCGGCTCCGGGGCCGGGGCGAGCCCGGGCGGCCGCTCAGCCCCGCAGCACGCCGGCGGAGGACAGGCGCAGGATGACCTTGGAGGGGCCGCGCCGGGGAAGGACACCCGCGTCCCGCCCGCGCATCCCGCGCCCCGCACCCTGGGTGCCGGTTTCTCAGCCGCCCGCATAAACGAGCACCAAGGGAACCAGCGGGGCGAGGGGAGGCCCCGCAACCCTAGAAGCCACCCCATGAAGTGGGGGGGCTCAGCACGACCGGCCCCTGAGCACCCCGGGGTCACTCGCCAGGAGCAGAAGGGCACGAGGTGACAGCGGCCACCCCGTACCCCGCCCTGGTGGCCCTCCCAGCGCCGCCCCCATCCCTCCTCCCTCCCGCCATGGTGCTGCTCGAAGGGGCAACTACTTGGGGTGCGAGCAGCCGGCCAGGAGGCTCCTCGGAAAGGAGTGCTGGTGTCGCCCTCCCGGCGCCCCGTCCCCACCGGCCGCAGCTGCTCCCCAGCCCCCGGAACAAACCAGCTGAGGACAGCCCGGGCTTGTCCTCCACAAGAGCCCCGGGGCTCTCCCCGCTGCCACCCCGCTCCCGGCAGCCCCTCTCCTGCCCAGAGCAGCGCCCGGCCGCCGCCGCTCACCCGCACAGAGAGGTTTCTCCTCTTCCCTGCCTTCGCCCCGGCTCAGCCCGATGCCCTCCTGCTCCGTGAAGGTCACACTCGGCTCTCAGGAGCCCCCGCTGCCAGCCCAGCCCCTGCCCTGGCTCCGTGCCGGTGCAGACGGGCCGGGTCCTTGCTGCGGGTGCTGCCCTGTCTCCCCAGCACGAGTTACGCCGGTTTGACCACGGAGGAGCTCGGAGGGTTTTTCCCACTAGGCTCGGGGCTTTCTCTGGGTGAGATCTGTGCCTGTCCCAGGCCTGGAGCAGTCCCTGAGGAGCAGTGGGGCAGGGGGCCAGGGCTGAGCGTGGCACCCACCCTGCTGCAGATAAGGTGAGAGCTGCAGCCAGCACCAAGCTCGCTGGCACCCAGCTCCCATCCTCCCATGGGATTTTCAAGCTGGAGGTGAGAAAAGGCTCTCTGCCATCCGGGCATCTCTGCCAGGCAGACCCCACTCTGCCAGGCACCTGCAGACCCCACTCTGCCAGGCAGACCCAGCCACTGCCTCCTCCACATCTCCTCCTAAAAATTGCCCACCCCTTAGAACTCCCCCAAAACCTCAAGGGAACAGCCTGGGTGGAAACCACTTCTTCTTCAGGCTCCAGTGAGCCCCCTCCCCAGCCCATGGTCACCAAGGTGCCCCAGGTAGGGACCCTGCACCAGGGAGCACCCACAGCCCCTCTGCTTGCGTGGTCTTGGGGGGGTCTAAAGGTGCCCATGTTGGGTGCCCCCACAGCTCTGTTCACTTTGGTACTGGGGTGCTGCGGCAGCAGCTGCACAACCTGCACTGGAGGTTTGGCCACCAGCTGCCAGGAGGATTGCCATCCCCCCAGTACTGCTGTGCTGGGACAGGGCCATGGGAAACCCCTGGTCTGACAGGGATTTGTAGGAGAAGTAAGTCACCCTTGTTACCAAAATCGACTTCGTTACTGGAGCACAGGCATAGGAGGACGAGGAGGGCTGGGACTGGCAGGGAAGGTGCTGCCGGCGCCTTACGGGTTTAACTGGAAAGGAAGTTGCCCCGATTTAACTAAAGGAGGGGATTTGAGCTGACAGCAGGGTGTGGGGACTTTGTTCGGGTGATAAAACCCCAGGAGCCACTCCTAGGAGACTCTGAAAGCGAGACAGCACAGCAGGGACCCTGCGGCTGCCTTGGGATGGGTCACTGAAAGACCTCGAACCCTCCACAGGCGACCCCACCCAGGTAAAACCTGCCCAGCACCCGCGACAGAGCCCCTGGACTGCATCACGGTGCTCACCTCTACAATCCCACTCCCAGCCCCACAGCGCCCCTGTGCACCTTGAGTCATCTGCCCCATCTCCAGAGACAGAGAATCCTCCACTCCCCTGGGGCAATGAGCTCTGCCTCCAGCCTCCAGCCCCACAGCAGAACAGGAGCACTGCGCACGCAGAGTTCGGCCCCAAACCACCCTCCCGGGACAGAGTCTCCCAGTCCAAATCCACGGCACAAGTTGCTCCCAGCAAGGTCCTTCCCCGCAGGCACCACAGCCTCGGCAGACCCTTTCCCCCGTGGGTTCCCTGCTCCTGCTCTGGGGTTTGCTCTGCAGTCTTCCCAGCCCTGTTCCACTCGGTTGGTTCAGCGGCGAGCGCAGGGGAAGGTGTCAGAGTCTCCAAAGGAATCAGCGAGGCAGGACCGAGACCACCACCAGCACCCGGCCTGCGCCCTTCGCTCCCAGTTTCTGCGCAAGGTGCCACCTCCACCTCCAGCCAACTCACGGGTCTCCCTCGAGGACAAAGAGCAGGAACTGGAGCTCAGCCTCCTGCCTCCCCGGGCTGAGCCAGCAGGACGGCGGCAGGTACCTCTGAGCCCAGCGCTGGCTCCTGTAAATCCACCTCCCCAAACAGAAGACTGAGAAAACCCTCATGAATCTGCCACAATGGGCCACCACCCACAGGGACCGTGGCCAGGGGCCACCACAACGCTGCCCTGCAGGGCCCACAATGGGGCCAACGCGGCAAGCTGCTCCTGGCCCCGTTCCAGCCTGGGTCCTCTTTGACTGGGGACTGGGACAACTCCACAAAGACCAATTTCACTCTGCAGTGGGTGCAGCTCGAGGTGTCAACCCCAAAACCACCAGACCTCACACTCCAGCTGTTCCCAGCGGTGAGGGGCTTTGCCCTGCCCAGCACTGGGAAAACTCGGTTCCTCCCTACCAGCCACCAGCACCCCGTCGGGAGCAACAGCAACTCAGCCCGAGACCCCCTGCCCCATCACAACTGGGATTCCCCAGATCCCAGCACTCCCCTGAGCACCCCACAGCGCAGGCAGAGGCACAGGGAGTCTCGATGGCACTGCCACCACCAGGACGCGCAGGGCTTTTGGGGGGCACCCCCAGCGCTGCCTCCCCAGGCCCATTTCCCTGCAGGGGCTGTTTTTCAGTGCTTCCCGGCCACTCCACCCTCAGCCCTGGAAATGTCCCCCTGCTCTGATGATTCATCACTTTGTCGTCGAGCTCGCAGGGCTCTTCCCTTTGCCCACAGCAGCAGCCAGCGGCAAACAGGGAGACCTCGTCACGGCCCGGGCGGGGGCCGGGCTGCAGCGGGGCTGGGGGGCAGGAACACAGGTGCCGCCGGCTGGGCCCTGCGGAGCTGGAAACACAAATCACGAGCTGGCTGGAACCACAACGGCCACCCCCACCGCCCGGATGCTGGAGTCGCCCCGCTACGGCCGGCTCCACCCCGGAGCAGTTTCCTACTGATAAGGGCAGGAGGTGCAGGCAGCATCCCTCGGGAAGCGAACCCAGCATCCCTCCGGAGCTAACCCTGCACCCATTAGAGAGTGTCCATCAGAAAGTAAAATCAGCATCTCTCTGGAGCAAACCCAGCACCCGTGGGAAAGTGAAACCAGCACCCCTTGTGACACAAACCAGTGTCCCTCCGGAGCAAAACCAGCATCCACCAGAAAGCAAAACGACCGTCCCTCTGGAGCAGTCAGTCTCCCTCAGAGAACAACACCAGCACCCCTGGGAGCAAAGCCAGGACCTCGGGGAGCACGCAGCCGGCTCTTCTCTCCGCGCACCACGGGGTCAGCAGTGCCTCCGGCACTCACCCCTAACCCAACCCCGGCGGCTCCTCAGCTCCAGCAGCCCCGCTCCCGCCGGTCCCCCCGCGGTTCCCCAGCAGCAGGGGAGCGCAGGCTCGACCGGTGCCCGCAGCCACCCGCTCCCTCCCTCCCTGCGGCCGGAGGAGCAGCCGTGCGTGAAGCCCAGCGAACACGGCGGGGGAGAAGTGATTTGCACAGCAACGATGACGATAAAAACAACTTCGCAAACTGCGGCCGCAGCTCCGCCGCCCCGCTGCCAGCCCCGCAGCTCCCGGCGCCGCGGCCCCACCGACGGCCGCCCCGCTCCCGGNGCCGCCCCCCCCGCCCCCGCCCCCGCGGCCGCCCGCAGCAGCAGCGCGGCAGCTCCCGGAACGGGCCCGGCTGCTCCCGGCCCCGCTCGGGGCTGGTTTGTTTATTGATCTGAGGAGAAAGACAACACGAGCCGCCGGCCCTTCGCTCCCGCTCTCGTCGGGGGTTTGTTTGGGGCCGATTTGTTTGTTTGGAGGGAAGTTTCCCCATCACCTGACTGCAGCCGAGGGGACGGGGGCAGGGGGGGCTGTCGCAATCCTTCCTGCTTCCCAGTTACGGCGCCAACTAATTAATCGATGGCTGCCACCCAAGTGCAGCCCCCTCGGCTCCCCGCACCCAACCCGCTGCTGCCCCACAGGAGCCAGGCACCGGCTGCAGGGCGGGGGGGTCTTTCTGCTGACCCCTAAGACTCACATAACGGGGGGGTACTCCAACTCTTCCCCTGTTTTTGAAGGGTTGGGGGGTGCCCACTCTCCTGCTCCCAGCGAGGGATCTGCACCCTATACCGGGGGGGCTGTGCCTGGATCCGCACTTGGCTGGAGCATCGGTGCCTCAGTTTCCCTGTGGTGGGGGTCAAGGGTGCCGGGGGCGGGTAAAGGGGGTTAAATGCGACCCAGGCAAATCCCCTCCGGCTGCCCTAGAGCTCGCAGCCCCTTTCCAAAGGGGACCCCCGCCCCGCTCCGCCCCAAGCACCGGGAGCAGCCAGAACCCCCGGCCCGGCAGGAGCCTCCTCCCAGAGTACTGGGACGAGAGGGAAAAAAGCAAAAAGGACCCCAAACAGACCCCCCCGCCCCGCTTTGCTCCGCTTCACTCACCCGGGGAGCGGGCGAAACCGAGTGGCTCGGCTCGGACCGGCTTGGCTCGACTCCGCCTGATTCCGTTCGGCTCCCCTCGGCCCGGTTTGGCTCGGCTCAGCCCGCCTCGGCCTCACTCCCGCGCCGAGGGAGGGCAGCGCTGCCCGGCCCTACCCGGCCCGGCCCGGCTTGGCTCGGCTCAGCGCGGCCCGGCGCCCCCGCAGCCCGCCGGGAGCCGTAGTCCGCAGCGGGACGGGCCCGCCCTCACCCGCGCCCGCCGGGAGTTGTAGTTCCCCCGCCCCGCAACGGGGATTGGGGTCGGGATCTCCTCCCCAGACCGGGGCGGTTCAGCCCCGCAACGGGACAGGCGGGCGGGGCTCGGCCAGGGGCACGCAGCCCCTCGCCCCGGGGGTGC
>VXBP01010040.1:51155-71335 GCA_013400115.1 Rhinopomastus cyanomelas
GCCGGGGTCACGCAGCCCCTCGCCCGGGGGTTGCACAGCTCCCTGAGCCGGGGTCACGCAGCCCCTCGCCCGGGGGTTGCACAGCTCCCTGCGCCGGGGTCACGCAGCCCCTCGCCCGGGGGTTGCACAGCTCCCTGCGCCGGGGCCACGCAGCCCCTCCCCTGGGGCTGCACAGCAACCTGCGCCGGGATCACGCAGCCCCTTGCACCGGGACCCTGCGGCACCTTGTCCTGGGGTCGTGCAGGTCCTTGCCCCTTGTGCCAGGCCCACGTGGCTCCTTGCACCAGTGCTTTCCCCTTCCCTGCGCCAGGGCTGCATAGCCCCTGCCCTGGGCACCGGGGTCTCGCAGCCACGGAGGAGTAGCACCCTGGTGATGTGCAGGGTGCTGGGAGCCTGCTTGAGGCACCAGCTGGGGGTTTGACCCCTCCAGATGGGCCCCTCAGGGTCTGGCGGGTGCCGCGGGAGATCTGCGGAGCAGCTCCTGGGACTAGTTTGGGCACCCGGAGCTGCTCAGTCTGTCTGACACTGCACCCAGCGGCTCCTCGGGGGGCTACACAGACACCTCGAGCTTTGGTCACATCCACATCCCAAACACACTACCCCCTTCCTGCTCAGCACCCACCCCCAGGGGCTGCTGTGATGAGGAGGTTCACCCCTCCCCTCAAAGGACGCAGCTCGGCCGTTCTTACCAGCTCGTGGGCAAACCCGTGCTGCCCCACACCTGGGGAACCAGGGGATGGTCCCGCTCTGAGCTGCTTTCCCAAGGCTCCAGCCACCGCCCTGGCTCAGCCCTGGGGTCCCTGAGGTCCGGTGCAGCCTGGATTTCTCCTGGTCATCCCAGTTTCCCAGCCAGGGATCCACATCGTGATCCAAAGGATGACCCTGAATTCAGCATCAGGCAACCTCAGGGGCTCCTCACGCACAGGATCAGACCGCCCCAGGTTGGAAGGGACCTCAGACATCACCTCCTCCAACCACCTCTCAGCAGCCTTGGCTGCCAAAGGCGCCACCCAGCCTGGCCTCGAGCACCTCCTCAACAGCCTCTCTGGAGAGCCTCTCCCTGAGGTCTGAGATCTTCCCCACATCCCAGAGCCCAAGCAGCACCCGGGACCCTCCCGCACGAGCTCAAGCCTTGTGGTTTCACTGAGAGAAGCTGGATCAGCTCCTGCTGGGACTCAGCCACATGGAGCAGCATCATGGAATCACCAAGGCTGGAAGAAGCCCACTCAGCAAACCCAGTCCAACCAGCACCCCAACCCCACCTGCCCACCAAACCCTGGTCCCCAGGGCCACAGTTCCTCCATTTGAACCCCTCCAGGGATGACGACTGCCCCCCTCTCTGAGAAGCCTGTTCCACCCCAGCACCTCTGTTTGGGGAGAGATTCCTCCTGATGGCCACCCTGACCCTCCCCTGGGGCAGCTGAAGGAGAAACAGCTCTGGGCTGCAAGAGGGGAAACTGGCTCAGGCCCTGGAACAGGCTGCGCAGGGAGGTTGGGGCTGCTTCATCCCTGGCAGCAGCCAAGGGCAGGTTGGAGGGGGCTGGGGGCACCCTGGGCTGGTGAGAGGTGTCGCTGCCCCTAGCGCTGGGGGAGCCCTGAGCTCCCTCCCAGCCCAACCCAGCCTGGAGCTCTGATGTGCTGCAGGTTGTTGTCCCACGGCGGTCACACGCCTGGTGACCCCCTCCCGCACGCTCCGAGTGATGCCGATCACACCCGGGCTGGAGGGGTGCAGGGAGCAAGGTGCTCACATCTAGCAGTGGGGATGGACCCCCGTGGAGCCTTGTGGCTCCCAGCCGAGCTGTTGGCGTCAGATGGTGTCTCCAGCTTGTGGCAGCTCAGGAAACCCACCGGCACCTCTTTGACCTCCACTGCATCCCGATGGACCTGCCTTTGCTCAGAGGGACCCAGCAGGGAGCAACAAGCAGCAGGGACCAGCTCAGCCTTCCCCAGCACCTGGTCTCCCCTGCCAGAGCAGCTTCGGCTCTCAGAAACCCCCCTGCTTTACAGGGGAGGGGAGGTGCCCCTCGCTGCCTCCTCCTCTCTCCAACCTGCATCTCCTGGGCTCAGCCTGGAGCCTCTTCCCTTCCTCTGATGGAATCAGAGCTGTGAGCACATCTGATGAGGAGCTCCCACAACAGAGGGCTTTGGATCCCAGCAGAGAGCGGGGTCTCGGCAGCTTCCCCCGGCCAGGGCGTTCCCCGGCCCCTTTAGCCCCAGACTCCCAGCTCCGGCCACACCTGACCGAGCAGCCCCACTCCAGGATTAGGGATCGCCTGAATGTCCTGTCGGACCCGATCCGGCCTCTATTCCCACTGGGGCTCTGTTCACCCCACAAGGACGCTCAGGGGCTCCCCACTCCCACCTCTGGCCAGGTTGTGAGGTGCTCAGCCAGAGGGATGGAGCTGGCGACCGACCAGCCCCACAGCCTGTCCTTCGGGTGGCTGCAGGGACCTGCTCAGCCCTGTGAGCACCAGCAGCAGCAGGACACAGGGCAGCCCATCCCGGCAGCCTCTCCAAGGTGACCACAAGCCGCAGGCAGAGCGGTGCCCAGCGCCCCCGGCGCCTCACTGCTCCTCTGCCTGAGCCGGTGCTGCTGAGCCTCTCCCGGCGGGGCCTCAGTGCAGCCCAGCAGGGACCAGCCACTGCAGGAGGGCAAAGCTGCTCCCGACACCCCAGTAGGGACTCACCACACACTGGATTTATCAGGAACCCCTTGGGCACCCCTGTCCCCCAGGCTCTGGCTGGTGCATAAGACCAACCCCTGTGACCTCTGGGTGTCCCAATCCTTGGCACCACAACTGGGCACGCGGTGCCCTTGCAGGACCCAGACCCAGAACGCTGCTTCTGGGCTGATCCCTCACTGAGGACAGGGGGTGTTGGGTCTGAGCAGCAGGATTCTGGCTGCCCAGGGCTCCTGTGAGGGGCTGCTGGAGGCCTCCCCTGCATCAGGTGGAGTCAGTGCCAACTGGTCCAGGAGAGACCAAGGCTGAGCCTGTCAGCGGCGCCTTCCCCATGCTGACTCAGGAGCTCGTCAACCCACTTACCCTGGTGGGGAGAGGGTGCCCGAGCACCCAACCCATCGCTCTGGGCTCGGCCGTCACCCAACAAACTCAGGCGGCCGGGGACCCTGCGCGGGGGTGGGTTTATTGGTGACAGGAGACTGCGAAGGCACCCCCACGCCAGAGTCCGGGGGCCAGGGCTCTGCACAGGCACAGAAAGGAGCCCAGAGCTGCCCGAGAGCCCCGCGGGACTCCTCCGGTGCTGGGTGAGCAGCGCTCGGCCAGGAGAGGGGCTGGGTTCTGCTCCCCGTCTACGCTGCGGCCGCGAAGCCGACGCGGTTGGAGCCCATGTCGAAGATGGTGTAGTACTCCTTGAGAAAGACGTCCCCCAGGATCCAGAGCGGCTGCCCGTTCTGCGAGGGCAGGTAGGTGGCCTCAATGCCGAGGGTGCAGTAGCCTTTGTTCTGTAGGGGGTGAGCGGTGGGGAGTCAGAGCCCCGGGATCCTGCTGCTGGCTGCAGGGAGCTGGCACCTGCCCGCACGGGCGGCAAGAGCATCGCTCCCGGTGAGAGGCACCGGGTCCTTTTGCGGCCCTGAAGCACCAAGCGGGACGCGGCTGCTCAGCCAACACTTACGTTCAGGACGTAGGCGGAGGGCGGCAGCGGGAGCTGAGCTCCGTTGATGACGAAGGTGATGGTGGGCATGTTCGGGACCTGGCTGCAGTCAACGGCGTACTGCGGGGACAGCAGGAGGAGAAGGTCCAGAAGGTCGTGGCTAGAGCTCACGCTGCGAGAGGAGAGACACCTCCACCCCGCAGCAGCGCCGAGTCTCCTCAAGTCCTGCCCTGACGTTGCCGGGCACCAGGATCCGCAGCAGCCGCTCGAGTTCCATGGGATTCACTCAAGCCCAGGGCTTGTGACCCCCTCCTCCCGCTGCTCCACACCCACCGCCCCCCACTCACCCCGTAGCTGGTCTGCTGGGCTCCCACGTACTGGAGGAAGCCACCGATGTACTGCTGGGGCACTGTCAGCAGGTAGGTGCCGGTGTCCACGATGGCCTGGCAGCCCTGGCTGCACCAGCCTGTCGCTGACTGCCCGATGGCAAACCTGGAGCACAGCAGGGAGTGGGACATCACCTTGAGCGCCCGCCAGCAGCTGAATCCAGCCCCGCGGGCTCTGCGAGTCTGGGCGGCTCCGAACCGCGGCGCCCGACCCCTGGCTGGAGCCCACCCGCCCCTTCACCCTCCCTGTGAGAGCTGAGCTGCCCACGGGGTCCGAACATGACTCACTCGTCAAGCGCAACCTGCCAGTAGAGCTCCTGGGTGACGGGCGCCCACACGATGCTGCCTTGGAAGAACTGGCTGTCGATCCCGCCGAGGATGAGCTCCCCCCCGTAGTCGTAGGTGGGTTGGCTGCACAGACACAGGAGAGAGGGGTGAATGAGGTGGCGACCGGAGCTGGCGAGGGGGAAGCTCACGGGGGCCGGCAGAGGGGTGCTGGTGCCCATGGGACGGGCAGAGGGCCCCAGCAGAGCTCTACCGAGAGAAGTAGAAGCTGAAGACGGGCTGGGCAAGCTGGTTCTGCTGCAGCATGCCCTGCAGCGCCGTGGGCATCCCGCCCACTGCCAGCGAGGGATAGGCCATGCCCAGGATCCCGTCGAACGCGGCGAAGTAGAAGGGCTGCGTCGGCTCGTTCTCGCTGAGCCCGAACTCCTGGTTCGCAACCGAGATGCTCTGGATCTGGAGGGGAAGGAGCGGGGGCACTGGGCAGCTCGGGCAGAGCCCGCGCCCATCGGACCACTGAGACAACACAGAGCAGCCTCCCAGCTGGTGAAACCATCCCCAGGCACCTCAGGAACCATCAGGAACTGGGTTCAAACCAATAAACTCTTAGCCTGGGTGACGGATGGTGCCAGTGACACCCTGGCAGTGGCTCTGGCCACCTCGGGCCCTCCCTTGCCCAGGTTTGTTCAACAGGAGACCTGCCCTCAGGCTGCTGCCTCCACGGGGCACCCGGCTGGAGCCAGGCTCCCGGCACCCAGCCTACGCGGAGGGCGCAGGGCACCCACCTGCAGTGTGTCGTAGCCCAGGGTCACGGTGAGGGAGCCGCTGCCATAGGACAGGGTGTAGGACTGGCCGTTGGACGAGAAGGTGGAAGACTCGGAGGGATCGAACTTGGCGTGGTTGACTGCGGGCAACAAGAGGGGAAGCTCCTGGGACCGCGGCGGCGCTTCTCCTGCCGGGGTAGCGCCCGGGGAAGGAGGGGAACGGGCCGCTCCTCTGCCGACAGTTATCCCTAAGCCCGGGGGGGCTCCCGGTGCTGCCCACAGCCCCTCCAGGGACCCCGGCCGGGGTCACAGCAGCCACCCAGCAAAGCGGCAGCACCTCAGCCACCACCGCGCTGCCGCCAGCAGCAGGTTCCAGCGGAGCCACAGGACGGCGTGCTCCGCCGGTCACGGCTCCGCCGGTCACGGCTCTGCCTCTCCCTCTGCCCAGCCAGGGGCCAGGGACAACCCCCCGGCTCTGCTCTGGGAAGCCCGGGACGGCCGCAGCCGTCGGCCACCAGCGTCAGGCCGTCCGCCTGTCCCCGAGGGTGGAGGCTCCCTGGGCTGTCCCTGGGCACTGCGCCGGGCTCACTTGGGCTCTGGCACCACGGGTTCCCCTCCGAGGGACCCTATGCCCAGCACTCACAGCACGCAGGGGTCTGGCAGTACGTGGAGGGCACCCACAGGTTGGAGGAGCCAGTGTCGAACAGCACCAGGAACTTCTGCGGGGGGGTCCCGATGGTGATCTCCCCGAAGTAGGAAGACTGAGAACAAGACACGGGGCACCTCGTTGGCCACAGGGTCAGGGACAGCCCAGGTTCCCAGCTCCCCGCCCCAGGCTCCTTCCTGCCTGCAGGAGCCGGCTGAGCCCCTCCTGCCTCTCCCCAGAGAGATGGGAAATCACCTCCTTCTCTGCCTGTGTCTCTGGTTTTCCCAGCTGGGGGAGAACTTCTCTAAAGACTAAACCAGGAGCTCAAGGAGGAGCCCCTCACTGCTGGAGGCTCAGTGTGAGCAGGTGGACAGGGGAGCTGGGAGGAGAGACAGCAGGAGCCCCGGGGGTACTCACGTCCAGGTGG
Organism: Rhinopomastus cyanomelas; assembly: GCA_013400115.1. Classification (NCBI taxonomy): domain Eukaryota; kingdom Metazoa; phylum Chordata; class Aves; order Bucerotiformes; family Rhinopomastidae; genus Rhinopomastus; species Rhinopomastus cyanomelas. The sequence continues at coordinate 57,273 of VXBP01010040.1, forward strand.
TTGGTGATGGGCTCGTACACCACGGAGCTCTTGCTGAAGAGGTACTTCTTAGCCGGATCGTGTTTGATCTCCTTCAGGTAGTCCTCCAGCACCCCAGCTTCCTGCATCTTCTCCCTTATGGACTTGGCTTTCTTCAGCGGGATCCTGTGCCGGGGAGAACCCCAGCAAAAGCCATCGGGGCATCAGGAGAGGATCTGGGTGCCTTCGGGTGACCGGCCCTCTGCCCAGCGAGGCCTGCAGCCCAGAGGAGGACCACAACGGCCGGTGGAGCTGCGGGAGGCCAGAGCCACCCATGGGCAGACCTGACCGGCACCCCGGTCCAGCACCTGCGGCTGCAGCCAGACTCCCTCATCTGCCCTCTCCCTGCTCCTCAGGCCCCAGCGGCTGCCGTGCGACGCTTACCTCACCAGCCCCTCCGAGAGCCGGAGACACAGCAGGGCCAGCACGAGCCACTTCATGGTGCCGGAGGCGTCCGCCGGTCCACACACGATGTCTCCGAGCCCGCGGTGGATGCACCGAGCTGCCGGGACTCCCCAGTCTTATACTGGGCGGCTGTGACCCTCCCTTATCTGCTGACCTCGGTTTTCCACCGCCATCACGTGCGCCCTCAGCCTCAAGGGTTCCTTTGTGCTTCGGGCCACGAGGACCCCGAGGAGCCCGTGTCCTCGGCGAGGTGCTCGGCCGGGGCGCAGACAGCCAGATCAAAGCGCTGCCATCCGATAAGGGGCCGGTTCTTATCGCGGCCCGGGGAGCAGCGACCTGCACGTCACCGCGACGGGGGCTGGCTCCGGCCGCCAAAGCCTGTTCCAGCCTTTTCCCAAAACAAGGGTGCTGGCAGCTCCTGGCCAGGATAGAACCGCAGCCCCTGCGTCTGCCGGCCTTCCGCTCGCCCGCCCGCCGGCACCTGCTGGCTCGCAGTGGGGATGGCTGCTGGCCTTGAGGCTGTCCCAGGGCAGGGCGCAAGGAGCTGGAGCCGCTCGCTCCGCTCCAGATCCCAGGGAGCCCGGGGAGCCGCTTCCCTCAGCTGCCCCCAGATGACTTCCTCCAGCTCTGCTCCCTGCCCTGCTCTTCTCCATCAGTTTGATTATTGCCCCTAGCTCCAGGGCTGTCGGGGTGCACCCAGAGGTGGCCGTGAAGGTGACGGGAGAGCTGGGACTGCTCAGGCTGGGGAACAGAAGGCTCTGGGGTGACCTTCTCGGGGCCTTTCAGGAGCCCCAGAAGGAAGATGGGGAGGGACCTCTCAAAAGGGCAGGTACCCCAGGACAAGGGGCGACAGTTTCTAAGTGAAAGAAGGGCCGTTCGGATCAAACACAAGGAGGGGATCTTCCCTGGGAGGGGGCTGAGACACTGCCAGGGGCTTCCCAGAGAGGTGGGCGATGTCCCATCCCTGGGAGCGTTCAAGGTCAGGCCGGATGGGCCTAGAGGAAGATGCTCCTGCCGGAGGCAGGGGTCTGATGAAGATGTTTAGTTGCAGAAACTCTTTGGCTGGAAGAGACCTTCAGGGAATCAAGTCCAACTGCTCCTTCCGGCCCATTCTGCAGCCTCCCTGTCCTTCATTGCCCTCTCCTCCCGGCACAGCTCAGCTCCCCGTCACCCACCTCAGCGCCACATCTGCTCTCAGGACAGAAGCGACACCATTCGGGATCTGTTTGTGGAGCAACCGATCCTCTCCCTCCTGTGTCTAAGGGGACGGAGCTCTGCCTCCCTCACGGGGAGCTTTAGCCCACCCGTGGAGGAAGCCCTCGGGGGTTCAGCCCACACCCCAGATCTTCCAACCTGCCCAGAAAGCCGGGAGAGGGCCCGTCTGAAAGCCAGAGGAGCAGGAGCACGGCCGCCCCAAGCCACCAGCAGCCCCCGGGCAGAGCCGAGCGGTGCTGCTCACAGCCCGTGTCTCCCCGGCAGAGCTGAGCCGAGCAGGGCTGCCAGCAGAGCCCCAGAGAGGGTCCAAACTGCCCTCAGCTGGAACCCAAACACTTCCCAGCCCTCTCCACCACCTGCTGATGGTGACGCTGTGCCCACTCGGCACCACCTCTCTGCCCTGGGGAAGCCGGGCGAAGGCTGGGTGTCCTCTGCTGGGTGCTGGGGCTAGAACGGGGCAACCACCTTGTTTGCTGCGGGGCTGATAGGGAGATCGACTTGGGCGATTGGAGAAGGAGCAAACTGTGCCCGAAAGCACAGAGCGGCTCCGGACACGTCAGCAGGCCAGGCGCTATCGGCGGGTGCCCGCAGGGACTCAGCCTTGCCACGAGCCGGGGAGGAAGGTGCCCCCTGCAGCCACCCGACGCCCTCTGCTCCCGGCACTTCCAACCCAGAGCTGGGCAGCGCCTGTTCATCGAGGTCTCTGCTCGTGGGAGCCCAGGGTTTGGGTTGCTCGCATCGCACATCCCACACGGAGCGACGCGGGGCAGGGCTCAGCCAGCAGCCCCGGGCTGGTTCGGGCTGGGACAGAGCCGGTTCTCTTGCCAGCCACTGGTGCGGGACTGTCCTGGGGAGGAGCCAGGAGCAGTGCTGGTGCCACAGGGGTGCTCTCGCTGCTGGGCTCGCACAGCCTGAAGGCCTTCGCTGGCCTCAGCCCGCCCCAGCAGGTTGGGGGTGCACAGCGGGGCAGCAGGGGACGCGGCAGGGACGGCCAACCCCTCTGAGCCCAGGGGTGCTGCAGCCGGCAGCACAGCACAGCTGGGCAGCAGGAGGAGAGAGGAGGCACCTGTCACCCGTGACAGAGCCCCGGCTGCCCTGGGGGTCAGGAGCCCTGGCTGCTAAGGGGGAGGGCTGGGCGAACCCCTCATTCCCTTTGCTGCTGAGAAGCCAGTTTCCCCTCTTTCACCCTTCCAGTCCTCTCCCAGCGCCGCTGCGGGGCACCACGCGAGCGGCTGCGTGGGGCTGAGCCGGCAGCTCAACAAGAACCTGCCTAGCACCTTTGAGAGCGATGGCTCTGCCTCTGCCTCAGCAAAGAGGGGCACAGACACCCCTGCGGGTCCCCAGCCCACAGACAGGGAGGGCGCCCGGCCCTGCAGACGCTGATGCACTGCTCCTGGTCACCTCTGCAGCCCACGGCAGCGACATGAGGGGGGACACAGACCGGCTGGGGGGCACACAGACAGGCCTGGCAGGGGACACCGACTGGCCTGGGGGGAGACAGGTGCCGCTGCTCCACACGGAGCACATCAGGACGGGGTTCCTTCAGGAGAGGGAGACCTGGCAAACAAGAGGCACCACAAGGCCAGCTCGAACTGCTTGGGGACGACTGGTGGCCGCTGGCCCAGTCTGGTGGCCTGTCCCTCTGCAGGGAGGCCGCCGTCGGCCGACGCTGCGCGCAGGAGGCAGGACCAGGGGCGCTCATCACGTCCGTTTATTCTGGGCAGTGCGGAGCGCGCGGCGACGCGGCCAGGAGCCCTCCCCGGGTCACGCAGCACCGCCGCTGCTCCGCACCCGGAAGGTTGCACCCGGACGAGACCGACAAGGGACAGACACGACCTGAAGCAGCAGTCACACAGCGACACCGACCCCTCTGTGCAGAGCAACCCAGTCCACGGGGGCCAGACCCCCGGGGCACCCCTGCTCCTGCGCCACTGGTGTGAGACACCGGGACAGGGACAGCAGGGCAGGCGCGTGGGAGGGCAGCGGCAGGCGGCACCGACGCGTCCGGCCCTTGCAGCTCCGCAAACCCCGCTCACTGAGGGAAGGAAAACAACCCGAGCCCAGCGCTACGGGGAGCCTGATCCACCCCCGGGCCGGCAGCTGCCAGCCCGAGGGCTCCCAGGATCGACGGCTTCACCTTCGGTGCCGCTGGGCAGCGGCCACCTGAACCCGTTGCGCTACCCGCGGGCGGCACTTGGCGAGAGGCGGGAGGAGCGGGGGCGACGAGCTGCCCGGCGGAGCTCGCGGCGGCCTCCCCGGGGCCGGCTCGGGGCAGCGTGTGCGTCAGCGACCCTTCGCCACGGAGGCTTCGCAGCCGAGGCAGCGCCCGCCTGGGCTGAGCAGCAGCACTGAGACACGGGGGACAGGCTCGGGGAGACGACGGCCGGGACCCGGGCCCTGCTTCGGTCCTTCTCCCGCCGATGCGCACGGCTGGGCTACGCGAACAGCAGCCCCTCGGGGACAGGCAGCACCTCCTGCGCCACCCCCGAGCCCCCACAGGCAGCGTCCCCTTCGCCATCCTCCCCTGGAGGGCAGCAGACGCCCCGGCCTCCGTCCCGGGCAGGGAAAAGCCAGCACAGAAAAGGGGACCAAAGGAAAACAAAGAGATTCTGAGGAGTAAAAGACGTTAAACCAGCCCTCCCACGAGAGCAGAGAGCCGGGGGCAGCTGCAGGCAGCAAGGAGGGAAGGACCTGCTCACACACTCACCAGGCAGAAGCACTGGGGGAAGGAGCCAACCAGTTACTTCAGAACCACTTACAGAGGTGAAGCTGCTCAGGCCTCTCTGCACAGCACCCATAGCTCACCAGGCACCCTTGGACCGCTGGGCTCGCGGGGAAGGAGCCCAGGGAAGCCACAACACAGCTCCACGGGGCAGGGCTGCTCAGCAGGCACCCCCTGACCACTGGGCTCACGGGGAAGGAGCCCAGGGAAGCCACAACACAGCCCCATGGGGCAGGGCTGCACGGGACCTGCTCTGCAGCCAAGGACACAGAGCAGCAGCTGTTCTTGTGCTGCCAGGTCTCAGCCACCACCCAGATCGCACAGCTTGAGCTGAGCCTCAGCTCTACCTCCAGAGCAGGGTTCCAGGATCCACAGGCTGATGCCTTCCCTCCCGGTCACCTGGAGGGGCAGCAGGTGGATGCAGAGCCCCGGAAGGAACCTTCTTCCCTCAGCACCAGGACTTTGGATGTGGGTGGGGAGTCCCACCCATCGGGGTCGGCTGGCCAAACTCCCCTTAAGGCTCCAGAGCAGAACCAGTCGGCAGGATCTGTCTGCACAAGGTGCCTCAGATCCAACACAATCTCCAGACAGAGGAAAACCGCCAGAAAAGACTCCCGAGGGTTCCGAGAAGGGAAATTCCCCCCTCGTGCCCACTGCCCACAGCGGGAGGAGGGAGATGCCAGCTCGGACGTCCTCGCCCTTCAGCCCAGGGCTGGTTCCTCCTCCGAACCCATCTCAGCCGCCGCCACTAGAGGAAGCTGCGACACCGGCTGGAGAACTCACCCCGAACGGGACCCTGCTGCTCCCGGTTCCCCCAGAGCCACCGGAGGGCTCTGACGCCGCTCCGGCCTCTCCCTGCACCTTCACACTGCCCGAAAGAACCGAGCGCCAAGGACCTCCAGGGGGCCCTGGCTGCTGTGGGGCTTCCAGAGCAGCAAAACCATGAGAACCCCCCGGCATGGGGGGGCCATCGATGACAGCAGCATCCCCGACAGCAGGAGCTATCAATGACAGCGGGATCCCCGACAGGGGCATCCCTGATAGAGGCATCCAGCTGCCGGCAGGGCTGCTCCCACAGCCATCTGCGGGGACACCAGTGGCTGAAAAGGTCAGGGCAGAGGGTACTCGGAGCCACGGCCGTGGGACTGCGGAGGGGGGCTGCTGGGTGCTTTGCCCCAACCCTCACAGCAGCCTCGTTCCAGCCGTCACAGAAGGCAGCTGAGTTTGGGAGCCAGTGCTGCTCCCTCCCCAGACACGGAGCTCAGCCCCGGGGACCTCCTCCCCGGTCTGGCCCCACAGCAGGCACAGACATGCTGCACCCTGGCACCGGCCAGTGGGGATGCGAAAGGGCAACTAATAAATAAATAAGGCAACAGCTAAATAAACCAAACAGCCCAACGGCCAACAAAAGCACCTCGTGAGCCCAACTAGGATCCGGCACCACTGATGGCTTCCACCCCAACCCTCACATCTCGCCCACGGTTGTGGTCCTGCCCTCCCCTCCTGGAGCAGAGGGTCTCCAGGAGAGGGGGGCTGGGCGATCACAGTGTCTGTGCCCCCGGCCAGCCACCCCCGGCCTGATTCTGAGGGCTGCCCCAGCTAAACCCCATCGCAGAAAGGGACAGGAGGACACACAGCTGCCACGAAGCCTCGAGACAACAGCTGACAGCACGGAGGGGAGAAAGGTGCAAGCTGGGCAAGGAGAGACCAGAGTGCCAAAGCCCGGCTGCAGAGCGGCTGGGCTGCAGAGCTCTGCTGCAGTCACCAGGAGCACGGGAAAGAGATTGTCCTGCCTCCCTCCTCTCCTGCCCAGCCTCTGCAGCCAGGCTGGATCCGCTGCCCCCCGCACCCACGGGCACCTCCCACTGCTCTCGGCAGACTCGGCCCCGACGGCGCGGCCAGACACCCTGTGCGATGCTGAACACGGACCACAGAGGAGAGAGACGTGGCGGGGAAGGCAGGCGGGCGGGCGGACGGAGGGATGGACAGGCCTCGGAGCAGCCGCAGGAGCCACCCCGTGACACCGGGCAGCGGAGGCGAGCGGAAGCCACAACGGGCAAGGCTAGGGCCGGCGGCGAGGCGGCGACACAGGAGGGCTCGCGCGGCCGCCCCTCACAGAGGCAGGCCGGTGCTGTTATGGCGAGTCTTGCGCGCGGTGCCGTCGTCCCTGGGCAGGGCCCTCTGCAGGCTGGACATGGCCGCCGTCTTGTCGAGGTCGATGACCGCGTACGAGCCCGTCCGCCGGGCGCTGCGGCCGGCTGCCGGCACATTCTGCCGGCCCTCGCATGGCTCGGCCTCCAGCTCCACCTGGATGTAGTTGAGCTGCCGCGGCTGCTCGGGGCAGGGCCGGGGTAAGTCGAAGCTGAAGACGCTGGGCACGAAGCTGCGCCGGCCCTTCGGCAAGAAGCCGCCGCGCCGCCGGCCACTGCCCCCACGTGGGGCCGCGCTCTCCGAGTTCACGTAGTTCTGCAGAGGAGCCTCCTCGCCGGCCTCCGAGAAGCCGCTGGGTGAAGGTGCCGGCGCGTCCTCCCGGCCCCGCCGGAGCGGCTGGCGCTCGCACAGCGGAGGCAGCGGCGGCAGGTTCTCGTAGTGCAGCAGCGCCGTCCTGCGATGGGAGCAGCCGCCCCGGCACAGAGCGGCGACGCCCAAGGGCACCGGGCCGCTGACGTTCTCGTAGACACACTGGGGCGACGGACACTCCTCCCCGCACCCGTTGTTGTTGTTGGCGGGGGCGCAGAGGTGGGTCCCGCACCCCCGCTGGTGCCGACAGACCTGTCTGCAGTCACACGTGGGACTTAACACGAACTTAACCTCCCCCGGCCGCAGAAAGACCTGGGGATGCCGGTCTTCAAGGGAGCAGCTGTGGTTCCTATGGGGGAAAGGAGGGTGGACTTCAGGCAAGGAGAGCAAACAGTGCCGGCCCCTCGGCTCCGGGTCACCGCCGGCCGTGTTGACGTAGGTGTGCGACTGCGGGGAGAGAAGCAGAGGGACAGTGACAGGAGAAGAGACCAGAGCAAAGCAGCTGCCGGCAGCTGGGAAGCCAACAGGAGCAGGAAACTTTTCAGTGGCCGATGGAGCAGGAGGAGACACGAGAGTCTGGCAGGTGGGAAAGGCCTGGGGAAGGCACAAAGGCCGTTTTTGGATCCACGGGGCGAAGAAGGCAGAGAGCAGGAGACACCCCCATCCCTTCCCCGCTCCACACGAGAGGCACAGAGCAGAAACCAAAGCCCCCGCTGGGCGCAGTGTTTCCTCCGGCGACCCTCGCCGCTGCTCCTGTGGCACACGGCCCCGCGAAGGCTCCTCAGTGCTTGAGACAAGCAGGGAGAAGCGGGACTCCTGACCTGAGCCCAGAGGGCTGCACAGCAGCAGCAGCAACGAGTGGGAGCCTGGGGCTGTGCCCACTCAGCAGCCGAGGGGCTGTGGCAGCCGCTGCCAGCTAAGGCAGTGGGACAGGGCTCACAGCCCTGCGGCCAACTGTCACCAAACACCAGGGCATGGAAGAAGCCACCTCAGGCAGCCTGGGGAGAGGGAACCCAGCTTCAGCTAAGGGCCCGAGAACAGGAGCCCAGAAGAGCAAAACAGGCAAAAGAGCTCAAATGAAGTAAAAGCGGGAGAAGGCCTGAGGGCCCCCTGAGCCTTGCGGGGTAAGAGAACCCCAGCACTGCCCAGAGCCGCAGCAGAACGAGCTGCTCGCTCTCTGCTCCCAACAGCGGCCGCCAGGACAAGGCAGCTTTACCTGCTCGTCGGGCGCGATGAGGGCGCGAGTCGACTCCTCGCCCACAGACGGGTGCCTGAGGCTGCCCACTGAGGGCCGGCGCGCTGCCGAGCACGGGAGGGCTTCTCCAGGGAAGCTGGGGAATCCATTGGGAAAGCCCGGCACGGTGTAGCCCAGACCTGGGGAAGAGTGAAGGCAGAGGAAGCGTCAGAGCACCGGCTGGGTGCACAGCAGACCTGCCTTTGCTTCCAGAGCGAGCCGGTCGCTTCGCTGCTCCCAGGGAGTCGGGATCAGCCCGGCCAGGGCAGGCCCCCGCACGGCCAGGGGCTTGTTCAGCTCTGGCTAACACACCCCTGAAGGGGACGGCGACAGAGCAATCCCACACTCTTCCTCTAGAAACCCCCCGACGCTGCGGGTGCTGCTGGCAAGAGGCCACTTGGCTGCAGCCCAGACCAAACCAGTCCAAGGGTGACCATCTGCAGGGGCTTCTCACTGCCTTGGAAACAAACCCCAGCAGGCAGACAAGTGGGGCCCTAAAACATGTGGGGGGCCACCCAGACACACACCCAGGAGCAGCAGGGAGAGACCCACAGGCTGCAGAGCATCAGGCAGCAGCAGGGAGAGACCCACAGGCTGCTGAGGGCCACCCTGCAGACACGCCCCATGTCTCTGTGCTCTCCCCCTAGATGCTGGTGGAGCCTCACTGTTGGGTGCCTGGGGGGTCCGAGCGAGTTCCCGCTCCATGGGGCAACTGTTCCTGGTGATGACAACCGGCTCTTCCACCACGTTGATGCTGTTGCACTGCATCACATCCTGGAGCAAATTGAAGATCTCCTCCGCTCTAGAACACTTGAAGGCAAAGATCCCTGCGCAGAGACAGAGAGGAGCATCAGGGCAGCACCATCCCGACCCTGCCCCAGCGAGAGCAGATGCAGTGCCAGCTCAACACGATGTACGTCGCTGTGTCCAGCACAGCCAGCGCCAGAGGAGAGCTACCAACACCTCCAACCCCGTGAGGGCCGCCTGACCCAGCGGTGACGGCTGCAAGACAAACCGCTGGGCAGCGCAGCGATCGCACAGTGATCGACCCCACAGAGCAGAGGGGTGGGAGGGACAAGCTGCCCAGCCCTGCCTCGCAGAACCGCTTCGGCTGGGCAAGAACCTGAGGCTCAGTGAGCCCAACCGTTCCCCCAGCACGGTCCCCACGAACCCCTCACCCGCACCCCACATCTCCAGGGCTCTGCAGCCCCTCCAGCAGGGACTCCCCCACTGCCCTGGGCAGCCTGGGCCAGGCCTGCGGAACCCTTTGGGACAGGAACTGTTCCTGATGTCCACCCGAAGCTCCCCTGGAGCAACCTTTTACTCTCTTTTTACAGCCCTTTACTCTCACATTGCTTGTTCCTGGGGAGAAGAGGCCAACCTCCCACCCAGCTCCAACCTCCTCAAGTTCAGGGAGCTGTGGAGGGTGAGGTGGCCTCCCCTGAGCCTCCTGTTCTCCAGTTAACCCTCCCAGTTCCCTCAGCTGCTCCTCAGCGCTGAGCACCAGTCCTTCTCTCAACCCACTAACCTTGTGGGTTCACCTCACCTGGCCCCCGGTCCCTTCTTATCACCCGGGCAAAGTCCAGCCAGGGACTACTAGGAGCTGAAGTGGGCTCTGGGGAGGGCGCACAGGACAGAGGGGTGAGGCTGTCCCAGTCCATGGCCTGGACCTGAGCTGTGTCTCCCCACAGGAGCAGCCCAGAGCGCAGGTGGTGTGTGCAGTGCTGCCCAGTGCCAGGCTGGCACAGGCCACGTGCCCCAGGCACACACACTGGCCACAGCAACGGGAGCAGCTTGGCAGCCCCAGCTGCTACCCCGAAGCAGGAGGCTTTAACATTCTGGCCAGCAAGAGGGCTCTGGCTGCCTGGAGTGAGGGGGGAGCAGCGCCACAAAGGGTTAGTTTTCCTGCAAGGAAAACTAACTCAGCGCAGTAAAACCCTGTGAGAGAACTCATCAGGAGGCAGCTCCAGCCCTGCGCTTCCGCCTGCTGCAAGACCGATGAGCCAGCAGTGTCCGATAAAGATCTGCGACGTGAGAAGAAGACAGCTCTGCTCCATCACCAGTTCCTGAACCAAACCCCACGCGTGAGGCAGAATGTTAATGGGGAGTTGAACCACTGCTCTGCTGCCTGCACAAGGCACCACAGACCGTGAGGGTGAGCGACTGGCGCCCGGAGAGGGAAGCGCCGCTCGTTTAAGGTGAGAGTGGAGCCCAGGGCGCTGCAGACCTGAGCAGAGCCTCCCCCTGACACCGAGCAGTCACGCAGAGCCCTGCGGGAGAGGAGGAGTTTACAAACACGGGAGCAGAACCACAAAACAAACCTCTTGTGTTTCTTCCTGGGGCTGCAGGTGCCAACAAAACCTTCAGCTCGCTAAAAGCCAGAGAGATGGACTGGGAAAGGACCTAAGCGGCACCACTGCAGCCCTGGAGCCCATTCCCAGCGCTGCTGATGGCCTGGCACGTCCCCGGCGACTTCTCAGTGCACAACAGCCCCCTGCTCAGCAGCAGCAGGGCCAACAACTCCCTTCCCTCTCTGTCCAGTCACTGCCACACAAGGTACAATGAGGAACCGGCACCTCACTGGCACTAGGCAGCCCCGTCCCGCACTCAGGCCTCTCCTCACCCACCAGCAAACCCAGCCCACGAGATCCCTGCCCAGGTCCTGAGCCCCAGCGCTGCTCCCACCAGCGTTTCGATCGTTTAACCCGCAGGCACCCGTGTGCTGGGTGGACAGAGGCTGAACAGCAACCTGTCGGCCCGTTAGAGCAGGGGATCTGGGGAGAGACACGGATCAGCTCGCTCCGGGGACAGAGCCCCCTGCGCTCCCTCCTGCTGGCAGCTCCACACTCACTCACCCTGCCCGGTCTGGCAGCGCCGGCCGCTCTCGAAGGAGAAGAGGTTGGAGTCGTAGCCGTAGCGGCGCAGGCAGAGGTAGGGCCACCTGACAGCATCTCGCTTGTGCGTGTGCAAGAGGAGCTCCGTCTGCGTCAGCTCCATGACGCCAGAGCCCAGCTCGTTACCTTCGTCGTCCACGTTCGTTACCTGCAGAGGCCACCGGGAGACCCATGCGTCAGCGCGGGCGGCCTCTGCTCCGCAGAGATCCCGGAACTCCGGTGGACTTCCCCCTCCACTTCCTGAGGCGCCTTTTCCCCAGCTGAGAGCACCAACCCGCCGCTGGCAGAAGGCGCCAGGCTGGCAGAAGGCGCCAGGCCGGCAGCCCGGCTGATGCGTCTCCGCAGCCCCTGGAACGCAGCCCCGAGCAGTCACGGGCTTCTCTCCAGCCCCCATTTCCTCGCTCGGGCTGAATCCCAGGGCAGAGGCAACTGCTCCCACACGTAGAGGCTGCTGAAGGAAAGGCAGCGCAAAGCCCCAACAGACCAAACGGGGACCGTCTGCAAACCCACCCAGAGAAGCCAGGACAGAGGCTCCCCTCCCTCTCTCGCCTGGGCTGAGCCGGCAGCCAGGGCTGTCACAGCCGCTCTGGCGGGCACGGAGGCGCAGAACTTACCTTAAACTTGGTGGGGTGGGTGTCTGGGACGCCGTCTCCGCACAGGCAGCTGCAGCAGGTCCCCATGGCGCCGGCACAGGAGGCAATCCCTAGGGACAGGGCGCCAACAGAGGAGAGCCCCACTTGCAGTCCGGCTCCTCCCGCCCTCCCCAGACAGGCAGCACTCACAGCCCTGGCCTCTCCCCAAGCCCCGGCACGCGGCTCGGGGTCTCACACTAACAGCGACATCATCGGGCTGAGTGACACCAGCTGCTCTCACCATGAGGCAACTGTTGGATTTCTTGTTGTGGAGAAGTGACAAGAACTTCCCACCGTCGTCCGTCTGTCTCTTTCAGGAGGTGATGGTAACCAGGAGCCAGAGTCACCTAAACCAGTAGGGCAATGGCCCCATCTTCCACCTGACAGAGAGAAGACAATGTGATTGAACCAACGGATGACACTAAAGAGCAGTGGGTGGGTTGGGACTGAAGTTCCCTTCACGTGTTTCTCAGCTCTTCTTCCCCCTGACCCCCTGTGCCAGTCTAAACACGGGACACACCTCAGCAGGAACCGCCCCTGCGAGCGTCTTGGGAATCAAAGGTCTCCAGCCACACAAACCCACCCTGAGCAAGGGAGGTTCCACTTCCCAGCTGCCGGACCCTGCATGGCAGCGGGGCTGGCCAGAGCCACGCAGCAGCGACAGGGAATGGCCGAGGGCAGCGAGGGCACCAGGAACCGCAGGCAGCTGCCGCTCAGGAATGCCGAGGCACCTCTGCTGGGCGGAGGGTCCTTAGGGGTCACAGAACCATCAGCCTTAAAACAAGTTCCAGCAGCTGCTCTGCAGAGCAGCAGATGCCAGGAACCACAGAACCTCCGACAACAACCCGCGAGTGCAGGTACGGAGCAGGCGGGAGGGAGCTGCACGCAGCGAGCAAGAGCTGCTGGCTCTGGAGCAGACTCGGGCTCCGCAGGCAGCCCAGGACAGGGGGCCAGCAGCAGGCAACAGCCGAGGTGCCCTGCTTCATTGGGCAAGAGCTAACGATGTCTCCCTCTGAGGGGTGACAGCGAAGCGCGATGGACACCCAGCCTGGGGGCAAAGCCTCACGGACACCCCACCTGGCACTGGGGCTGTAAATACAGGGCAAAGGCTGCTGGAAGCCCCCCAGTCCTAGGAGCTGCCCAAAGACTCACTCCAGATCAAACCATGAGCCACCTCCCTGCAAAACCCCATGAGAGTTGCCCCCAGGCTCCTTGGTGGGGCAGAGGGAGGGAGAAGAGCCGCCAGAGCGCTGACCCAGGGCTTCCCTTTCACTGTGACCACCAACACAGGATTGAAGCCACCGCACACCCCTGTGCCTCAGCTCTGGCCACCGAGGAGCTCCCTGTCACGTCCCAAGGAAGCCCCAGAACAGGGGGCTTCCTTCTGAGCAGCTGAAGGGGCTTGACCACAACTTGGGCCGCCTGCCCTCCCGCCCAAGCCCCCCACACATCCCCTGCTCAGCACCACGGCCCCCTCAAGCCGCCCGTTTGCTCCTCTAGTCCCAGTGTGTGGTTGCTCCCTGCCGGCCTCATGAGCTCTGAGCAACCACAGATCCTGCTCTGCTGCTTCTAACCTGGTCCCCAGGGGCCTCGAGTGCCTCTGCCCTCCCACTTCCCAAACTTGTGGTGAAGACATGGCCTCTACCCCCTCCTTTTTCTCTACTGCCATGCCCCTGCCATGCTCCCTCTGCCCGCCCCTGCCCAGGCAGGGGTCAGGCTGCAGGGTCAGCGTCTCTCTCTCTCCCCAGCAGTTACTGCAGCCAGAACCGAACGAAGGAGCCAACAGACAGCACCGGGGATCCCCAAGCACTGCCGGAGAATTCCCGCTGCTCCTCACCGATCGCTGTCTTAACAGCACCCCCTTCCCCCAGACATCCCCAGACTCTGCGGGCTCCGGGCTCAGTGCCGTGGGCACCTTTCTGTTGCTGTTTGCCAGTTCAGAGCACTCAGCAAGGAGAAGCAGACGCTCCAACAGCGTGACAGGACATCCCCCCTGCCAGCCGGAGCCCCGGCCTCCCACCGCAGCAGCACGGGCCTCCCCCAGCTGCCCGGACCCCGGCACAAACCCCGCTCAACCCTCGGCCCAGGCTCCGCTCAGCTCTGCCCCCAGCCTGCCAAAGCCCCCGCCCCGAGGGACTCGTTCAAACCTGGAACCAAAGAGGAGGGGTCCAGCTGACCCCAAAAGGCCGGGCACCCTCCCTGACCCACCCCTGAGCAGGGGCTTCCCTGGCCCCACAACAACCCACACGTGACCCACAGCAACCGGGGGGGGGGCACTCATGGGGAAAGGGGGCTGCAGGCAAGGAGAGGGGGCTGGAGGGGCAGGGGAGAGGGGACTGGAGGGGCAGGGGAGAGGGGGCTGGAGGAGCAGGGGAGAGGGGGCTGGAGGGGCAGGGGAGAGGGGGCTGGAGGGGCAGGGGAGA
>VXBP01010040.1:78893-122690 GCA_013400115.1 Rhinopomastus cyanomelas
GAGACCAAGCGGGTCGTGGGAACCGAAGCAGGAACAGCGCGACCCCCCCAACACTCTGCGTTTGTCTCCTTCCCCCGACACCCCCAGGTCCCCCCCCGCGCTCCGCAGCCCGCTTCGGCCACCGACGGCACTCAGCTCCGCAGCAGAGCCCTCCTGCAGCAGCTGCCCCCTCAGGACTGCGACGTAAGAGAGAGCCCCTGGAGCTGCCCACCGCGGGCACCCCAGCGCGGCCCTCACGCCCGCGTCCCCCCCGTGCAGGAGCGGTACTGCCCCGGCCTCACCGACGGCGAGAGGAGGCAGCTCCGAGCCTTCAGCGCCCGGCGGCGCCGGGAGGCCCTGGGCCAGGGGCTGGCGGCTCCGGTGCCGGCTCCCTGCCACGGCTGCCCCTGCAGGAAGGTGAAGCAGCCCCCACCGCCTCGGCAGCGCCCGCTCCGCAGTGGGACCCCCCGCCGGCCCCGAACCCCACGTCCCTCTCTCTTGCAGTGCGGCCGGAAGCTGAACAAAGGGGACCCGGGGGTCTCAGCCTCGCGGCTGGGGGACCAGCTCTGGCACCCGTCCTGCTTCTCCTGCCACTCCTGCCAGCAGCCCCTGGTGGATCTCATCTACTTCCAGCAGGACGGGAGGATCTACTGCGGCCGGCACCACGCCGAGCTCCTGCGGCCCCGCTGCGCCTCCTGCGACCAGGTGGGTGCCGGGTGCTGCTGGGGGCTCCAGCGCCGGGCTGGGGGGCTGCCGCGGGGCGGGAGGGACCGCTCCTCCCTGCCCTCCCCAGCCACGGGGAAGCACCCTCGGGGCGCTGAGGGCGGGACGCGCGTTCCGTTCCCAGCTGATCTTCGTGGAGCAGTGCGTGGAGGCCGAGGGCCGCCGCTGGCACCCGGAGCACTTCTGCTGCCTCGAGTGCGAGCGGCCCCTGCGCGGGCAGCGCTACGTGACGAGGGGCGGCCGGCCCTGCTGCCGCGGCTGCTTCGACAGCCTCTTCGCCGAGCCCTGCCAGGCCTGCGGGGACCCCATCGGTAAGCAGCTCACAAAGGGGAGGCTAGCCAACCCAGGAACAAACGGGGAGCCCACGAGGGTGCCCCGAGGGCTGGAGCCCCTCTGCTCTGGGCACAGGCTGAGGGAGCTGCCGGGGTTCAGCTGCAGAGGAGAGACCCTGGAGCAGCTCCCAGCCCCTGCAGGGGCTCCAGGAGGCCTGGAGAGGGGCTCTTTCTGAGTGCTGGGACATGGGTCTGGGTTCAGACTCCGAGGGGGGAGGCTGACATGAGAGCCGAGGCAGGAGTCCCTCTCTGGGAGGGGGCTGAGGCCCTGGAACAGGCTGCCCAGAGAGGCCAGGGCTGCTCTGACCCCGGCAGTGTCCAAGGGCAGGTTGGCTGGGGCGGGGGGCACCCTGCTCTGGTGAGAGGCGTCGCTGCCCCTGGCAGGAGGTTGTAAAAGCCTCCTCCTCACCCGTGGATGCCCCTCAGGTGCTGACAGCGAAGAGGCCACCCACCAAGGGCTCCACTGGCACAACCGAGCCTCCTGCTTCTGCTGCAGCCTCTGCCGAAAGCCGCTGCGGGGGCAGCCCCTCACCTCCCGTCACGGACGGCTCTTCTGCTCCGAGAGCTGCAGCCTCGGGCGGGATTCATCCTCCACCGCTTCCGACTCCTCCGACTCGGCTTTCGCCTCGGCTCCCTCCCCCGACTCCACACCCCTACCCCGCGCCGGCCCTGCCGGCAGGACGGTGCCAGGGACCGGCAGCCCCTCGGCAGCTGGCGGCTGCAGGCAGCGGGTGGAAGGGAACGGTAGGGACCCTGCTGCTCCGTCCGCACTGCGGGGGGGTGGGAGTGGGAGCAGCCCCCGGCTCCGCTCAGCCCCTGGGGTCCTCACGGGGCGTTTCACCACCCAGGCTGGGGCTGCAGGGATGGGACCCCTCCTCAGCAGGAGGGAGAGCACTGGTGGCTGGGGTTTGGCTGGCAGAAAGCATCCGCTGCATCCCAGGAGGCTGCGGCAGGGCCTTCCTCTTCCTTCTCCCCACCCATCCTTCGCTCTCCTTCCTCCAGAGGCTGTTCCGGACCAGAGCCCTGTGCATCCTGCGTTTAGGAGCCCGCGGGACCACGGAGCAGCTGTGAGGGAGCGGAGCACAGACGCCGCGAACACGGGAGCGCTGGGACCATCCTCCTCACACAGTCTCAACCAGCCTGGAGCCCTGGGCCACCCACTTTCAGGGGCTTCTGCCCCCCAAACACCCTCAGGCAGTGGAAACCCCCCCTTCCGAGCTGGCACAGCCCCTGCCCCAAGCAGCCCGCGGCTGGAGGACACTGAGCTGCAGGACATCACAGAGGAGGACGACTCCTGGTGTCCCACCTGCTCTTCATCTTCAGACTCTGACGAAGAGGGCTTCTTCTTCGGGAAGCCCATCCCCAAGCCGGGGATGAGCTCCCTGGGCAGAGAGCCCCCAGCAAGGGCGGGGGGCCGGCTGGCGAAGGCGCGGGGCAGCAGCAGGCACTGCAGCGTGTCCTAGCAGCAGGCACGGGAGAGGTCCTGTCAGCCCCTGCTGCGGGCTCCGCACCTTCCAAAGAGCGTTTTGGACGCAGCCCGAGGCCACTGGGGAGAAGCCAGTGGGACTCTTCCCCCGCAGGGTGCTGCTGGCAAAGCCCAGCCTGCGACTCCTGCGGCCTCTCCCGCAATCAGGAACAGGTCCAGCAGGTTGGGCGCAGCGCCCGCGCCACCCGGGAGGCTCCTGTCTCCGAGACGAGGTGGCAGCCCCGGAGAGCAGCCGGCGCAGGGGAGGGCCTGGATCCTTCCCTGGCATGAGCTGCTCTCCAGCCCTGGTGCCACTGCGGGGAGGGGACGGGGGCAGCTCTGCCAACGCTCCAATAAAGTCTGGCTGGAAACTGTCGCCAGGAGAGCAGCCTCCAGTCTGCTCCCTTCCTGCCCGGCCCAGGACCACTGTCACCACAGCAGCGGGCAGAGGGCCCCCTCCCTCGCTGGCCCCAGGCTGCAGAAAGAGGGCTACAAACATCGCGGCCACTTTATTTCCAGCTTTGAACACAACGACAGCCCCTGAGGTTCCAAGTCACATCCCTGTGAAGCAGGAATGGACTGAGGGGCTGGAGGAGAGCTCCCCACAGCCGCTCTCCACCCCAGCACCCTCCAGTAACACCAGCTCCCCCTCTGGCTGCACACACAGCCGCGGGGGTCCAAAGTAGCACCCTGCTCTCAGTGGGGGGGACCGGGCAACACACCCCCATCCCCGTGACCTGAGGCCTCAGCACCATCACAGCACCTCCACCGCCTCTGCAACCCTGGCTGGCAGGAAGGGGTGTCTGTCTGCTCCCCCAGTCCCCTTTCAGCGGCTGAGGGTGGCTGAGTCATAGCTGTCGATGAAGTCCTCCAGCTCCTGGAGGTGATGGATGCGGCTCTGGCGCAGGTTGGCCCTCAGGGCCAGCCCCAGCGATGCCTCCATGGAGGGCTCCTTGTGCAGCAGCATCGTGGCCACCAGGGCGAGGGTCAGGCTGAACTGCTGGTAGGACTGCAGGGGGGCGGCACAGGGTCAGCAGGGTCCTAGGGCTGGCCCGTGACCCCCCGTGAGCTCCCAAGCCCCTGCAAACCCCTTCCTGCCCACAAACAGCAGCAGGGGTTTCTCCCCAGTGACCCCAGAGATGCCAAACTCCGGCCCCCAGCACCATGTTTCCCTCTGCAATTCAAAGGGTCCTTGGACAAGTCCCCCCAGGCTGCAGTTCATCCCAGATCCCTCAGTGCCTTGGCCAGGGGCCCCCAGGACTCACCAGCTCGATCTCCTCCTTCCTGGCAAGGATGGCAGCAGAGCGGAGGTCACTGCTGGCCGGCGAGGGTGCTGGGGACGTGGAGCTGAGCTGGTGCTCAGCTGCTGCAGCCTGGGTGGTGCAAAAGGTGAGGAAGGATCAGATGCTTTGAAAGGGGAGAGGGACCCGGCAACGTTTGGACAGCAGCCCGTAACCCTGCAAACAGGGAGGCCACAGGGCTCCCACTCCGCTGCTCCTGGGCTACAGCAGGAGCACAGGGACCCCTGGGGTGAACGGGATGGCCCCTGAGCCCCTACCAGCTCTATCTCACTGGAGCCAGCAGGGTGCTGGGAGGGCAGGGAGGCCTCTGGCACGATGCAGATGTCAGGGGAAGGCTGGCTGGGCAGGGCATCAGGCTCTGCAGCAGCTTCTGGTGGGATCTGGGAGTTTTCTGGCGGCTGAAGGCCATTGAGAAGCTGCAGGAGAGAAAGCGGCTGGAGGAGAAAGGCAGCAGGAGCCGGCGCTGCCAGCACTTCTCCTGCCGGCAGCAGCGGCCTTGACGGGCTCTCGCTGAGGCGGGGGGACACCACGGGGCTGCCCAGTGCACACTGAGACCTACCTCACCGCCGGCAGCTCCTCCCGCTTCACCGAGACGCTGCTGCGCCCTGGGACACAGGCTGAGCTCCGCACGCTCCTCTGCAGCAGGGCTGGCCGCCGTGCAGACCCTCTCAACAGGCTCTGGGGGTGTTCCTGGGCCACGGCTTTGTGCCCCACCATCCACATCAGCCTTAGGGACACGTGGGCTGCAGGGCTCCACCTGTGCGGAGCATCCCAGGCGCTTCGCTGAGCCCTCGGCAGGGGGCAAGAGGGTTTGAATGGGCGCCCTGGGCGCTGGCCTTCGTGGGAGGGGGGATGCTCGTACCTCCAGGTCCTCCTCCGTCCCCGCACAGCTCTGCTCCAGCGGGGCTGGCTGCGGTTCCAAAGCAGAGGGGCCCTGCCTGTGGCTGTCCACAGGTTCCTGCCCCGCTCCCGGCTCGACCTGGGGATATGCAATGGCGTGAGGCTGGGACACGTGTCTGCCCAGGGGAGAGGAGCTGGGGGATGCAACAGACAGGGTCCTAGAACTCAGAGGAAACCACAGGGAGCTCCAGAGAAGAGTCAGGAACCTCTCCATGCCCGGCAGAGACAGCAAGGTGAAGGGCAGAAGGACTGGGTGAGAGAGAGAAGCAAGATGTTGGCTGAACAGATTCCCAAGCCAGACACCTCAGGGGTCCTGCCCTCAGCAGATGGGTTCTCTCCTACCGGCGTCACTTCTCCCATCTGCTCTGGCTCCACAGCCTCTGCCACAGCCTGGTGTTCAGCCAACGGGCTCTTCTGAGACGGGCTGCCTGGCCCAGGGGGCTCTGGAACCTTCCTGCTCTCTGCCAGCGAGTCCTAAGGGAAACCACACGGGTTAGGGGCACAACGGAACCCTGCGGGGCTCACAGTGCAAAGCGGGGTCACTGCTGGGTGCTGGGGCGGGTAGGACAGACAAACCCACAACCTGAGCCTTCTGCTCCCTGTCCTCTGCACCATCTTCACGATCTTCAGCAGGAGCAAGCGGCTGGGCAGGATCAGGGTCCTGCGGCTGCTCTTTGACCTCGGGGCTGCCCTTCCCAGAGTGGGAAGCTGAGGGCGCGGAGGAGGACGGTCGTTTCCCTGCAGAATGAAAAGCAGCGGGAGAAAGTCCTTGCTGAGCCCGAGGAGATGCTGAAGAGCACCCAGGAGATGCAGCTGGGCTGCACGCGGGGCCCCGCAAGCCTCGGGCAGCTGGCACGGGCTCGGCACAAACCTTGGGAGGACCTGGCATACGGGACGTGCTGGATCACGGTCAGCACCCGGCGGCCAGGGCGGGGGGGTCGGCTGCGTCGCTCGGGCAGAGCGCGGTGGCCCCGCTGCGGGTGGCCGCCCCGGAAGCCTCCTTGCTCCCTGCATGAGCAAAGGTGGCCCCAGGGTGGGGGGTTAGGCTGGAAGGGACTTCTGGCGCCATCCCCCAACCCCGAGCAGCGCCAGCTTTAACCCTCCACCGCTCCTTGGCCGCGCACTGGAGGTGAGCCCGGCCCCACCAGCCCAGCCCCGCCGGCCTGGCCCACTGCCCCGCAGCTGCACCCCTCCACCCTCGGCATGGGCACCCACCTTAGTGGCTCAGGAGGAGGGGACCAGGGCCAGTGCTGCTCCTCACCAGGGAATTCAGGCCGGGGCGGCGCAGAAGGCGGCGGTTGAGACACGGAGCAGGACAGGGGATGCTGTGACTGCAGAGCGGAGAGGCTGAGCTGCCCTCAGCACTGCCGAAGGAAGCCTGTCCCCAGGCTCTGTCCTGGTCACCAGGACAACGAATGGCCCCTGCCTCATCCCACCCCCTCCCCACTCTCAGCCCCCTGGACACCTTGCTCAGGTACCTGGCTGTCATCCCAGTGGGGTGGAGGGGGATGTCTCTTCCTCTCTTCATCCCAGTGGGGTGGTGGGGGACGTCTCTCCCTCTCTTCATCCCAGTGGGGTGGAGGGGGATGTCTCTCCCTCTCTTCATTCCAGTGGGGTGGAGGGGGATGTCTCTTCCTCTCTTCATCCCAGTGGGGTGGTGGGGGACGTCTCTCCCTCTCTTCATCCCAGTGGGGTGGTGGGGGACGTCTCTCCCTCTCTTCATCCCAGTGGGGTGGAGGGGGACGTCTCTTCCTCTCTTCATCCCAGTGGGGTGGTGGGGGATGTCTCTCCCTCTCCTCATCCCAGTGAGGTGGTGGGGGGCAGTCGTAGGGGGGACGTCTCTCCTTCTCATCCCAAGAGAAGTCAATGAAGCCAGGGAAGGGTGCAGGGATCTGGGGACCGTGCTGCAACGGCCGATCACCAGCAAATCAGCCCCGGCGAGGCCAGCAGCCTGCTGGTCATGGGCTGGTTCTGCTGCAGCTCCCCCCCAGCAATTTCTGCCTCCCCTGCTCCCAGCGGAGCCCCCTGTTTGGCCTGTCCCAGGTGTGCAGGTGTCCCCCCGCTGCCCCAGCCCCGTCCCCTTACCGGACTCCATCTGCCTCTGTCCCTCCTGGGCCAGTGCCCCCAGGGGTGCTTGTTCCTGCCAGCCTGGGAGCCCCATGTGTGCAGCGGTGGGGATCTGGGCCACCTGGGGCCAGGCTGCGGAGAAGGAAGCAGGATGAGCCATTCAGCGAGATCTGGACAGGCTGGAGAGCTGGGCTGAGAGAAATCTAATGAGCTATAACAAGAGTAAGTGCAGAGTCTTGCATCTGGGCAAGAACAACCCCAGGTACCAGTATAGGCTGGGGACTGACCTGTTGGAGTGTAGTGTAGGGGAAAGGGACTTGGGGGTCCTGGTGGACAGCAAGATGACTATGAGCCAGCAATGTGCTCTTGTGGCCAAGAGGGCCAACAGCATCCTGGGGTGGATTAGAAGAGGGGTGGTTAGCAGCTCAAGAGAGGTTCTTCTCCCCCTCTACTCTGCCCTGGTGAGACCACACCTGGAGTCTTGTGTCCAGTTCTGGGCTCCTCAGTTCAAGAGGGATGTGGAGCTTCTGGAGAGAGTTCAGCGTAGGGCAACGAGGATGATGAAGGAGGTGGAGCACCTCACTTACGAGGAGAGGCTGAGGGAGCTGGTTCTCTTTAGCTTGGAGAAGAGGAGACTGAGGGGTGACCTCATGAATGTCTACAAATATTTGAGGGGTGGGTGTCAGGACGATGGCACTGGGCTGTTCTCGGTGTCATGTAGTGATAGGATGAGGGGCAATGGTTGTAAGCTGGAACATAGGAGGTTCCACATCAACCTGAGAAGGAACTTCTTCACAGTGAGGGTGACAGAGCACTGGAACAGGCTGCCCAGGGGGGTTGTGGAGTCTCCTTCACTGGAGATGTTCAAGACCCAACTGGACAGGTTCCTGTGTGACTTGGTCTAGGTGATCCTGCTGTGTCGGGGGATTGGACTAGATGATCTTTCGAGGTCCCTTCCAATCTGTAATGACTCTATGAGGCCCTGCAGAGGGCTGACTGTGCCGGATGTCCCAAACGCCGCGGGCAGGGCACAGCCCTCCGCCGCCACAGGAACCGACCCCGTTCACAACCACAAGAAACAAATCAACGCCTTGAGCCAAGGAAGGACCACGAACACAGACCCGGGCGCAGCAGAGAGTACCGGGGGGGCCCTCTGTCCGTGGCTGCACAACTCGTGAGGACCACGGAAAGGGGGGAGTTAGCAAACTGCAGCACACAAGGAGGTGCAGGAGGCTGCTCAGAGGGTTTGGAGCCCCTCTGCTCCGGGAACAGAGCAACTCTGAGGGAGCTGGGGCTGTCCAGCTGGAGAAGAGAAACCTCTGGGGGGACCTCAGAGCAGCTTCCAGGTCCTGAAAGGGCTACAGGAGGGCTGGAGAGGGGCTTTTTCTGAGGGACTCTGGTGCTGGGACAGGGGGGATGGGCTCAGACTCCAGGAAGGGAGACTGAGGTGAGATCTGAGGCAGAAATCCCTCCCTGGGAGGGAGCTCAGGCCCTGGAACAGGCTGCCCAGGGAGGCTGTGGCTGCTCCATCCCTGGCAGCGTCCAAGGGCAGGTTGGCTGGGGCTGGGGGCACCCTGCTCTGGGGAGAGGTGTCGCTGCCTGTAGCAGAAGGAAACGCCGAAGGAGTTGATGAAGAACTCAAGGCCATGTCAGGCCTAACAAAGCATCGGCCATGGGAGATCTGAAGGGAAGGAATGTGCTGCCATGGAGACAAGATGAGAAGAAGAAGAACGGGTGGTAGAAGTGAAGATTCTCCAGCCCACTGGCATTTGGGCGCAGCGGGCTGGACAAGGGCTGCAGAGTGTGCAAGCTCTGCTTGCCTGCTGGTTAATCTCACGGATGCAGAAGAGGACCAAACAGCTTCGCACAGAGCAGCCAAGGGCTTTTCTTTCACCCCGGAAGAGGAGGCCGTGTCATCTGCCACCGCAGCTGCCCAGGGCAGGGGGTTGGCACTGGAGGAGCTCTGAGGCCCTTTGCAACCTAAACCATTCCAGGGGGGCAACACCCAGGAGAGACCCCTGAGGACCACCGGAGACTACAGGGGAGCAGTGCAGTTGGACTCCAGAAGCACCTCTCGCAGACAACGACTGTTAATGCAAACAGTGGCTTTCCCTGGACCAACATCACTGAAGGGCAGAGTCGCAGAGCAACCAGCACCACTGGCCACAACCCCAGTCCTGTGGCCACCCACAGCATCAGCACAACTCAGGGACCTCTGAGACCTCACTGGACCCACCGTGGTGACCACTCCGCCCCCTTTTCTTTCTCCCTCCCCTCCCTTGGTCTCTCTCCACGTTACTGCCCTGACATTTGGGCTTGTTTGGGCCCCAGAGAGTTCTGAGCTGGGCAACAACCTCTGCACAGTTCAGCTGAGCCTGGGCCCCCCCAGCCCCTCTAACCTCTGAGGAGTAGCTGGAACACAACGGGGGTCACCTGCTGCTGTTTTAAGAGGGTCAGCGACCCCACATTTTGAACCCTGTCCCAGCCGCGAGCAGGTCACCTCGCCTCAGGGAGCCAGGAGCCCCCCTGCCCTCCTCTCCCAGCCCAGGTCCCAGAAGATGGCTGATTCTTGTGCCACAGCGCTCTCTTGGCTCTGGGGCACCCAGAAGGAGCAGCAGGCTCCTCCTCTCACCCTGCAAAGCTCCTCGGCTCCCAACCCCTCTGGCAGCCTCTGCAGCGTGGCAGCCACAGGGTCACAAACCCGCTCACCTCTCTGGGGAGGCCCCTCGTGCTGCCCCGGGGAGGAAACATCCTGCCAGCAGCTCCTCCTGGCCCTGGTCCCAGTGAGAAGGCTCCCGGGAGGTCTGTACCCGCTGCAAAGGGAGAAGTGTGGGTGAGCACATCCCACGTCACTGCCGGCTCAGGGCCTGCTGCCAGCCAGGTGCCTGCAGCCTCCCTGCCCAGGTGCCCCACAGCCCTGCCCCCAGCTCCGCTGAGCCCCAGCGCCTGTCACCTCAGAGCCAGGCAGCACCCCTGACAGCAAGGACCTGCAGCACACTGGTGAGCTGGGGGTCACAGGGACCCTATCCTCCTCCCAGGAGGGGACAAGGGTCCTGGTGATGCCAGGGCTGCTCCAGCAGCACTGGCACCCCTATACCCCAGCCTGAAGCGGCTCCTCTCACCCACTTGAGCCTCCGCTTGCTCCCTGTGCTAACCTCACACGGGTCACAGCACCCAGGGGCACCACCCTATTGTCTCTGGGGATCCTGGCCCAGCTGCTCTCCCTCCCCGGCACCTGGTCACAGGGCTGGGGCACTGGCTGGATGCCAGCCCCTGAGCTGGTCCCATGGGACAGCCCAGCATGGGCACCATTTGGGGTCTTCAGAGGGGCAAGGGGGCTCTGACTCTGCGGAGGCAAAGGGGCAGTGGGGTGTGAGGGCACTGAACAGGTCAGCGCCGAGGGGATCTTACAGCAGGGGATGTTCTGACCCCAAACCCACCCAGCTCTGTGGTTCCCAGCACCACCAGGCTGGCAGCACAGCTACCACCCTTTGTCTCAGAGCCAGCAGGGACCACCCTAAGGAGAGCTCCGGGAGGAAAGGAAAGAGGGGAACACTGCTCCCTCCACCCAAAGGAGGTCTTACCAGGCAGAAGGGTCCCTCGTGGCCTCAGAAAGGAAGGCACCTCAGGAGTTTCCTCCCTACCCTTCCCCCAGAGCCCAAGGGCTCCCATTTGTCTCCTCACACCTACCACACCCACTGAGAACAAACAAGGGCTAACGCTGGTCCCGACAGACCACCCCCTACCTCTGCTGGCTGACGGCCATAGACCCCTCTGATAATCAGGGGCTGCCAAGTACCCCTGGTTATTCCGGAACCCCCAGCAAACCTGGTTAAAGGCAGCGCTGGACACAAGACCTGCACATTCGGCATCGAATCACTCTCTCGGTTACACTGAATGAGGGGGGTCCTGCACCCCACAGAACCCACAAAGGGGGGACCCTGCACCCCGAGGGCACAGAGCACTCGTGTGAACCCACATCCCAGCACCTGCCTCCACCCAGCTCCAGCATCATCCTGATTAGCCGCACAGTGCCTTGGATCTTCTCACCCTTATCCCAACGAATTACGGAGATCAGCCCCCCCCCATCGAAGGCCACCCCACAGCCAGAAAGGATTAGGAGGGTAAGGAGAAGGGTGAGAGGACTGTAGGGTGCAGCAGCCCCAGCCAGGGACGCTGCCATCACACCTACCTTTGTCAGCACAGAGGCCTTGTGGCGGCTCTGGCACTGCCGGGACTGGGAAGCTGTAGTTCAGGGCCACCAGGTTCACTGAGAGCTGCTCGAGGTCGCTGTGTCTGCTCACCCCTTAGCGCCACAGCCGGGTCTGCACGCTGCTGGCAGCACTGTCACCCCAAAGCAGCCCCAGGACACAGCCTCCTGCGGTCCAGAGGGTTTCCTGATCCTGCTGCAGCCCCTCATGGGGCAGGCAGGCACCCAGTGCCTCTGCCAGACACCTACCACGTCTCCTCCTCCTCCCTAATTCCCTGCGTTCCCATGGCAAGGGGCACTCCCAGCGGTGTTAACCTCTGCCAGATGAGCTGGTACAAGGCACGGGCGTCTCGCTCTGTCCTGCACCAAGCTGCACCGTCACCTCCCCGATGCCCCACAAACGTCTGCCTCGTGTCAGAGTCTGACAGCAGTGGGAGGTCTGGCTGGGGACTGGGAGTGCTTTGATAAGAAGCTGGTCTGAACTGGTCTGCTCAGACAGGGAGTAACACGAATTTGTGACCTTGCAGGAGCAGGAGGAGATAAGGGAGAACAAGAAGGCTCCGGGAGGGAGAGCTCGCTGAGGGGACAGAAGGGAAAACCCCAGAGTCTGAGGTGGAGTCAGAGCCTTCAGCCGGGATGGGATGGAGTATCCCACAGCCCAGCACAGCAGTTACCGGGGGCAGAGCTGCTCCCACCTGGCTGCTAACACCCAGCTCACCAGCAGGTCGGCTCGTTACAGTCTCTAATAGCTACAGACGGATTAACTAACGGGCTTGATGCATTAGCAGCTTGGAATTTGGGACATGAACAGCAGCATGGACCAACGTGGCCAGCGTCTGCACCTCCTTCAAGAGCCAAGTGGTTCTGCAGCCCCGCAGCACCTCACTTAACGCAGTCTTGGTGACCCGGGAGCCTGCTCACAGACAGGACAGTGATCTCTCCGGGAGCCAGGAGCAGGAGTCGAAGGGGCACTGCGGTGCCCCTTCCCCATTGGAGGAGAAGCTCCTCTGGACTCCTGAAACCTTTACGGAACAAAGCTCCCGTGCTAACCACCACCCTGTCGTGGTTCCAGTTCCACAGTGCAGAGAGGATCCCCCAAAGGAACTTCCCGTCGCCCAGCACAGCCCAAGGAGGGGCGATGGCTGCGGGGCTGGGTGGGGCTCCGCAGGGCAGGGTCTCGGTGCCACAGCTCAGGGCACCCACCTGTCTGCACCTCTCCTAGCGAACGCCTCGGAGCTGGTTACCGCTGCGGCACCGTACCCAACCACCCGCGGGCAGCGGCTGCGGGGCCGGCACCAGGGCCCCGAGGGAAGGCCTGGTGTGAGGCTGAGCGGGGCCGGGACAAGCGAGATCCCTCCCTGNGAGAAGCTGCCGGGGCTGGGACACGGCGGTCGGGGGGGACACGGACTGTAGGGGCGGCAAGCGGCGCGAAGCTGGGCAGAAGCCACGGAAGACTCACACCCGGAACCAACCCCAGGCCCCAGCCCCAGCTCCGCGAGGTCTCATGGGAGGGACCCTAGTGGCGGGAACCGGCGCCGGAAGTGACGCCATCGCGCTGCGACGGGCGCGGGGCTGAGACCAGGCCGCGGCATGGCGGCGGCAGGAACGACGACAGCGTCTGCGGGAGGGCCCGGGGCTGGGCCGCGGGGCGTGCGGGGTTGGCTGCGGAGCGCCTACCGCTTCGCCACCGACCGCAACGACTTCCGGAGGTCGGTGGGGTGCGAGCCGGGCAGGGGAAGGGACCGGGAGCGGGTCCGGACCGGGCGGAATCGGGAATCAGCGGTTTCGGTTCGGCCTGCAGGAACCTCCTGGTGAACCTGGGGCTCTTCGCCGCTGGCGTCTGGGTCGCCCGGAACCTGACGGACATCGACCTGATGGCCCCGCAGCCCGTCCCGTAGCGGCGGTGAGTCCACGGGGGCACCGAGAGCTGCCGCGTTAGGGCTGCAGAGCTCGTCCCCAGCAATGGGGACCCAGCCGCGGGTAGGACGGGCTGGCAGAGACCCTCGGAGTCTGCTAGCACCCGCCCCGAGCAGGGGATGTCACCAGATAGAGGGTAATGGGGGACAGTCTTAGGGGGGGCTGGTGAAGTAAAAAGATGGAGAGGAGAAGGAAGTTGTTGGTGCTGAGGGAGGTGAGAGCCTGGCTCAGGGTGCTCAGGTGGGAGAAGCCTCGTCCTTGGAACCATCCCAGCTCAGGTTGGCCCTTGGGCCTCTGAGCACCCTGCTCTGGGTGAGGATGGCCCCACTTGGGCCAGGGGGTGGCACTGGAAGAGCTGTGAAGGTCCCTTCAACACAACCTGCTGTGGTTGGGGGTGGCCCTGCTCAGGGCAGGGGGTGGGACTGAAGGAGATTTGAAGGTCCCTTCAATCCAGACCTACCTGTGACTCTGATAATGAGCTAAGGGATAGACTAAACCCCGAGCCCACCCTGGCACCCGGAGGACTAGAACCTAAAGCCACCCAGTTGGTCTGTGTTGAATCACCACACAGCAGTAGGTTAGGCTAGAAACAATCACATCTCACTGTGCTTGCTTCTGACCTAGGAAAGAAGCAGAGCTGCAAGGGAGAAGAGCTCACAGCTGTGGGCCAGGAGAGACTGTGTTCAGCCATTACCAGCTCCAGCAAGGTTCACGGCAGTTCGTCCAGTCCCTCCCTCTCTGCAAAGCTGTTACTTGCACTTCACAGTCACAACAAGGGGAGAAAAAGCTTTTAAGCGTGAGAGAGAGACTTGGTTTCCAGTTCTGCAAGGCACAAGAGAAGAGCTTTTTCAAGGATGTGAAGCCATTGTGTGTGGGATATCTTCTGTCCCCCTCTCTAGCTGTTCATTAAAGTCTATGAAATCACGACCCAGCCCCCTGCGGTTTCATTCTTTTAATAAGAAAGTTCAGCTTACAAAACCAAGGTGTAAAAAGAGCAGAGATTTACAAAAAATCATAAAAACATGATTTCTGTTTCACACCCCAAAGACAGAAGAACATGTCCAGCCCTGGGCTGTAGGCAGGACCCATCAGCTACTCAGAGGAGAACCACCCCTGTGCCAAGCCCGAGGTCAACTCTAAAGGGCCAGGAGGGTTCCTGGGTGAGATGAAGCAGGAGCTCACAAGGGAGCGATGCCTGTGGGGAGGAAGAAGCCGCCATTCGGTGTTGCATAGAATTGTAGTGCCCTGCTCTGGGGACAAAGCCCGGCGTGAGGCTGACGTGGGAGCTGGGATCCCTTGAAGATGCTGGTTGTGGAGCAGAGAAAGTTCCCAGCCCCGAGCGTTCCCATGGCTTCACATTCTTTGGACAGTTTTGCCCGGGATTTTAGTTTAAGACATTCTTCTGGAGTTTAAGACTTGTGGGGTAGCGTTGCTGCCTCTGTTTGATGCCAGAGCTGCCCCCTTGTCCTGCCCCGGCAAGAAACTCACTGCAGTGCCGACAGACTCTTATAACTGGCTCTTTCCAGAGCGGTTCCTTTGACACCCCACAAAGTCCTCAAGTACCAAGTTATGCAGGAGGAGTTTCTGCAGGAAAACGGGGATCAGTGGGAACATTTAGGCAGTTGATAGTTAACCTGCGTTTGACTTTGCGGGCCTGGGGTCAGGCAAAGGGCAGCTCGTGCAGTGAAGCACATGAGGCTGCCGTAGGTGACGCGGGGGCTGTTTGTCTTAACAAGCCCCGGCTAACAGCAAAGCTCCTGGAGCTGCGATTAGGGGTTGCACGCTCCAGCACGGCAGCTGGACAGACTGCCGTGGACAGGCGGGAATTAATTGGATTCTCATGTCCCTTGCTGCTGTCCTTGAAGCAAAGGCACCTCACCCGTGAGCACAGCACTGACCGCAGCAGCTTAAGTCATTAGTGACGCAAGTGCCGCAGACTCGAAGCAGAAAGGAGAGGCTGCTCTGAGGCTGCAGCCTGGTCCCCCTCGCGCAAGGGAGCGGCACAGCAGTGCACATCTCCTTCCACAGGGGCTGCCAGGGGATTTCACAGTGAGGGAGAACTGCCTGTCTGCCCTCCAGCCTCTGCCAACAGCACCCTTCTGGCAACCTCAGCTTGGAGCAGGATTAGCGTTTCTAAAGTGCTCAAGATTAGCTCTAATGCTGCCCTCACTGAGCCAAGAGTGAAGCTTCCAGGGCATTAGGAGCAGAGGGTTCCCTCCCAGCATCCCGCCCCAGCCCATCCAGCTCTCCCCAGATGCAGCCTGAGGTTCCGTTTTGGTGGAGCTGTAATCAACCTGCTGACAACAAGTGGGTGCCCTTGCTCCTGCCTGCAGGGTGCTCTCGGAGGGACAAGAGGGCTTGGCTTAGAGTTTGTGGCTACGGCACCAGCACTGGAGAAGGGGAGCAATCAGACCTAGTTCTTTCCTGCTGGGGCTCCGGGCTGCCAATGGTGACTGCAGTTCACCCCCTGATGGGCCAGCTGAAAAGCTGGGTTTCCCATGGAATGACAGGGAAGACAACTGGCCTAAGGACCTCCCTGGCCTAAGGACCTCCCGTCACCCTGCCCACTGGGAGGGCACTTGCTTGCTCCTCTGCAGCAGGAGCGATGCTGGGAAGCTCTATGCGCACACAGGGCTGTACAGTGGGAACAGAACTGATGGGAGGCCTTTGCTCCAGCTCTACCAGGCCCCGGTTTAATGAGTCAGGGCACAGTACTTCTGCATGGGAGAGCTCACAGCTGCTGCTTGGTCATGCAGGCGACCAAGACTAACAACCACAGCTCAGACTGCGTGAGGGCAGCAGCAGCACTAGCTGCTCCTGTCTCATTCCTGTTTGCGCAAAGCATTCGGAGTGATGCTGCGGGCTCTGGGGAGGCAGCTCCTTCAGAAAACCTGAGGGTTTGGGGTACAGCTGCTCCTTGGGAACTGGACCATCGGCCGGAGAAGCACCATTCCTTTGGCCAGCATGAGACTGCTCAGCAGAGCACTAAGGGGCTGGTGGCAGTCGGTGGTCACGGCGAGCCACGGGGAGGAGATAATCCTCTTACTGCGGAAGGCAGGCTGCAAGGACAGGCGTGCCAGGAAAGCACAGCTTTTCCCTCCACCTCTTCCAGTAGGAAGCAGGTTACGCTCCAGGTTACCTCCGATTTTCTCCCCAGGATGCGTTTTGCTCCAGAAAGCAGCCCCCTGTGACTGCGATGATCGCACCCGCTTGGTCCCTGTGGCGGGCCCAGCTCCTCTCACCCTGCCTACTCTGCTTTTACTCCTCCTTCCATTTACGGTAGAAGGAAAGGAGGAAAATCCCCTACCTGGTAACCCAGAGCCACCCCGACGCCAGCCCCATCCCACAGGGCTGCTTCAGACTCTCTAGTCCCCCAAACACCAGGAGCCCATGATCTCAGCATGGAACTGCCTCGCTGGCCGGGCAGCCTTCTCAGGCTCCCAGGGCAGTGGGCTGCTCAGACACACGAGACATTGGGAAACGTAAGGGCAGAAGAGACCTGAATGATGAAGAATCGCAGCAGTGGCAGTGGAAGGAGGAATCTGGGAGACCAAGATCTCTTCCCTCCCTCCAGCAACAATGTGGAGTTGTCACTGTGTCTGATGGGCAACTGATGCCAAGGGGGAGGAAGAGACAGACGCTGCCTGAAAACGGAATCATCTTTCGAAAGAACCTCATTACTTCAGACTCATTCACCTCTAACCACCATAGAAAAGCCCCAAACCATCCAGATGGAGACTCCTCACCCAGGTTAGATCAGAACGTGACATAGGAAGAGCCCAACCCCAAACGAGACGACAACTGAGCTGTCAACTGCAGGCTGAGAAGTGACCATAGATAGTGAAGCCAGGGCCCCACGTTCATCATAGACTGAAATCAAGATGATGACAGACACAGATGGTTTTGTAGCCTTTCAAGCTCAACAGTCAAGGTAACTGCATTCCTCCCCTTTTTCATTTCTCCAAGCAGAAATGAAAAGCCTGGCCAGGGCGAATCCTGTGCCGACGACCTGAGCAGCCTCCTGCTAGCCTGAGCCCTGTGCGAGCCCCACAGTCACTGAACAGTTCTGTCACCGAGGCAGGAGCAGAAGACAGCTCCGTGTCCCTCCACCACCCTGCTGCCCTGAAGATCACGACCCCCCTCGTAAGAAAGTGCTGGCGGCCAGCACACAGTGCCTCTGTGACAGCTGTCTGCGGCGCCAGAGGGGCAGGCTGGGGCTCGGGCTTTGTTCCCACTGCCGCTGCACGCAGCCCTGACACATGGGCACGCTCCTGGCGTGCCACAGGGGTGGCTTTCCAACACCTTCCCCAGAGCAGAACTGTTCTACACTCCCATTCCCAGGGAGGTCAGCTGCCAATTCAGTTCAGCCTGGAGAATAACCCACCAAGTGCGCTCACAGCCCCAGCTGCCTCAGCTGGTGGCAAAAGCACTGTGGGGACAGAGACAACAGGGGCCTGGGGGGACATTCTCCCTCGCAGAAGAAAGTTAAACTTTGCTCCAGCAAGACAGCTCGGGACAGCCAGCTCCACCGATCCAACAGCCAGTCACACAAATCCCTGGGCGACTCAGGCCTTGGGGATCTGACTGGCAGTTACAGGTGGGGAGCTCTACCTGTTCCTGCAGGACTTCTACCAGCACTTCTGGAGGTTTCTGTAGCCAGACAAGCACTTCTGTGTCCAGGTTGTGCTCATGGGTCACACACCTCACACAGCTCCTGCTGGAGATGAGATGAGTGCTATCGGCACCAAACTCCCCTCGCTCACTGCGTGAGGCAACCTGACAACAAGATGCTTCTGAAAGAAGACCCTGCCTACAATCTTGAGTGTCAGAGCAGCACAGCTCGACAGGCTCTTCAGACCCTGGGCGGCCAAAGGCCCGACCTGGCCCCCTTCCTGCAGCAAGGCTCGTTCCTGCAGAGAGGAAAGACGTGAACACAAACGCTTTTAAACACAACGGAGACTGCTGATCGAGCATCAGAGCTCCCCGTCACGGGAACGGCAGCCTTCCACCCTTATCGCTGCTCTTGGGCGGCACCTGAGCTGGGACTTGTTGTGCGGAGAGTCTTGCTTTGTCCTGCACTGTTCTTTGCGTGTAGAACAGGATGTAGGCCTGGGTCCTGCACACCTCCTCCACACTACAGACATTCAGCTTGGAGTCGTTGCAGTGGACCCAGAAACCTGGGAATCAGAAACAACAAAGAGGATGTCAGTAAGAGAGGGACAAACCCTTCTGCAGGCACTTGGGGGGCTGCTCTGCAGGCACTTGGGGGGCTGCTCTGCAGGCACTTGGGGGCTGCTCTGCAGGCACTTGGGGGCTGCTCTGCTGGTATTCGGGGGCTGCTCTGCAGGCACTTGGGGGCTGCTCTGCAGGCTCTTGGGGGCTGCTCTGCAGGCACTTGGGGGCTGCTCTGCTGGTATTCGGGGGCTGCTCTGCAGGCATTGGGGGCTGCTCTGCAGGCATTGGGGGCTGCTCCCCATGTATTCAGGGGCTGCTCTGCAGGCATTCAGGGGCTGTTCACAGGAAACATCCACAGAGAACAGGGGCAAGGTAGGAGAAGAGCATCACCATCCTTTCCTCAACAGATGCTTTCAAAAGGAGCTTCCAGTCTGGGAAACACTCTGGGTGTTTGTGCTGGTAACAGAGCTCAGAGCTACCGCCCCATCGTTCCGCCGGCTGTGCAGGGTACCCCAGAGAATCTAAGCAGGAAAGCCCTGATTCCCTGGAGATGG
Source organism: Rhinopomastus cyanomelas (assembly GCA_013400115.1). Lineage (NCBI taxonomy): Eukaryota > Metazoa > Chordata > Aves > Bucerotiformes > Rhinopomastidae > Rhinopomastus > Rhinopomastus cyanomelas. The sequence goes on from VXBP01010040.1 coordinate 97,517, forward strand.
CCAAACTGCACCTCCTCCTGCCCGAGTCCGAAGGCAGAGTCAACACTACAGCAGCTGCAGGGAGGGGCTGCTGGAAAACTCTCAGGGAAAGCCCACCCCTGCGGATGTTACTGGTGAATAGCTCCTGGCCAGTCTCAAAACACTTTCTGTGTCTCTCGTCACCCCGAGGACACTGAGAACAGACACCCAGCTGCAGCGGCTCCGCAGAGCTCGGCGCACGAGAAAAGGCACCATTCATGCTGCCAGCGGCCGGCGAGGAAGGGCCTCCCGGCGGGCAGCAAAGCCGAGCGCGAGCTCTGCCGAGCAGCAGCGGCACCGCCTGGGAAACGCCAGTGCCGGGCGTCAGGAGAGCCGACCGCGAGTGAGACTGGGATCGCAACGGCTCTGACAGCAACTACAGCTACAGAAGAAGCCCCGAGCCTCTCGTCTCCCCGCCCCAAGGCACACGCACCTCCCTCTGTGTTGTAGCAATATGCTGTGTAGTGTCCTGAGCCAAACCCTTTCCCGTGATGCATCACCACAGCGGAGAGGTCATAGACAAAGGTCTCTTTGCCAAGAGAGGAGAGAGAGTCCCTGCAGCAGTAAGGTTCCATGTTTAGTACCTGGTCAAAGAGGACATGGACCCCAATCTTCTCACGGTGATTACGTTCAGACCACCTGCAACCACAAGGGCACAAATCAAACACTTGGCACCCTGCTGCTCAGCACTGCGCAGGGCTGCAGCACAGGGCACACGGGAGCCAGGGCTGAACAGCTCCCCAGGAGCTTGTAGGTGCCGCCTCCTTGCTCCCTTCTGTTTTCGCTCCAGAGTTAACTTTTGCACACAGCAGATCCTGTCATCGTTGCCCCGTTATGGGAGGACACTGCTCAGGTTTGCAATGGCCAAACATGTCCTGTGGCAGTCACACAGGTTTAAGGGTGCTCTGAACACAGCTGCTTGGCTGTGCAGCTCCTTACACACTCCTATCCAGAGCTGTATCTGCTTTGCTTTAACCAAGACAGCAGCGGCAAGTCCCTGGCGCCCTGCCGTGTGCCCCACTCACCTGAATCGTTTAAGGTGCAGCCGGAGGACCTGAGGTAGTCTGTAGATCATTAACTGCTTTTTAGCTTCGCTCAGAACAAGAGGTTTAGGAGCAGACTTTCGCCGTTTGCCTACCCCCAGAGAAACAAACACAACAGTTCCGGGTCAGGGTGGGTAGGGTGTGATTAGCCCTCAGAAGAGCACGTTCTGAACTCTCTCCATCTCACACGCACTCAGGACAGGCACGCCACAAACAGTCCCTATTAGTTCTCTAGGATCAAACTCACACGTTTAAAATGCTTTAAGAACCTCTTCACCTCTGTGCTGCTCGCAGTCTCAGTCGGGGCTCACCCTCAGGCTGCTCCTGCTAGTGTGTTGCCCTGAGAACAACACCAGCAGTGTCAAGACAGGCAGGGCTGCAGCAGTGTCAGCAGGTGAACTGCCAGCATGCAAGCAGCACTGTCTGACAGTCTTCTGTCTCCTACTCTGAGCCTCTCACACCACAAGGAACAGGGCTGGTAGGAGCAGGCTTCACCAACTCAACAACATTGACCTAAATCAGAGAAGGTTCAGCAAGGTCCCAACCTCCTTGCAGCCCCTGAACTGAAGAAAGGTTCCTCTTCTCAGGGATTACTCTTCCCGAGACACTGGACAGCCACCTCTCCTGGGAGGGAGGCAGGTGCCTGTCAGGGCTTCCCCGAGGAAATGCACCTGTTCATTAGATCTCTGCACCTCACTGCAGAGGTTCAGAACAGGGTCGCTCCTCCTCCACCACAGCAGTGCCCCGGGGAGTGTCTGGCACCTACATGCAGCCTGGTTGCCATTCCCCAACTTTTTTTTCCCCAGCTGGTTAACGTTTCCTCAGACACTTAACTCTGAAGTAGCTCTTCCCAGAGACTCAAAGAACAGAGAGTTAAGACCAAGCTGTGCTCATCCGCATGGACACTTTGGGAACCAGAACCCAATCCAACTCTGCCGGCTCTATTTCAAGAGCATCCAGTCAACCCTTGTTTCCTGCTGCTCTGTGAAGATGTTTGGGAACAGATCTGCCAGAGAAGAGATCTGAACAAGTATTTGCTGCGTCAGCTGCTGAGCTGCAGAGCCGGTGCAATGATTGGCACCCCCCTCCCGAGGGGAGAAGCATTTGCCATCAACTCCTGCACGAAAAGTCCTTCCCATCCAGCTGCTCGATCACACACAGGGCTGCAGCTGCTCCTGGGCACACGAGGACCTGACACCCAGACCTGCCACTGCGAAGCAGGAGTCACCTTCTGGCTGAGCACAGCAGGCGTGTGCTCTGCTCTACCGGCCATACCTCAGCCCGAGCCTCCCGCAGCAACATCAGCTCATTGCTTCTTCAAAAACACCCCCAGAGGGGGAAGCTCTAACCTGGCAGCAGACCTCGAGATCTCTGCACTTGTGATGTCTGGCTAAAGGATGACTTGTTAGAGAAGCTCTCCTGCCGTGGGGAGATGAGCAAACTCTAGGGATAAGTACCTTCCTATTGTCTAAACCAAACCTTCTCTCCCTCAAAAACCAGTGAAGCTGCCTTCCCCTCCAACACAACCACGAGAGCAGCTGCGGAAAGGGTGGTACTGAACCCTCGGGGAGTTGTGCTGTCGAATGGCAGAGGCAAGAGAAAAGGGACCTGCCAGGTCCAAACTGGTGCCCCAGGCTGCAGCAGCCACCAACTGGAGGCGGCCAGACAGCCCGAGCGGTGAGCAAGAGTGGTTTTCCCCTGTACCTCGGCCCCAGCAGCTGCTTCCAGGCACACGGAGCACCCCTGAGCAACCTCTCACCCTGAAAAGCAGATGGGGCTCCTAAGGGCAGGGACGGCCGACAGCGGCCGACTTACTGTTGCACTGGTCGCACGCGTAGATCCTCCCTTCCAGAGCCTCGGTCTCGGTGAACTTGGCCAGCATCTCGGTCAGCATGCACTCCGGGTGGTTCACGGGGACCATCCCCTTCTCGACGGAGTGATAGCGCTCGGGGAACTCCAGGGAAAGATCCCAGAAGGGCTCAACCGTGTTGGACTTGTAGTTGCACGTTATGCAGGTGACCTGGGAACAAGACGTGTGCCCACAGGTGAAGCTCTGCGCGCGCCGCCCGCGCACTGCCACCGGCATCGAAACAGGACCGTGCCCACGGCAGGGCAGCTCTGCAGACACAGAGAAGAGCTGAGAGCCGAGAGGAACCCCACTTGTGTCCAGTCTGACCTTGGACAAATACAAAGGGCTCTATCAAGACACAGATGTTCGCTTCCCAGACACCGTGAAGGTCTAACACCAGTTCACAGCTGGGTACAAGCAGCCTGGATCCGCTCTCTGCTGCACAAAGTACCCGTCAGCATTTCCCATGCATCCTCCTCCCACAGCGTCTCCGCTTCCCTTGAGGATCTCAGAGCGTACGAACCCTTCCCTGCACCCTCTGCTAACGACACAAGAACTGCTCCGGAACAGAGCTGGGCCAACCTCAGAGACGCCGCTCGTCCTGCACCGCTCCAGAGTGCCACCAGCCAGCAGAAATGGTTTCGATCACGCTCAGGGGCAGAGAGGGAGGAGGCAACACAACCAGCAGGCAGACCTGACCAGGCTCTGTACTGCTGCAGGGACCAGCCCCCACAAACCAACTCCCAACCTGGCAGCCTCACGCACTGCAGACACCAATAAGTTGAAGCCGAGTTCGGAGCTGGTGGATACGGCAGAAGATCCGCTGAGTGCAGAGGGGTTTGAGATTAACAGGATGCAGGTACACAGGGGTTACATCAGCAGAACAAACAGCCCAGCAGGTCTAAAAGGTGCTGGGGCACAGGAGGAAGCAGCTGAGCACCGTGCCAGGCACTGCCAGCCCCGACACAAACGCACATGAGGCAGGCTCCTATCTCAAGTGTTTGATAAGGAAGGACTCGTCACGAAGAGGAGACAGCCGCCCCCTCTGTCCTTCACTGCCTCTCTAGCCCTTCAAACACAACCAGGAGGGGACAAAACCGGGTACGAACTCACTGAACAAACACGGGGAAAGCTTCAGACTAAGGGCTCAGAGCTTCTGCACCTCCTTCTGAAGAGGTAAAAGTGGATCAAACTCACAGCACCTGTGACAAGCTGTGAAAATGCTGCCAACCCAACAGGTTTCCGTCGCAGGAGACCCTAAGCGACTCCTCCTACGCATCTGCTGCCTCCTCCAGACACACAGCCTTTGCTCCTGGCTGGCTGTGCAAACCCTGGCACGTACCTGGCTAAGCAACTGCCCGTGGAAGATGGTGTTGACCACCTTCAGGACCTGCTTGGTGAGCTTCCGCTGTGAGAAAGGGATGAGGATCCTGTGCTTCGCTCCCTCCGACTCCAGCTCCTGCTGTACTTTATCCAACAGCTCGCAGAGGAATTCCTGAGCGTCCTGCTGATCGTAGCCTCGGAAGGCCGGGATGAGGCTCCACACTGAGTGCAGCATGGCGAAGGGCGACACGAGTGCCCACTTGCCAGACCACATCACTCGGAAGAGGGTGTGCAACTCGTGACACAGGGAGATGTGCTTTGAGCTCGGCTCCCTGGGCTGTATCAGTTCCAGACTCCTGCTGATGGAGGAGCCGCCATTCAAGCCAGCGGGCAGGCCCTGGGTGCCGCACGGCCCCACTCTGTCGGTCCTCCCTGCCTCGCCGGCGGCGGAGCCGTTTGCCAGTTTGCCAGGCACCCGCGGCCTCCCGTTCACAGTTTTGGCCAAGAGTTCCTCCGTCTCACAGAGATCGAGGGTCAGAAAACACTCCCTAAACTTCTGGAGGTGACTGAGCACTTGCAGGATGGAGTTCATGTAGCACGTGTTTCCCAGGTTCCTCAGCCCCGTCACCCCCGGAGTCACCTGCGGCTTCCGCCGGATGGAGTAGAACTGCTTGAACCTGCTGCTCTGCACCTGCCGTGAGGTAGGGGAAGCGGCTGCCACCTCCCTGAACTTCCTGGGGATCAAGCTCTCCCTGTGCACGTGAGACAACAGCCTCGCGCTCTTCCTCGGAGGAGTGTTTGCCAGCTCCTCCAGGAGCTGTCTCTTCATCTCCTGCCGCCGCTGCCTAGCTGCCTCCTTCTTTTTCTCCAGCTCCTCCATCTGTTTCTTCTCCTTGAGCTTTCGCTGGCCCCTAGAGCTCCTGTCGAACCAGGTCCGCAGCGCCCTGGCGAGCAAGGACTGGCGCCTGTGCCAGAGGGCCGTGAGCATCTGCGACTGTCCCTGAGGGCTCCTCTGAACGCGGCACACGTCCTCTCCCAGAGCCATGGACCGCAACGTCCTGCCGCTTCTCGCCGACGGGTCTTGCTTTTGGCTCCTAATTGCTGACAGGGAGCTCCTCAGCAGCTTCAGATCCCCCTCCGGGTTATCGTTCAGGACGTAATCCTCACACAGGTAGCAGAAGACATAGAGGTCGTTCACCTCCATGGCCAGCGGGTGCCTGGTCTCCTCGAAGTGCTTCAGCGCGTGCTCCTCCATGTACCGCCCGCAGGCCACGTGCGAGCACTTGAGGCAGGCCCAGATGGACTCGGTCGTCCGGCAGTCCACGCAGTGCCACTTCTGCGGGTTCAGGATCGAGTGGTCCTGGGCGAGTCGTAGCCGCCCGACATGTTTGCATCTATCCATGTCTCACAGGGCTCTTCGCTGCTTTAACCTGGGAAGGCCAGAAACACAAAGGGAAGGACCTTAGCGCCACAGCGGGGATTTACGACGACCTCTCTCGCACCACACGCAGACACGCAAACCCCGCCCGGTCACACGTGTTTTTGAAGCTGCTTCTAGCAACAGCCAAAGGCCCTGGATCAACAAGGGTCTGCACGAGGACACCGTGCGTCTGCCTGCTCAGGATGGCCAAGGCAGCTGCCCGCACGCCTGCCCCAGCCAGAGGAACGTCCACACAGCCCACGCGCGCAGCCGGCCTCTAGCTGCCCTCTGGGAACAGAGCCGCACAGAGCGAGCTGCAGTGGGAACGCACGTCCTCGGGAGCTCGGCTGAGGCTGCCAACTCCTCGCAGAAGCCCCCACGCCACCAGGTCATTCTCACACCCGGGGCCCTTGCAAGGCCACAGGCTTTGCCACAGCCTCCCAAGCATCCCGGGGATCATGTCAACCAGCAGGGAAAAAGGCAAAGGAGCACGCAGCCCCCCCGAGAGCAAAGCTGAAGGGCCTTCTGCATGTGGCAGGGGATCAGGCACGCAGGCAGAGCCAGGGACCGACCCAGTGACCGTGTCGTGACTGCGGCGAAGCCAAAGCAGGGACACCAGAAGGCGTAAAGGGCTCGCGCTCCAAGTGGCTGGTATAGGATCCTCAGCCACACAGAGAGCACAGCTGACACCCGCCGTGCCGGCGCTGCGCTCTCTTCCGCACAGACCCTCTCATCTGACAGAGCGCGCGGGGTGCTGCCGTGGCCGCCACAGCCGCTCGCTCGCGGCGCTACTCACGGAGTCCTGCTTGAACATCCCCTCGTCCGCGCTGCAGCATCCGGGGCGCCCGGCATCCCCATGTCAGCCAAAGGAGTCTTGGCGGCTCTTGGCGAGTCCAACGGCTACTGAGGTCTTCGTCGTAAGGCAGCAGCTTCAGAGCCCTGCAGAGAGAGCGTTGCTGTGAGGCACAGAAACAAGCCAGCGCTGCCGGGGCTGCTTCTGAGCACCATTAATCCCCTCGGCGCAGGGGCTACTGCCACGGGGACCCCAATTAGCTGGGAGTCAGAGCGTGACCACAGCCCAGAGCCCCAGTACTCAGAGGCTGAGGAATGTCAGGTGGGAGAGGTGCCGTGGAATGTCCCTTGTTTTCTGATGATCTCCAACTGCTGATCGCAGGCAGCCTGCTCTGTGTCGTCGGGCTTCTGTGGCGGGGACCCAGCGTACGGCCAGCAGAAAAACCCCAGTTAAACCCCGAGCAGAGCTGGGCACCTCGCTCTGGCTTGGGCTGCCCCACAACTTGGTGAAAGGAGGAGGAAGAGACAGAACCCAAAGCTGTCCTGAATTAGACTCTGCTTCTGAAGATCTTCCAAACAGAAGCACACAGCAATGAGTAGATGTTGGGGGTGAACTGCGGCAAGGGCAGAACCACAGGAAGCAAAGACAGGAAAAGCCCCAGCCCGGCGCTCGGCCCAAGGCAGAGATGACTGCAAAATCCTACCTGCTGCCATAATCCAGGGCAGGGCAGACTAAACCAACGGGCTCCCGCATCTACAGCTGCAGCACCCGAACCCAACACAGAGCCGCCAGGGCAGGGACAGCACTGACGGGCACAAAGTGCTTACAGCTGTCCCAGTGTCAGAGCTGGCACCAGGGCACTTCATCACAGACGTCGCTTCACAAGGGGCGAAGTCGAACGCCAGCGAAGGCCGCCGTGCTCCCCAAAGCCTTCCACAGGAGATCAGGGGCTGCCAGAAGGCCACTGTGCTCCCCAAAGCCTTCCACAGGAGCTCAGGGGCTGCCAGAAGGCCACCGTGCTCCCCAAAGCCTTCCACAGCAGCTCAGGGGCTGCCTTGATTGTTGTGCACAAAAGCCTTATCTGAGGGGGCCACGAACATCTTCCTAGTGCCCCCAAACAAGGCAAATTTACTGCCATGATAATGTTTTCCCATTAGAAAGTCGCTGCTTTTCCTGGTGCTGCCAACCGTGGAATCTGGTACAGGAGAAACACTAAATCAAGCCTCTTCTATTCTCTACCTCTACATCATCTCCCATTCCCTACCTCCTCTTCTAGCTCCTCTCCCATTCCCTCCCTCCTCTTCTACCTCCTCTCCTATTCCCTCCCTCCTCTTCTACCTCCTCTCCCGTTCCCTACCTCCTCTCCTGTTCCCTCCCTCCTCTTCTACCTCCTCTCCACTTCAGACTAAAGCACAAGTGGCCACTTCACCGTTGGTCTCCGCAGAGCGATGCTGCAGGGTCTAGAGCAGCATTTCAGCTGCTGATTGAAAACAGCTCCAACATCCCCACACCTCTCCCCACGCCTCTCCTTTGGGCTGTGCTCCTTCCCTCACAAACCCCAGGACCTGAAAAGGCGCTTAAAACATCCTGCACTGAACAAAGGACTGAGCTGCTCTCCCCTCCTTCCAAGTTGGGAACATCCCTTCCCACCTTCCCCTCACCTTCCTTTCTCTCTCTGCCTTCCTCATTCTCCCGCTCAGGTCTCGACTGGAAGCGGTGGCCAAAGCCCACCCGGTGCCGGCAAGCCGGCGCGGCCAGCCCACAGCGTGGAAGGGCGCAGCCACCAGCACGGTGCCACCGACAGCCTTCATTTACATAAGCGAACGCTAACGATGTTGTATCATCAACATCTGCGATTCCGCTCGCTGCCATATGCGACGGCGCCGGCAGTTTAACCCTTGAGTCTCACCACTGCTGTTGCGCGGCCAACGCGGCGCCTTCGAAGCCAACAGCCTTCTAGAGAGCGATCCAAGCGCCACCGGGCGCAGTCTGTCACTCGCCAGCCCGGCAAGGCCTTGGCACCGGGTGTTTGCCACCGGCACTGAATTTGTCTTCGATTTCCAAGGCTAACAAGAGCAATGGTGCCTTCAGCCGGCTACCAGGCTGAAGGAAATCCAGCCCCCAGCAGGTCCAGAGCACTGAGGAACTGTTTAACAGTGCCCTGGGCTGGCAGCGTACAAGCCAGGGGCCTTCTGTCCTTGGCTTCGGCTCTTCCTGCGAGGGCCAGCGAGATCTCCTGTTTGGCAGAGGGAGCGCAACTGCCAACAGGGCTCCAGCCAGCGGTTCTCAGCTGCGAGACCGCTGAGCGATGCTCTCCCACCTGCCTCCCCTTAGGTGTCCACGGCTACTTCCCCTGCGGGTCTGAGCCCTAATACCCACTCTGCGCTGCAAGCCCGAAGGTTGCGGTGGTTACGCAACCCAAACCAGAGGGCCTCCTCCACTTCGCCCTGCTCCTCAGCGCTGTGGGGTCACGTCCAAGCTGAGCAGGCCGCTGGAGCAGCCGCAGCCCGTGCGCCTGGCTCTTGTGTGAGCGGTCCCTCGGTGCCTCTTACTGACCCCTTCCACGAGGACGTAACCAAGACCGGCTCCCTCACCGTGCAACATGTGCGGTGGAGGCAGCTGGAGCGCCCGCGGGTTCCGCCCTGCAATCCCACACGCGGAGTCATGAAAGGAGTCGCTGGCAGAAGTGTCCGTGACTAACAACAAACCTTGTTCCTCTCCTCACAGAGCGAAACAAACAACACAGCCAACAGCTGACAGGCGAAACACGGAGCGATGATTAAAGGAGAGCACGCGGCTGACTCAGAAGCTGCACGCAGCTTCACAGGGGAAAACAAACCTGGCTGAGATCACAGGGCTGCAGCTGCTGCAGGCACTGCAACGCAAGCTGCTGTGCCGGCCAAGCCGAGTGCAACAGGAGAGAGAGTTCAGTGACGGAGAACTCGCACCTCACGTTAGGGTCCTGGAGACAGACCAGCAGAGTTCTGCTCTCTGCAGCTACAGTCAGTCACTGTGCTTTGTCCTTCCTCATCTCCTCCAGTAAGGGACAGGGGGAACGGCCTAGCGGAGAAGACATTCCTGAAGGTGCAGGGAGCTGCCCTGCAGCACAACTAAAACTGAGTCACAAACCACAGAAACAGACAGTCACAGGGCAATGGGGTCACGGATCCAGCCAGTAGCGTCCTAGTCATCAAGTGCTGCACTCGCGCGTCACTGCCAGCAGTCAAACCCTGGGTCAAACCCTACTCCCTTTTCCTGCACGGCTCCTGATCATAGAATCATTGTAGAAACGTCATAGAGTCATCATTGAATCAGTAGGGACTGGAAGGGACCTCGAAAGACCGTCCAGCCCAATCCTGCTGCCGCAGCAGGATCCCCCAGACCAAGTCACACAGGAACACGTCCAGGCGGGTTTTAACCGTGGAATCCTCTAACGGCTTCAAGGACCAGACGCAGCAGCAGCAGTTTGGCTCCTGACCCTAGGAGAGTGTTAGATAACCCCCATGACCTTGTGATGCTCCTCCAGCACCAGTGTGACACGATGGACACAGAACACAGCCCCTGTCCCGCTTCCCTGGCCCCAGCTGCTTTCTTTCTCTAAAGAAATGTGCACAGAGAAGGTCTGGGGACCAGGGAAGGTGCTGGATGCTCAGCCTTGGAAACAAGGGGCCCTTCCCTTTGTGCAGCAGCTGATTCCAGGACCAACAGGGGTTTCCAGGACTGGGAAGCACCTTTACGAACAGGTGGGCAGCTCAGCCTGAAGGACTTTCATTCCTGCCTCTCAGGTGGGCGGAAAAGCAAACCACCAGTCCATGGTGAGGAGCTGGCACCGCACGGAGTGCAGCACAGCTGCTTCTCCGCCGCCTTTAAAGCGCTGCAGGGAGAAGTACCCTTGGATGTCTCAGTTTCTGTCAGAACCATAGAATCACTACAGATTGGAAGGGACCTCGAAAGATCATCTAGTCCAATCCCCCTGCAACAGCAGGATCACCCAGACCACAGGGAGACCCAGCTGGACCAAACGAATCTGGAAATCTGGACGCACCTCCCACTCACTCTCAGATAACCAACTGCTCACATGCGACTCCAGGGCAGAACTTCTAGCTTCCTGCCACACAAAGGATGAGGAGCTACCAGAGCACCGACCTCCTGCCACACAAAGGATGAGGAGCTACCAGAGCACCGACCTCCTGCCACACAAAGGATGAGGAGCTACCAGAGCGCAGACCTCCTGCCACACAAAGGATGAGGAGCTACCAGAGCACCGACCTCCTGCCACACAAAGGATGAGGAGCTACCAGAGCACCGACCCCAGAGCTGCACAGCACTGCTCAAAACCTTTGCTCCTTCGATTGTTAACCCACCTACTGATGAGGGATTGATCATTCAACCAGCTGTCTAATGAAAAGCAGCCACCTGAGCTGTGTGGAAGATGCTGAACAACACTTCTTGCTCGAGACATTCCTGTCCCTCTGCTAGCAAGAGCCTCCTGCAAACATGCTCACAGCAAACATGTTCTCAAAGCCCCCAGTAATGACCCTTCTGCAAAGGGGAGAACTCATGTAACTGATGTTCCACCAGAGAAGAAGACCTGCTGCATGCAAACGGGTGTCACCACTGCCACCGCACCTTAGCAGGTCTGCTGTGTCCTTACAAACCACTGCACAGCCCAGAACCACTCACTCAGTCACAGAGGAAGGAAAACACAGGGGAAATGCAGCAAGAGCTGCTTGTTGCTTCTCTTTCTCCAGAGAGCCACTGGGTGGGCACAAGCTTCTCCCCCCGACCTCCCCCCCCCAGTCCTGACCCTGCTGTTTCAGGCTCTCAGACTGCCTCTCCAAAAGGCATCAGCAGCCCTGCCAACTGCTGTAAGGACTCGGAAGGCTCATTTTCCTGAAAACCCGCAGCTTTACGTCCTGGGGTCTCTCTGTCCGGGGTGACATCCCGTCGAGGTACTTGCAGGCAAATTAATGCAGCTGACAAAGGAGTAGGGAAAAGAAACCACCCAAGGAAGAGCTACAGACGATCCAGGATGGAGCCCTCCTTTCAGAAGCCACCAAGGAATCCAATAGCTCCTGTGAAAACATGAACAACCACAGCTCAAAAGACAGACAGACAAACACGCGGTTTGAGCTGTGACAGCAGAAAGGGTGGCTGATCCCACCTCGCTCCTGGCCAGCCTCCTCCTCCAGCATCTACCTCCTCACTCAGCCAGAGCCTTGAACCACGATCCCAAATTCCTAGCGAATGCAGGACCCTCCCACCCCCACGTCCCTGGGGGTGGCCGCTGCCCTACAGTAGCCCCAGCGAGCTCAAAGGGCTTCAGCTGGTTCCAGCTGCTCAGTGCAGGCGCTGGAGGACCCCCTGCCCCACCGTACTCTTTAATCACAAGGGAGCCTGGTGGGAATGGGCCTCTCCTGCCAGCCTCCCCAGCGAGCTCCGGGTTATTACCTCCTGCGCGTTAATTACAGCTGTGTCACTGCTAAAGCTCCTCCTGGAGCTGGCTGCGGCGCCAACGTGCTCTGGGCTCACACCCACCATCGCAGGAATCGGTTCTCCAGGACATCATCAGTCGCTGCAGGAAACCCCACAACCACAGCCAAGCACCTTGGAGAACCCAGAGCACCCCGAAGCACCAGGATTAACAAAAGCCCATTTCCCGGCACCCTCGGTGGGAGTCGATGCGGCTTCCGCAGGACTGTGCTCTCGGAATCATCTTAGGGAGCTGAAACTGGCAGCACTGGCCCGACCCTGATGCTGGGGTCCAGCGCCAGGCACAGACACCGTGGTTGAGTGCGACCAGCTCCAAACCCTTCCTGCTTCACAGTGCAAGGAGCAAGGCTCCAGGGGCCCCGAGCTGTCTCTAAAGCCAACCCGACTGCACAGGAGTTGTCGCCCTCCCGCTGTGGTTCAGTTCACACAGATTTGGGGACACAACTGCGAGAGTTTCCTTCATGTTTTGCATCAGCTGACAGCTGTAATAACCCCCACCCTACAAACCAGAGGTGTTGAGATCCCACTCTGACCCTGCACCAGGCTGCTGTACATAACCCCCACCCTACGCACCAGAAATAGAATCACAGAATCATTAGGGATTGGTAGGGAACTCAAAAGATCATCCAGTCCAATCCCCCTACCACAGCAGGATCACCTAGACCAAGTCACTCAGGGACATGGCCAGGGAGGTCTTAAACATCTCCAAAGAAGGAGACTCCACAACCCTCCTGGGCAGCCTGTTAAGGCCCCACTCTGACTGCACTGGACAGCTGTAGATAACCCCCACCCCGCACACCAGAGGTGTTAAGGTCCCACTCTGACCTTGCACGGGACACAAACCCACCGAACACCAACCTATAAAACTCTACAGGTCCAACCACCACATCCACCAGGCAAACTGCTGAAGCTGAACAGGGTGCTCAGGGAATGGGGCCACAGCGGGGGAAGGATGGAAGCGCTTCTCTGTTTTCCCAAAATGTTGGAGAAGTGGGTACTTTAGGAACAAGCTGGAAAGTCTGTTTGAAGTACTGAGGCCTCACACAAACCCAAATGTGCTGTTAACCCACCTGTACTGGTCAAGGCTGAAAAGAGGGTGAAGGGTTCCCCAGACCCTGTCGCTAAAGCTGGTCAGTGCCTGGCACAGCCAAGTGCCCGTGTTCTGCCTCTTGCGCCTTCCTGTGAGGGATGAAGGGGTCCAGCGGCACCGCCCCAAACAGCCTCTCTGCAGACTCAGGCTGTCTCTAGCAGAGAGCCTTGCTGGCAGGCTCTTCGGCTCAAGTCACAGCCCCCCCAGACTCCTTTTGTTTGGTTAAGAATCAATTTACGACTAAAACAAAAGGCTCCCCGCTGCTGCATCCTCGCAGAGCGGTAACTCAAGTCCTCGACCAGCCAACAGCTCCCTGCCAATGTGCATGTGTCTTCTATCGACATTCCTTCCCCACGACGATCCGCTCGCACCAGCGACAGCCCAGCGCTCACTAGGGACCGACCGCTCCAGCGCTCCGTGGTTTGCAAATGGTCACACGAGGGCAACGGGAAGGTGCAGCCCCCGGGCTCACAGAGAACTTCGTCAGAGCCCTCCTTGGCGCTGACAGTGCTGCTCACGTTCGCCAGCCACGCGAGTTCGAACTTGGAAGTTTAAAAGTGATTGTAAAGATGAGCTATGCAAGTTCTTCGTTTGCCAAACTCACTCTGGTCTTCATCCCAGTACAAGAAATAAATGAATCACAGAATCACTGAACATTAGGGATTGGAAGGGACCTCAAAAGATCACGCAGGGGGATGGGGCTACCACAGCAGGATCCCCTAGGTCCAGTCACACAGGAACACATCCCGGCGGCTTTGAAACGTCTCCAGAGAAGGAGACTCCACAACCCCCCTGGGCAGCCCCTGCCAGGGCTCTGCCACCCTCCCTGGGAACAAGGTCCTTCTCACACTGATGGGGAACCTCCTCTGCTCCAGCTCACACCCGCTGCCCCTTGTCCTGTCACTGGGTGCCCCTGAGCAGAGCCTGGCTCCATCCTCCTCACACCCACCCTTCACACATTGATCAACAACCATGGGGTCACCCCTCAGGCTCCCTCAGCCTTTCCCCATCAGGGAGATGCTCCCCTCCCTCCATCATCCCTGTGGCTCTGCGCTGTAGTAAAGCCTGAGGGAAAGCCCCCAGCTACCCGCACTTCCAGTTCTCACCTTCTGCCCTCAGCTTGAAGAGCAGCCTCTCAAGATGCAACGCAACCCGAGTATTTCCAGGGTTGCTGTAAAACAAACCAAGTCTTAGGGTGCCCTGAGAAGGGGTGAAGGTGCTAGGGAACGGCCCTGGACACCCAAAAGCACGACTGAAATCCTCTCATGGCCTGCTGGAAGTTAATGTTTTCTCACTTAAGGCAGCAGAAAGCTCCTGGCTCCCTTTCTCCCTGCTCGGTCCCAGGCCCAGGAGGTTTCGCCTTTGGGTTGGCTTTTGAAACGGTTCCAGGCCGGGCAACACGAGGCAGACGTTCAGGGTGCCAGAGCAGCGCTGGCCACACGTTAAAGTGGTCAGTGGCCCAGCCCAAGAGTCGTCGTGGGAATCCCACCGGTACCTTTACATTGCAGAGGCCGGAAGTGGCTGCAGCCGACCCGCACAACCTGAACGGCCAGAGTTAAGCACTGGAGCGGTCGGCAAGTGCCGACAGCAAGCGGTGATTTCACTCGACGGGTCAAGCAAGGAGCATCACAGAGGCCGCGAACTCCCAACAAATTCCAGTCCCGTAACTACCACAGCACAAGGTGACGGGTGGGGTGCCTGAGCGTTCGCCACGCGCTTGCCCTCGGCCATCGCTGCTGCCCAGCCCCTCTGCCGGAGCAGCAGACACGAAAGGCGCAGCGCTGACTCAGTCCGGTCCCACGGCTGCTCTCACTGCTCGGACCGGCGGCGCTTCCACGGGTTCCACAGCAAAGTCGACGGCTTTCGCTTCCTCCCGTCCGCACTGAGCGCTGCTCCACCCTGCGAGCGTTCGGCTCCAGCGCGGCGGCCTGCGCGGGCAGGACCTGTGTGCCAGCGCCACGGCGGCTCAGGAAGAATTAACAGGGTCCGGGTCAGCTGGCCTGGCTGCGTTTCCACGCGGCTTAACAAAGCGGGAACGGAGGTGACTGACAGCCGCTCGCTTGCTCGCGTCCCCCCGTCCCTACCTTGCTGCCTGCCGTGCCGCAGCCCACAGCTGCCATGTTCTCACTGCACCCAAAACCCTGCTCCTTCTGACCGGATCTTCCAGCCATTCCTTTTGGAGTCCTGCACCCGTCACCCCTGCCACCCGCTGCCACGGGAGCTCCGCGCTCAGAGCCGAGGTTTGCAGCAGCAGCTCAGGCACTGCAAATCAAAACCACAGGCCCTGCTCAACCCTCCATCACTGAGCCTCACGGGAGCTGAGGAAAATTCACCACGAGTTTGCACTGCCGGCAAAGTGGTTCTGCAGCCAGGGCAGGACCGGTCCATAGCCACCGACAGCAACTTGCTCCCGCTCCTCCTCCTCCAATCACTTTTGTGCTGAAAGACGAACCAAGCCCAGAGGCCTCTGCTGCCCAGGCGCGAGGGGAAGTTCTCCTGGCTCTGGCACGCCGGCGAATCCTCTGGCTGCCCTCACGCACGCGGGGCTCAGGGCTGCAGCAGCCCGGATCAATGGAACAGCCCCGGCACTGAGCAGCCTCTGCGAGAACCTCTTTGTGACAGACACAAAGACGGATTAGAGCAGAGAGCGAGCGCTCGGGAAGTTACGGGCAGTCCTCTGCTGCTCGTCCTCCCCCATTTTCAATTCAGATTCATCTTGGCAGCTGATGCGGCGCATAAAGCCGTCAGTCAGACCGATGTGTCAGTGCCATCCGCTGCAGCCAGAGAGCACGAGACAGCCCCGGCAGGCTGGGGCTCATTATTCCCACAGCCATAACGAACAGGCACGAGCACAGCGCTGCACGGGACCCAGTGCTGGGCTGTGAGCAGCAGAGGTGGCAGCACCGGCTGTGAGGAGCAGTGATCACCTCGAGACAATGACAGCGTGGGGCTTGACACATCCCTCCATCATTCTCTTCCCTTTTGCTTGCCAACCAGCTACTGCGAGGGCTCCAGCAGCCCCGAGAGAGTGAACAGAGCAGCTAGAACACGGGATGGGGTTAATCCAGGCTGTGAACAGCCCAGAGAGAGTGAACAGAGCAGCTAGAACACGGGATGGGGTTAATCCAGGCTGTGAACAGCCCAGAGAGAGTGAACAGAGCAGCTAGAACACGGGACAGTGTTAATCCAGGCTGTGAACAGCCCCGAGAGAGTGAACAGAGCAGCTAGAACACGGGATGGGGTTAATCCAGGCTGTGAACAGCCCCGAGAGAGTGAACAGAGCAGCTAGAACACGGGACAGTGTTAATCCAGGCTGTGAACAGCCCCGAGAGAGTGAACAGAGCAGCTAGAACACGGGATGGGGTTAATCCAGGCTGTGAACAGCCCCGAGAGAGTGAACAGAGCAGCTAGAACACGGGATGGGGTTAATCCAGGCTGTGAACAGCCCCGAGAGAGTGAACAGAGCAGCTAGAACACGGGACAGTGTTAATCCAGGCTGTGAACAGCCCCGAGAGAGTGAACAGAGCAGCTAGAACACGGGACAGTGTAAATCCAGGCTGTGAACAGCCCCGAGAGAGTGAACAGAGCAGCTAGAACACGGGATGGGGTTAATCCAGGCTGTGAACAGCCCCGAGAGAGTGAACAGAGCAGCTAGAACACGGGACGGGGTTAATCCAGGCTGTGAACAGCCGGTACATAAAGTAAACAGGAGTGACCAACTGATGGAAACACAGCCAGGACTCCTGGTTGTTTTATTTGTTTAGCCCATGAAAAGCCCCAGACATTAGCCCTAGATGCCCAACCACGGCTGTTCATGGAGCATCCCTAACACTGTGGGATTCTGCCCACAGCCCTCTGTGGGAAGGTCCTGCTGCCACCGCAGCTCTACGAGCGGATGTGACCCAGCCTTTGCTGGGACTGCTGGGGTCGGCCAAGGCCTGCTCCGCTTTCCTGTCAACACAGACTTAGGGGGATTTACATGTCCTCTGCCTCTACTCAACTGTTTTCTCCTTGGGAAAGAGCAGAACTGGCCCATCCTGGGGTAGGAGAGGCTCTGATCACACCCCGAGGGGACCTTCCAGCCCACCCTGCCAGCTGACAGACGACGTTCGAGCCCCCATGGAACAAGGCCACTTGCTCAACGCACCTTTTGTTACCCTCCATCCTTGCTGATGGAATCATTCCTGATTTGCTTACTCTGGATCTTGAAGCTGAAACCCTCTCTTGCCTAGACACCACAGGAGTCACCTGAGCAGTTGTGCCTCCGTCCTGACCACAACACATCGACACCACAGAACGAGGTAGGGAGTGGACGCCTGATTCGTACAGTATTGGGCTGTGAATCTTCTTTAAGAACTGAAGATCAACTCAGGCCTGATTCTAGAGCATCTGCTATTTTAATAAACGCTCCTACTGAGCATTCTGGATTCATCACAGCGGTTTCTCTTGAGACAAACGACAGCAGGATAAGAAATGGAAGGAGGAGGAGGTGAATTTAGTGCTGAAGTGACAACATGGTGACTGAAAACACTGCTCCTAAAGCCTTCAGGCTTGGTACCAAACAGGACGTCATCTTCCTTCTTCCAGCTCTCTATTCCCAGAGCGTCCAAGACAGCTGCACTACCAAACCATCCTGACAAGGTCCAGAAAGGAGCAGGACAAGCCTCAGAGGTGACTACTTCAGCCTGACTCCCAAAGAACCCACTACTTTCAGCCTCTATCATGAAGTTGACGATCTCACACTCTGCAGTTCCTGAAAATAACTCTTGGGAGAAGGATCTTCGTCCTCACTCTCAGCCAGGTGAATTAACTATTCTTAGTTAAACAGATTTGCTCCTAGTCTTAGTCTGATGACAGATTAACTCATGACTGGTAGGATTATGGACTTACCTCTGGCACTAAATCACTTCTGAATCAGAGTTACAGCCATTAGTTCTTTAGGGCTTAGCTGAACAGCTTTTAGTGCCTCCTTTGTATTTCTGGAACTATGACTGAACAGCACCAGGTCCAGGCGGAAGGCTCCTTCCCACAGCTCCGGCGGAGAACCAGCAGCTGGTTACACTCGTTTGTTAGAAAGAGAGCAGCAGTTGTACAGGGATCCTTTTTCACCATAATCAACACTATCCCAAGGCTGACCATCCCAATACTACCCCGATGCTGTCCAACTTGTCCTGACAATTAAACCATGTGTTTTAAGCACCTAAAACCCCACTTTCTCCTCCTCAGAGAGAAACAGCGCGACCAGCCTGCCCCTCTGCACCCCGTGCGGTGCTTCTGCTCCCTTACTGCTGCTCCAGCTGCAGGAGACACAACCACTTCTGCGGGGACGGGCAGAGAAGCCCTCCTGGGCAGCTGCCAGCAGCGACTCCTTCCTACCGAGGCCATCAGACACACAGTTTGTGAGGCTTGTTCTCACATGAAATACAAACCACTTGGAACGTGACCCCCCAGATTTCCCTGCCATCAGCAAACGGCTCCACTCCACACCAAGAGCCGCGAGCAAAAGCAGCTACTGAACAGGCACCCAGAGTCACGGGCACAACCGCCGCCTCCTCCTGATGCTCCCACCAGTAGGGAAGGCCAGGAACAGCCGTTCCTTGTAGTCTCATTTCTTGGCAGAGGGTGGAGATATTCAGCCATCGCTCTCTTCATTTCATTCGAAGGGAGCCAGCTTGGTTCAAGGAGCTGCGCTTCCCTGGGAGGAGGCCTGGACGGCACAGCGAGGAGAGAGACAGCTTTCCCTAAGAAGCAAAACCAAAACCACCCTGGAACTGCTAAGGAAAGTGACTGGGTGGAAAAGCTGGAGGCATTGCTGATGCTGAAATTACATGGTTTGGGCACACCCCGACAGCTACAGGCAGCAGGTTTCCAGCCAACCGCAGAGCTACAACCCCAGCAGATTATGGGGTTTGGGGTTTATGTAACTAACAACCCAAGTTGTTGGTTAATTCATCGTTCAGCAGCCCCCTGGATCACCTGCATAGCCAGCTGCAGTCTCTGAACTACAACACACCACTTCCCACCGCACCCCGCAGCATCCCCAGGCAGAACCAGAACACTAGAACCATTCCCCATGGCGCCCCACAGCATCCCCAGGCAGAACCAGAACACTAGAACCATTCCCCACTGCACCACACAGCATCCCCAGGCAGAACCAGAACACTAGAACCATTCCCCATGGCACCCCACAGCATCCCCAGGCAGAACCAGAACACGAGAACCACTTCCCACTGCAACCCGCAGCATCTCCAGGCAGAACTGGAACACTAGAACCATTCCCCACTGCACCCCACAGCATCCCCAGGCAGAACCAGAACACTAGAACCATTCCCCACTGCACCCCACAGCATCCCCAGGCAGAACCAAAACACGAGAACCACTTCCCACTGCACCCCACAGCATCCCCAGGCAGAACCAGAACACTAGAACCACTTCCCACTGCACCCCACAGCATCCCCAGGCAGAACACGTCGCCCAGTTCTAGCCAGACATCTACAGACGCAGGAGCACCCACACACACAGACCGTTTAAGCCACTCCTTAGGCTTCTCCCTGCACCCAGAACACCCAGCTGCTATCGACACGTATTAAGGGCCCCAGGGAACCAAAACACGGACCCAGACTGGTCAAACACGACCTCAGCTCCTCATTTCGCTGAGCTGCACTGTCCCACAGGGCTGGAGGGCAGGCAGCCAGGCCAGGCTGGAGCCGCTCAAGTTTCGCTTGCGATCAGTTTGCTCCGAGTCTCCCGTTCAGTGTTTACACAGACGATGCTCAAGCTTGAGGGCAGCCACCAATCTCTTACCGTTTCGTTAACATGCAGGTTGCTCAGCTGGGGCACATCTAATGCAAACGCTGTGTGGAACTCCAAACCATCCAAAACGAGCTGATCAGGATCGCTTCAGCACCGGGCAAGACACACACTGGCTCCCCCTGCTCCAGAAGAAAGGGAAGGACTATCACAAACCAGCAAAGGCAGCCCTTTAGCCACCAACTTACTGGAGCGGAGTCAGGCTGAGGGACACTGATCCCTTCCAGGAAAGTGGGAACAAAGCCCTAGCAGCACAGGAACACAAGGCAGCCCCGGCTGCCCTTCTTAGGGCTCTCTTAGCATTTGAGCTAAAAGCTTCTTATTGCTTCCCCCACCCAGCCAGGCTGAGCCAGGCTGCAGAGACCCTCCTTCCAGAGCCGGTTTACTTCGAGTTCAAACCCTCGGACTGTCTGTGGAGGCCTTTCACAGCATGAGAGACCAGGGCCGGATGCAGCCACAGGACACCACCTCTTCATCAAACCGAAGCCGTCCACCGCCAGTGGGGCAAAGCTTCTCACTCGGGCGGATGGCTTTGCCTTTCAGCGTGAGCAAGGGCCAGGAGCAGTGGGCACCACGGCTGAATCAGCTCCGCTGGCGCCTGTAGAGGGTCTCGATGGAGCCACGCGGCTGTGGCCCATATCCCTCGACTCCATCTTCCACGGTTCTGCTGAAAGGGCCTGACAAGAACCCCAATGCCCTTCGAGCTTGGCTCCAGGCAGCCGCTTCTGTCACAACCCACCGCCGGCCTCACCCGGAGCAGCGAGGAAAGGCCCCCCGCGCGGTGCTTTCGCAGCCGCCTCGGCCAGGGCTTGGCTGTGGAAGCTGCCGTGCGGCACACCCGGGTGCACCAGCGTACAGCCACGCAGCGTTTCCTGTCAGAGCCCATGGCAGAACGTGCTGGTCAGTAATTCCAGCCCTCGGCGGGGATGCCCGGGTCTGACTGGGGGGGATTCGCCTGAGTTTAGCTTAGGACAGCCCCTCTCCAGTGGGACCCTTTGGCAGGAGCCAACAGGTGACACGAGGTTCGGTCTAAAGGCTCTCGCCAGCGCTGAGCCGTCAGTCCACGCACTTCATGTGAGAGTGGGGCTGAATTTCAGAGCCCAGGCAGCACCAGAGAGAGCAGGAGGAAAAGCTGCTGCTTCTCACAGCGCTGCCTGCCATCGCCTTCAGCTCTCCCCATGAAGTTCCCAAAGCAGACAGTCTGGGCAGTGAATGACTCGATAATTAAAGGGCTTTTCCTGGAGAATCTTCTGCCGTAAACCTCAAGGTCTGCCCCAGTGAGTTGCCGTTTTCTGAGAGGCCGCAGACGGCACCGGCCCGGAGGTGCAATAGTTAACGAGCTCTCTCGGAGGTGCCATGGTTAACAAGCCCTGGGTACCATCTCCTAAGCAAAACGCTAATTAACAGCACTTAGCACAAAGAAGCCAAGTTGGGTTTTTTCCACCTATCTCCTGCTGCAGACTCTCCTCCCTTCCCAATGCCATTGGAGCAAAGAAAGGGCTGCTTGTCCTTCCAAACCCTGCAGAACGCGGATGCGGAACGCGCCGTCAGGTCACCTCTCGCTCGGCACGCCGCGACAGGAGTCAGCACAGGCAGGCAAACCACCGGCTTTCACCGCCTGGGAGCTATCTCCCTGCGATGCTGGCAGAGGGCAAACCTTCGCCTCCATTTTTACCTTCTCCCCTCCCGCTCCCACTCGGGTCCTCGGTTCAGAGGTGTGTCACAGCCTCTCCGCACCCACCGGTGTCGAAGCTGGTGTGAGCCCACCAGCCCACACGACTGACCAGCCCCGCCTGAGCCCTCCGTGATCCCAGGTCCCATGAACACACAAGCGACCAGCACCAGAGTCGGTGGAAACGCAGGGGTCAACCAACAGCCAGACAGACACAGGAGGTTTAAAATGGTTGTGCTTCTGTTGAGCAGTTTGTTGAATTTGCCTAGAGAATTCGTTACGGGGCTCACGCTAACGAGGAGGGCCCTTTCACCGACACCAAGGCGGGGGAGGCTTTCTTCTAGACAACCTACCAGCTCAACAGCCTGTTCACGGCAGCTCAGTGCTGAGGGCAGGCGAAGTGTTTATGCACTGAGCAACAAACAACGGGCTGCGGAGCCCCAGCATCTCCAGAGGCTTCGTTCCCCAAAGGAAAACAATGAAGAGAAGACAAGAGCACAGCCAGCGCTCTGTGAAAACAGTCAAGACTGAAGCCACAGAGGGGGCTAAACCCAGTGAGGAGCCTCCAGTGTCTCTCATCGGTTGGAGAGGATGCCAGCAGAAAGCATAGGTTGGGGGGGGATCTTTCAGAGCTCAGAGCGAGCTGTCACTAGAGCTATCCCACCTCCCCCTTCCCCCTCTCCATCGGAATTACTGTGCCCAGCTACAGGCACAGTTCTCAAAGAGCTTAGTCTCTCCCCATTAATTTCTAACCAGCGATTTTAAAGCAAACCCCTTTGTTTTGCTCTAACTGCCAGCTGAGGTCAATTCAACCTCAGGAACCCTTTCACACTTCACGGTACCAGAGGCTAAGACAGACCCCGAACGTCGCTGATGTTTGAGGCACTGTCATCTGTTGGCCTTTCCAGATCTATCCACTAACAGCTCCTCGTGGGGCTGTTCACCTCACGCGTCCCAGCAGAAGTTCTAAGAAATGTCAGTACAAAACCAGCCAGCGAGAGCAAACACAGCCCCGCACAGATCGGAGTTAAAGAGACAAACGCACTAACCTGTCCCACCTTTGCCACCCAGTGCTCTCTGTCACCCACTCTGAGACGCATCAGCAACCGCTTTAAAACAAAACCACCACAATTAACCAGCAAGAACAACCTGCGCCATCCGATACGGACAGAGAGCCGCAAACAGCAGCTGCCAAGGGAAGGACTGTGATTAGTCACAAGAAATCCACTGCAGCAAAGAAACTGCCCCCAGACGCAGAGGCAACAGACCACACTGAGGATTTCATTCTGCACCAGCAGCACTGCCCTGATGAACACAGGGAAGGAAGAGAGATCCTTGACAATCCACTCAGGTTTCCCAATCCAAACACGAGCCAGAGCAACTGCCGTTTCGTTTGCCAGCTGCAGCACACAAGGCTCCTTCGCAGCTTCACCAGGCTCGCAGGCCTCCAGCGTGTCTCCTCAACCACGGGGCTCTGCACCACACGCAGTCCGAACCTCTGCGAGAGCTCGGTGACGGATTCCTTGCTAACAGTCTTTGACACACACCAGCACTAAATGAACCCCCAGCTCTCACTTACGAGCCGTGGCAGCCCCCGAGCAGTTGCACCTGTGACTTTTGTTGAGCTCCTAAATGAGCAGAATCCTTTGTCACAAACACAACTTGCACAAGACCCAGGAATTATTCCCGACCTGAAAAGCTGCCAACTTCACAGCAGCCTTTTTCACTTGAAGGCAGCTCCTGTTAGTAGGATGAACGATTAAGGCGGAAATAAAGAGCACGTAGCCAGCTCAGAGGCATCAAACACTGCTTCTGCTAAGCACCTCATTTCCAAGTGCGGGCACCCACACTGTTTCCAAAGCTGCTGGGCACCACCGAGCACCTTCGTTGGTGCCTTCGCTGCCTTCTCCTCTCTCTTTGTCCAGCACGGAGCAGCAGCAACCACCGAGCGCGCCCGCCCGAGGCAGAGCAGCACAATTCCAGCGCAAAGCCCACACTCGCCAGCGGCCCTGGACAGGGCACAACTGCAGGTGCTCCTGTTAAGTGACACTCGTTTAAGCCCAGGGCAAGGTGAATCCACGGCAATCACACCCACACAGAGCTTTGAGAGTCACGACTGCACCGATTCACCCGCTCTCCTCCTTGCCACTCCTGCAGCTCCTCTCCTCATTCTCACAGCCAACTGTATTTCTTTCCCTCAAGCGGCCACTCAAACCTCCCCAACACGCACAGCCCCTTTCCTCGCCTTCCCCAACACCTTCTCTTCGCTCCCAGCCCCACCTCCCTACCACCCCCTTTCATCCGGTCCCTATTTTTCGCCTTCACACACAGAAACGACCCACAGCGGTTGAGGGGCAGCTCCCAACAAAGTCAGCTGGAGTTTTGCCCCTGCCGAGGGGTCAGCTGCACCTACTGCACCCGTGAGCTCACGCTCCTCAGGTCCCTGCGAGCAGCAGCTTACAAACAGGACGGCGTTCGACACCTGCGGCAGCATCGCTCCCTGGCCGCAAGTTCCAGCGCGGCTCCGAAAAGCGAAGACGCTCCTGCCCCTCGCTGAACAGCTCAGAACAAGCGGGTGCTTCCCCCGCGGCTGTCACCGGTCACCCCCCGGCTGCACCTAGGGACCAGCACCTGGCGGGACATCCCGACTCTGCCGCTGCTCCCCACCCAGGGCCCCTCGGCAGGCGACCGGCGTCGCGCTCGCTGAACTCAGCAGCTTTCCTGAAGCTCCTGCTCGCCAGGGCTCGCAGGTCCTTTGTGAGGGCCACCAGTGCCCGCAGCCGGCTCTGCTCCACACGGCGCTAAACTGGGATTTGAAAGCAGAGAGGCGGCGCTCAGCACCGAGGGGCCCAGAGCCAGGCTGCCCCCCGGTCACCTCTGCCCTTTGCCCTCGGAGGGGGGACACGCACACGACCCGACCCCCCAGCTCATCATTGTTGTTTAAATAAACACTCCTCCCGTGTGCTGCCCTCTAAGCGCAGCCCGGGGGCTCGGGGGCGGCTTCTCCCTCTCCCCACGGCCGTCGGACGCCGAGCGTCCTGTGAAGGCCCCGCCGTAGCGGGGGCCGCTCCCGGGGGGCTCTGAGGGGAGAGAAAGGGGGGCTCCCGCCTCAACAAAGAGAAAGTTGCAGAGCCGCCGATCGGGCGCGGGGCGACCCCCCTCCCGCACAGCCCCGCACCGCCCCGCACACAAAGGCGGCGGCCGGGGCAGCGGGAACTGTCGGGGTCCGCCTCAGCCCCCCCTACCCTGCACCCCCGAGCCGCACCGAGGGGCGGAGAGAGCCCTTCGCGAGCGAGGGGAGCGCTACGGACCCCTCAGCCCGCTCCTCACTCCGGAGGAGCCCCCCCAGCCAGGGCCCCTCTCCATCGCCCTCACGGGGGTATCGCGCCCCCCCGCCCCCCCCCCCGGCCCCTTTATTTACCGCCATCATCAGCACGCGCGAGCTGTCACCCAGCGCGAGACACCCCAACGGCCACCGGGCACACCTCCTCTCCCCTCCCATTGGTCGCTTCGCCCCGCCCCGTCGGGCCACTGGCTGGGGTGCACGTCAATCACAGCGCTCCCGCTCTCCACCGCCTCCCCTGCCCGCTCCCTTGCGACCGGCCCGCCGGTTACGCCAATTTCGTAAAGCGGAGCCCCCCACCCCCCCCCCCCCCCCCCCCC
>VXBP01010040.1:122703-184314 GCA_013400115.1 Rhinopomastus cyanomelas
CCCCCGCCGGTCGCGCGGCCAGCTGCGGGGGAGGCTGCGGACCTTGCGCAGCCGCCAGGGACGGCCCCGCGGGCGGGGAAGGCCCGGCCCCGCCGTGACGCTCCGGGCTTTGTGAACCGGGGCTGAAGTTCGCCCGATACTCGGGAGGGTAAATAGGGGTGTTCGGGAGACAAAGAGGCTCCTGAAGGGGCAGCGCGGGAGGTGGAGACTTCCCGCGGGGGCCCAGAGGTACCTCACAGGGATCCCTGAGGAGCCCCTGAGGGAAACCTACCAAGGCCCCAGGGGTGATGGAGGGGAGAGGCCGCAGGGACCCCTGAGGTGATGGGAACCCCGAGGGGAAGGCAGAGAGCACCCCACAGGGACCCTGATATGATGAGAGGAAGCTCAGAGCCCCTGAAGTGATGGGGCACCCCACAGGCCCCCTATGGTGGTGGGGATCCTGGGGAGATGGTGGGGAGCAGCCCACAGGGCCACAGACAGCACCCACACAGCGCAGGGTCCCCTGAGCCACAGTGGCCTTTGCCAGAGGTCACTCAGAGGCCCTCTGGTCACAGGCTGGTCACCATGACTGGGTGGGAAAGCGGTTGGTCAGAGACAAAGGGCTGCCAGCGCTCAGGCTGGGAGAGAAGCTGGCCTCCAGCAAGGGGCAGCCACTCTGGCAGTCCCCTGCACCCACAGGGACAACTCACTTGGTTTTGCAGCCTGCAGGAGGTACCACTGGGGTGACCTGGCAGGGACCATTGAGTCTTGCTCTCCAGACAACACGGAGCCCTTCAAAGCTGCAGACGAGCGGGCAGGGACTGCACAGCACTGAGGATATGAAGCACAGGTCAGCAGTGTCTCTGACACAATTCCTCTGCACAGGGAAAGGGTGTCTCTTCACATCTTGTCCCAGTACGTTTAGAGGCAAAGCTCTGTAATCTACTGCAACACGTGGGAGCCTCCTGTCCTCTCCCACTGCACAGGGGTGCTCCACAGCCTCGTGGTCTCCTCGTAAGCTCTTTCACTAACCAGCCTTCCCACAAATCCCAGTTTTGGAAGCTCTGGCCTTTCTCTACACACACCCTTTGTTACCAGGACCTGGTCTGTTCTGAACCACACGGCACAGAAATCCCGTCACACATCTTAACTCTTCAACACCTCCCCGCAGCTAAGAACCCTCAGTCTGTAATGTCTGCTAAGAATGAAAACCGAAGATTAATGAGGCTCTTACGTTCTTGTTCCCTTTGTAAAGACTAGCAGGGTGCAGCTGCTCTGTACGTACTTCCTCATACAAAATGCCACAGCACAGAACAACAAAACCCCACAAAACCCTCGGGATGGCAGCGAAACTGGGACCCTCTTTCTGTCACCAAAGCTCAGGTGATCCTGGCAACACCCCCCAACCTCCACTTGGCTTGGAGGAGGAAAGGTCATCATTGCACAAGGGTGACACCTACACCCCTGAGAAGCTGGGTTCCCTGTAGGTCAGGCTTCAGCTCACACAAAGCAACACTGCTGCCAGCGATTCTGCGAGGAGCAGAAGCAACACAGAGGACCCATATTGGTACAGGGCTACAGCCTGGCCACCTCTGCCTGTAGACCTTGCTTCCTCCAAGGAAACACCAGGGAGAAACAGGAAAACAGGCCTTGGCAGGACATTGGGGGCAGTTTCAGTTACACTGGCTCAATCCATTAACGCAACACAACTGAAAGCCCCCTGAAGACTTGTTAAGATGCAGACCAGCATGCCTGAAGCCACGTTAACCTGCCGTATTGATGTGGGGCGGGACGGTTAGCGCATCTAAGACGACTCAACGCCAGTCACTTCGTCCAGCGAGACAGTAAAAGCCTCAGAGTAAGAGCAGCCCCTCGCGGGGGAGCTGATCCCCCCGGTCATCGAATGCAGTTACAGCAGCAGAGGTTTTTGCTGAGACAAAAAGGGCTAAATCCTCCCTGCTCCTGCCCCGCGTGGAAACCTGCCGACGTCAATGGCTGTGCCGGCGTAACTGAAGGCAGAGTGTAGCTCAAGGGGTCCCGCGCTACTGCTCCAGGAACAGGGCAGGGCATTAACGAGAGCAGAGGTCCCCAGGGCTCCCAGCACACGCTGGGTGTTTTGTAAGACATGTGACCGGAGCTCTGACTTCTCCGGTTACGGAGCCCATCCTTCAGGAGTTAATAAAACACTAGCGTGACTAATCTGATCGCTAAGAGGTTGGGGGCAATTTTAACCACAAGGCTTAAAACAGGAAACAGGACAGAAATAACTGCTCCTGCGGCTGGTTTTCCCAGCCCCGCTGAGCTGCAGGGAATGGCAGCAGGTCGGATTCTCTTCCCACTGGAAACTAACAGTCCCACTGAAGTCAGCCCACGTGCCCTGAGCTGCAGCTGAGTGACAGAAGCGCAGTGTATCCAGCTTGCTGGAGTGGCCACACACCTGGGGGACCGTGCACCCCAAGTCTCGCTGGACCCAGCCCTGACTCCATGATTAAACACCCTCACAGACAGCCCCAGGCACTCCGAGATCCTTAGGCTTCCATGTATAATCACAAAGAAGTTGTGTCAAACTGAGCAGCTCTCCAGCAATCAGCAGATCAACCAACTAAGCAGCTTCTTTTCCCATAAACAGGAAAGGGAAACAATTTTCCCTTAAACAGGAAAAACCTATTTAGAGGTGGTTTTTACTTCACCAGACTCTTCAGGACACACAAACTGATCAATGGGATCTTCTGTGAGCAAGACTCACACTGCTGCTTCATGAGGAACCCACCAAGCCTCCTGCAAACTTCCCTTCCTAGAACCATCCCTACACCTTCTCTACTCCGGCCTGAGACATTGGGGACACGAGACATCGGGGACACGAGACGTGGCGCTGCAGCCCTGCTACACAGCTTCCTGCCCAGGAGCCACAAAGGAAGTGCAGTGCAAAGGTTGAATGAGGGTCTCGAGAGTTTTCTGAAACCAGTCAGGAGGGGAATTAAAAGAGCCAGACAGGTGAACAGGTGAGACCAAGGGAACAGAGAGCTCCAAAGGGTTTAATGTCCCTGGCTCTCCTGCTGCACAAACACATCAAAACACAGACGGTTCTGGTGATACCAGACTACCGAGGTTGTTGATACGGTTTTGGCTCTTACTCCTCACAGCCTTCATTCCTCCACTAACTCTGCTGAGGTGACCAGGATCTCTCTCGTGAGACACGGCGGGCATGGCCAGGCATCCGTTACCCACCTTACGAGCACAAAGCGGTCGGTACCTCTTCCAGCATCTGAGAGGGCTCCTGCCGGGCTGATCTAGTGACGGATCATGCGACTGGGCAGTATCACCTGAGGGGTAAAAGGCTTTAGCATCCCATCAGCTCTGAGAGACAAAGGCCAGCTTGGAACAGGCCCGTCATAGAAACACAAGAGTTCCTGTCGAGGTGGCCACACAGAGATCAGTTTGCTTCAGGGGTGCAAAGCTCCTGTCCCAAATCAGGGATTAAAGCTGTGCTGCAAAGTTGTCTCCACACACGGAGCATTTCCAAAGCAGGAAACAAACAAACAGCACAACCCTGCCTGGGCAGGACGACTCCAAAACACAGCTGTTTATTTCCGTGACAAAACAAGAGGCTCTCATCTGAAGATCTAAAAAAATAGAAAAGAATCTCTGGTGCAGCTGTTCACAGCCAGGGCAGCTCCAGCCCTGCAGGACCAGCTTCTCCTTTGCCTTTCTGCAGGCCAACAGGAATCCCCTGCATGAAGCACTGTACAAAGAGCCACCCAAACCACAGGCGATCCCGCACACGGCCAAACCACGAAGGACAAGATAAATACAGGTGGCTTTTGAAATCCCTGCTTGGAAACAGGGGAGAGAGATTGAGAAGTAAAAACCACCTTGGGCTGCCTCCAGAGCAGTGGTTTGGAGGGACTCCTGGTCCGGACAGGCCGGCAGAGAAGCGGCTGCGGTCGCTCTAAGCCGGGTTCCACCAGGGACTTCGTTCATCTGATCCCCGCTACAGGCACCTGCTGCTGCTTGCGGATCTTGTTGAAGAGCTCCATGTACTGCACCATGGTGTCGGCCGGGCTGTAGACGCTGTCGTGCTTGGTGCTGAACACCGACGGGATGCCGGGAGCGTGGTTCCCCATGAAGCTCTGCATGAACTCCATGAGGAGGTTCCAGCAGTCGTTGGCGATGACGCAGGGGCAATACTCCACCTGGCAACACAAACAGCAGCCCTGGAGCCACAACCGCGCAGGAGGCAGGAAGCTGAGGGGCAGCTGAGGAAGCAATGAGGAGGGACAGATGGAACCCAGCAGGACACTGGGAACGTGGCAGCAGTCCTGTCAATGGGGAGCAATGCTGCCTGTAAGGGCGCCCTTGGTATTAAAGCCCCACTCACAGAGGCCTGGGGACATTGGTTCTAGCACCACGGGAACTTTACTGAAGCCAAGTCCATCCCCACATGCTGCTAGGTTGCCAACTGTGACAGCTTCAGGGTTCTATGGGAACCCGAGGACTTGAATTGTTTTACTGACGAGTCTGGTTCTAAATCAGTGGCAGATCCTACCACAAACCCCGGAACCACGACCAGACTCAGCCAGCAGCAGCCAGGCCAGCCTGGCACATCTGCTCCTGAACTCAAGGGTCAAACGGGCTTCTGCTGGACCTCTCTGGTGAAAAGAGGATCGTGTCTGCACCATGAGCAGATCCTGGCCTGGAAAGGCTCTTCCCTCCTGGGGCTGTGTCTGCTCCAGATGGTGAAAGCAAAGTCCAAATCAGTGGCGATTTTGCCACTGAAGGCATTGCCTCACCTCCCTTGGTGCATTTAGTAACCCAGAGTGTGCTGCTGCTGCAGTGCATCGGCACTTTCAGCAGCTTTTCATTTGATGGTGGCCCTCTGGGCTCTGCTCAGACCCTGCAGGGACCAGCTGTTTGTCCCTTCAGGGCTCTGCTCAGACCCTGCAGTCACAGACTGTTCCAGAGCTGCTGCTGAGCCCCAGAGGACCTGCCTGAATGAAACTCTCTGATGAAAAGGAAATAAAACACCCTCCTGCCACACGCAGGGAGGCATCTGGGACGAACCACCAGCAACTCAAGAGACACAGAGAGGGAATTTCTCCTCCGGCCTCCTGTGTGTAGCTGTAGCAGCACCTTCTGAGACAATCCTTACCTCCACAGCTATCCCGCGGGCGCTGGGCCCCATGGTAACGGTGCCCACCTTCACCAGGAAGTCGCAGTACTGGTAGCGGGTGCCCCGGCTCTCGATCTTGTTGGCCTTGGCGTTCTGGAAGAAGCCTTTCAGCTTCACCATCAGGATGTCAAAGTTGGTGTCTGCGATGAGGCAGGGGCCGTTCTCGAAGAGCGCGAAGCAGCTGAGGGGGTACTCGGAGTTGTGCATAACGTACATCAGCTTGCCCATCTGCCCTGCAAGGAGAGCAGTGGGATCGGGGCTGTAACCCAGCAGCCCCGCACCAGTAGGTGCTGCAGGCAGCCAGCTGCTTCCCCTTCGTCCTCCCTGGTGCTTTAGCTCCGGTCCTTCCATCGCTCACACACACACCTCCTGCTGCACGGCTCTTCCATGAACAGGGGGGTGTTTGCTTCTTAAGGTTTAAAGAGGGGGCAGAAACACCAGCCAGCACAACCGTGAGAGGAGAAGGTGCGCTGGAGATTCCCAAGAGACCGGAGGGCGTCAACAAAGAGCCCCCCCCACCATCCCTGAGCACAGACAGGGTCCTTCTGCCTGCAGTCCCTGGGGGAAGGCTGGGCTGTGTGTCTCCTCCCCCTGGGGAGGGCTGGAAAGGGTTCTTGTTTTGTCCTCAGAGATCAAAACAGCTGCAGCTGCGGAAAGAGCAGCAAAAAGCTGCTCTGGAGCCTCAGAAGGGCCTTTCTGGGCAAACCAGCTGAGCAGAACCCTGGGGCCCTGCAGCACCCTGGAAATCCAGGCGTTGAAGAGAAAGACAGTGGCTGGAACAGCCCCTCGGGTGCAATGTGCAGGCTGCACCTCTGAGCAGGGTGAGGCCCTGCTACAGCAACAGGGGAGCTGGGGTCCCCCGAGATGCAGCTGTGTCCCCTCAGACCCTACTGGAGCTGCTCGCCCCTAGTCTGCAGTGACCACCTGCTCTACTGCTGGCTTTCAAGCAATGGGTAGAGCAGGGAGCCGCTGCCTGGAGCCTCCAGCCATCCCCTCCTACACATAAAAATATACTCGGGGTAGAAGGATAAACCCACCACCCTGTAACAAACACACGGCCCCACTACAGACAGACTCTGTGTAAACAGAACCCGTGAAGCGACTCCCAGCGAGCAAACCCCGGGAACCGAGGGCACCCTTGCGAAGCAAACCTGCGACAGAACATCCACCCACGAGGAAGAGAGAAGCCTGTGGTAACTGAAAGCGGGGAGACTGAGCTGAGAGCCGGGGCAGAAATCCTTGCCTGGGAGGGGGCTGAGGCCCTGGAACAGGTTGCCCGGGGGGACTGGGGCTGCTCCATCCCTGGCAGTGTCCCAGGGCAGGTTGGCTGAGGCTGGCGGCACCCTGCTCTGGTGCGAGGTGTCGCTGCCCCTGGCACGGGGGTGGCACTGGGGGAGCTCTGAGCTCCCTCCCAGACCACCCCAACCCCTTCTACCCCTCCACAGCCCAGTCACAACTCGCTGGAAGCTCTGGACCCCTCCAGCCCGCGCGGTGCCTGCCCGCCGCCTCTCGCAGCCCTCCCCGTTGCCCCGGGGCCCGCTCGGCGCCCACCTGCGCTGCTGATGGCGGCGGCCGTATGGTAGGTCTCGCAGTCCACGGAGAACGGGCCCTGTTTCTCGGCTCCCAGCGCCTCCAGCTTCCGCGTCAGCAGCTCCACCGTCTGCTGCAGGCTCTTGCCCTCGGCCACCGGCACCTGCGACACACTGCCGGGGGACGCCCGGGTCACGGACACGGAACCCCCCGGGTCACGGACACGGAACCTCCCGCCAAGGCCGGACCCACCACCCCCGTTACCAGGTGACCCCCATCGTCCGCCGCAGGAAGGGGCGTCGCCGGCGCGTCCCGGGCCCGAGCGGCGCAATGGTGACGTCAGAGGACGGCGACTCGGCTACCGCCGGAAGGGGCGGGGTCTCAGCGCACGCGCTCCCGGGGCGGCGGTGGCGGAGGGTCTGCGCGATGCCCAAGGTCCGGCGCGCGCGGGGCTCCGCCCCTGCCGGGCCCACCCCGCTGCCGCTGGCCGAGCAGATCCTGCGGGAGGCGGCGCCGCGGGCCACGGCCCGGGAGAAGCGACGGGGGGACGGCGGCGGCGATGGGGTGGAGGGGTTCGTGGACGCACGGCTGTCCCGGCGGATCCTGGAGCAGGCCCGGCGGCAGCAGGAGGAGCTGGAGGCCGAGCTCGGCCCCGGAGCGCCCGCAGCACCTGGACAGCGCGGCCCGGCGCTGGGTGAGACCCCGTCTCGGCCCCCGGCTCCCTTCTCCTTGCTCGCCCTCGGCCTGCTCCCGGTTCGGTCCGGCGGGCCGAGAGGCCCCGGGCTGAGCCAGTGCTGCCCCACGCAGGCCCCGCCGGGCACGGGCACGGCTCCGACTCCGAGGATGAGGAGTGGCCGTCGCTGGAGCAGGCGGCCGCACTGGCAGGACGGAGTGGGGAGTACGGAGGGGAGGTGGAGGTGGACCCTGAGGACGAGGCGGCCATCGAGATGTTCATGAACAAGAACCCCCCGGTGAGGTGAGAAGGGGCTGGGACGGGGCAGGGGCTGCCGCTGCTTCCCCCCAGCATGGCCCCTGACCCCGGGTTCTTCCCCCGCGCTGCCCCAGGCGGACGCTGGCCGACATAATCCTGGAGAAGATCACGGAGAAGCAGACGGAGGTGGAGACGGCACTGTCCGAGATCTCGGGCTGCCCCACGCCCCAGCTCGATCCCCGCGTTCTCGAGGTCTACAGGGGGGTCAGAGAGGTGAGGCCAGAGCTGCTCCAGCAGCAGACACCTAACCGCCACCTCCTCCGGTCCCGCTCGTCCCTCAGAGCAGTTGTCCCCAGCGTCCCTATGCACAGGCTGACACTGCTCGGGGCTGGTGTAGCAGGGGACATTCTTGGGGACCGACTCCTGAGTGGGAGGCTTGGGACGAGTCTGGGAGGCTCCTTCTGTTCTGGAGGTGCTGAGGAAGGGAGTTGCCAGACAATCCCCAACCCTGCAGCCCTGCTGACCGAGCCCAGCCCCTGTCCCTGTCTTTTAAGGTGCTGTCCAAGTACAGGAGTGGGAAACTCCCCAAGGCCTTCAAAATCATCCCGGCTCTGTCCAACTGGGAGCAGATCCTCTACATCACAGAGCCTGAGGCCTGGACAGCAGCTGCCATGTACCAGGCCACCAGGTGAGGCTGTTGCTGGGAGCTGCTCACTGTTTGGTTTTCTCCATGACCGGACACCGCAGCACAGAGCACCGGCTGTGTCCCCCCGGCTGCTGCTCTCCACAGCTCCCTCTGTGCTCTGCCTTTCCCAGGATCTTTTCATCCAACCTGAAGGAGCGAATGGCCCAGCGGTTCTACAACCTGGTGCTGCTGCCGCGGGTCAGGGATGACATCGCCGAGTACAAGCGCCTCAACTTCCACCTCTACATGGCCCTCAAGAAGGCTCTGTTCAAGCCAGCAGCCTGGTTCAAAGGTGGGGAACAGCAGCTGCTGGGGGAGCTGTTAGTCTCTGGGGCCAGACATGTGCTGGGGTGGGCACAAGGCCTTCGTCAGGGGGTTCTGGTGGCACCTGACTCTTCTCGTCCTCCCCAGGGATCCTCATCCCGCTGTGTGAGTCGGGGACCTGCACGCTGCGGGAGGCCATCATCATCGGCAGCATCCTGGCCAAGTGCTCCATCCCTGTCCTCCACTCCAGGTGAGTGCTGGGCTCTGCCGCAGGGGGAGAGGGTCTCCTCGGGGCACAGCAGTGCGACAGCTGGAGCTGTCCCTGAGCCTCTCCCACACCTCAGGGAGTGAGGGGGTTCCCTTGGGCTGTGATGTGGTGCCCAGTGCCGGCCTGAGCACCTTGATGTGTGGGTGCTGAGAGCCCCTGGCCCTCACCTTGGTCTGTGGGTGCTCAGAGCCCCCAGCCCTCGCCTTGGTCTGCGGGTGCTGAGAGCCCCTGGCCCTCGCCTTGGTCTGCGTGTGCTGAGAGCCCCCGGCCCTCGCATTGGTCTGTGTGTGCTGAGAGCCCCCGGCCCTCACCTTGGTCTGTGGGTGCTCAAGAGCCCCCGGCCCTCGCCTTGGTCTGCGGGTGCTCAGAGCCCCCGGCCCTCACGGGGCGCCGCCCCATCCCCGCAGCGCGGCCATGCTGAAGATCGCAGAGATGCAGTACAGCGGCGCCAACAGCATCTTCCTGCGGCTGCTCATCGACAAGAAGTACGCGCTGCCCTTCCGCGTGGTCGACGCCCTCGTCTTCCACTTCCTGGCCTTCCGCACGGACCAGCGGGTGCTGCCGGTGCTGTGGCACCAGAGCTTCCTGGCCTTGGCACAGCGCTATAAGGAGGACCTGTCCTCGGAGCAGAAGGAGGCTTTGCTGGAGCTGCTCAAGTTCCACAGCCACCCGCAGATCTCGCCGGAGATCCGCAGGGAGCTGATGAACTCCAGGACGCGGGACGTGGAGGGGCAGCAGCCCCAGGCCATGGAGTGAGCAGGGAGAAGCTGCCACTGCTGCCAGGGTGCTGCTGGTTGCAGCAGGGAGCCCGGAGCGAGAGCCCAGCTCAGGGGAGACAAGAAGAGCGTGCATCCTGGGATCCTGCTGCTCTCGGGGGGTGCTGGGGCCAGCCTGCACCTCAGGGCTGGACTGTGCTCCCTGCCCGGCTTGTCACGGCGCAGGGCAGCCCCTGCCCCGCCGGGGATCCTGAGGCCGGGAGGGGTTGGCTTGTTCCTGCTTTGGAAAATAAACCCCGGGCCCTGAGCTTCTGTTCTGCTGCTTCCCTGGCCCTGACCCTGGCCCATCCTGTCCCCAGCAGGTGGCAGAGCAAAGTCTCCAGCCCTGAGCTCCCTCCCAGAGCCACAGCTCTGTGCTGGGCTGCAGACCCCAGACTGAGGTGCAGCCCCTCAGTTGGGCTGAGGGAGCCCCAAACTGCTCTTGGTGGAAGCTCCAGGTGGTGCTCAAGGGCTTCCCCAGGGACCGGGTGGTCTCTGGGCAGGAGCGGGGCTGAAGAGCCAGGACACCACCAGGATTGTGGCTGTGGGCAACACAGCCAGGTTCCTGGCTGGCCCATTCCCCCAGCCGAAACTCCTGAGCTTCCTCCACTAAGGCCACGGCCTGGCCGGCTTCGGGCAACCTGTGGGCAAGCCCAGCAGGGCCTTTCCTTCCTCCTGCATTGCTGCCCCGGCCCTGGAGAGTCCCTGCCAGGGACATGGCTGAGCTGCAAGGGCTGAGGGCACCTGCTTTGCCTCTGGTGACAGCAGCAGCACCTTTTCCTCAGCTCCGGATTCTTACCTGCCATCTTGAAGCCAGAGGCTGATGAGCTGCTCTGTTGGGCTCCCCAGGGCCTCTCCACAGCATTTCCCTTCTGCCTCTCGGTGGGGTTGGAGCTGATGGGGCTCCCAGTGGCTCCTGCAGCCCAGGAGATGCCCTGGCTGAGGGCTCCCAGCCCAGAGCGACGCAGGGCAGCAGCGGGGCTGGGACGACGAAGGGGAGCCCTCAGGACACCCACATTTGCTTAAAATACTTTATTGCAACGTGTGGCTCTGCCGGCGGCGGGGCTCTGCCCGTGAGCTCCGGCCCCGGCCGCTCTTTAAATTAAAACATCTCGATACAAAAACTAAACAGCCGCTTCTCTGTCTGCACAGCCGGGGCCCTGCCACCCCCAGCCTGCAGGAGCCCGGGGCTCCTGGCAGCTCAGGCTCCTCCTGGCAACTCGGGCTCCTGGAGGGCGGCAGCCCCATCTTTGTTCCACCCGATGAGACTTTCTAGTGGCATCAAAAACAACCCAGGAGGGTCTCTGCGCCCTGTTGTCCACATCCCCCACGGGAGGACAGCAGCAGCCGCAGCTCCCCCAGCCCTGCGGAGTCGCTGTGGCTCCTGGGCAGCGGGTCCCTCTCTCTCCAAAAGCAGCAGCATCACTCTTCCTGTCTAAACACTCGTTAGGAACCTAACAGGACAGGAAGGACCACAACAGCAACAACTCAAACACGAAGCAGGAGTCGCTTCCTGGCTCCAGTGCGGAGTGGAGCTCCCACCCTCGAAGGCCACAGGAGCTCAGAGCCACCCGCGGGTCTGCGAGAGCCGAGCTCCCGCCTGGGAGGGGGCGAAGCCACCTTCGGACGGCAGCAGCGGGGGGTGGGTTTCACCCTGACTGACCTCGAAGCCGCCTGCGAACGATAACCCGGCAGCTTCCGAGGGCCAAGGCCCTTGGCCGGAGAGGAGACCCCGCAGAGCCTCCCCGGCCCGTCCGCAGCAGTTACAATAAATTAGCAGCCTTGGGCAGGGGCGGCTGAGCCCGGACCTCTCCCAGGAGGCCTCTCCCCAAGGCGAAAGGGCTTCCCCTGCAGACAGGGCAGTCGCTGAAAGCCCACAGATCCCCAGCCCCGTGGCAACAACAAACCAGCCGCGCGTTGTCCCTCCAAGCAGAAGCAGCCCCCCCACCCCCAGGGGCCCCAGCAACGTGGCCCCAAGCACCCGGGACCAAGGGGCCAGCAGGCACCCGCTCCCTCCTCCTCCTGGCCGGTCGTCGTCTCTCCGGGCCCTGCAGCCCCAGAGCACCTGCACTGGGGAGGGAGTGGGTGGCATTCGGAGGGTGCTGGTCGCGTTGGCAGGGCCAGGGGCTCAGAGTCCATGATTGATGGCCCCCGCGGGGCTGCCAGTCCTTGCGGCCAACACGGTGGCCAGTGGGGCCACGAGGAACATGAACGGAGAGCCACGGCAACTTCATTCGGGGTCCTGCTCCCCATCCCCAGCCGTGCCTGTGCCTGGGCACCCCGCAAACGGCCGCTGCGCCCAGCCAAGGAGCAGCCCGGAGCCCCGTGCTCCCAGCAAGCGCAGCGGCCCCTCGGCGGGCAGCGGGGCCGGTGGTGGGGCCGGCGGGGTGCGGCGGCCTCTCGGGCTCCGGGGTCCCGCGGCGGTGGGGCTGGGCGGCTCTTGGGAAGCGACGCCGGTCACAGGTTGACGTCGGTGACGTCCGTGGGGGTGCCCGAGGGCTGGCTGCCCGCGTGAGCGGCCGTCTTGGCCACGTGGAACTCCTGCTGGCTCTGGGCCGCCTGCTTGAGGCTCTCGGCCAGCGCCGCCTCGATCTGCTCCTGGCAGGCCTTCAGGCAGTCCTGCGGAGAGGGGCGACACGAGGGGGGGCCTCAGCGCTCTGCTGCTGCAGGTGGCAGCTGCTGGGCTGCGCCCCGGCCCTGGAGCATCTCTGCGCCCGACACAAAGGGGCGTCTCCGGCTTGTCTGCGCGGTGGGACCCTCCCCAGGAGAAGCCCCACACTGGGG
This sequence comes from Rhinopomastus cyanomelas, assembly GCA_013400115.1. Classification (NCBI taxonomy): domain Eukaryota; kingdom Metazoa; phylum Chordata; class Aves; order Bucerotiformes; family Rhinopomastidae; genus Rhinopomastus; species Rhinopomastus cyanomelas. Next base: position 135,070 of record VXBP01010040.1, read on the forward strand.
CCATCTCCCCCCACCCGCCTGCTCCTGCAGGAACAGACCCTGTGCCCAGCAGAGCTTCCCCAGGTGTCCGATGTCCCCGGCAGCTCCGCAGCTCTGCGCAGGCGGAGCCCAACCTGCACAACCAGACTGGCCAGGCCCGCAGCCAGCGTGCGGCACCGCGGGGGCACGTCGGGCCCTGCAGCCCCACAGCCAGCTCTGCCTCCTCCTCCCTGAGCCAGGGGTGGCTCCCAGCCGGGTGCCCGGCAGAGACCCGGCTGAGGTGGATGGACCCAACGCTCCCACAGCCAACAGCCGCCGCAGCCACGCGCTGTGTCCTCACCGTCACGGACTGACAGCGAGAGCGATGGCCCCGTCACTTCTCAAAGGCCTCTACCCTCCCACTCTGTTCCAGGGAGCCCCCCAGACCTCCCCTGGGAGCCCAGAGGGGCTGCAATGACAAAGGAAACCCTGCTCTGTCTTCGCAGAGCATCAGGGGTTGGAGGGGACCTCGACAGGTCACCCAGTCCTGTCCCCCCGGCCACAGCAGGATCCCCTAGATCTAGTCTCATGGGAACAGGGCCAGGAGGGTTTGAAACGGCTCCAGAGAAGGAGACTCCACAACCCCCTGGGCAGCCCCTGCCAGGGCTGTTTTCTCCCCACACAGCTGTGAGCAGAGGTGGAAACTCCTCCACTCCAGCCCCGCGATGCTCCAGAGCCGTCACAGCCAGCGCCAGCAGGCTCCGAGTGCTGCCAGGTGGCACCTCACGGCGGCTGCCCTGGGCCGCGCCGGCTGCCGTCGCACCGCAATCTCTTACCAGGAATCTGCCGCCGGTTCTTAGAAACTGTCAGAGGATGTGGGGAGCGAAAACAGCAGCACCCACCGCCCCCTCCCCACGCGCTTCCCGTCAGAGCAGCCGCTGGCCTCCCACAGCCCTGGGCCAGGTCCCTGCAGGACCTCAAGCCACGGCCAGTCTGTCCCCAGGATCCCCCATCAGCAGCTCTGGCAGAGAGGCCAAAGCAGCCTCGGCCGCCGCGGCCAGGCTCTGCCCCGCCGCAGCCAGGCTCTGCCGCCAGCCTGACCTTGGATGGGGGGCCCCGGCTCAGCCTGCCGGTGGGGCTGGTCTTGCTCCACCTCCATCCCCATGGATCCCCTGCACCCCCAGCTGTGCGGAAGGGGTCCAGAGCCAAAGGGGAAGCTGCAAGACCGGGTCCAGGGACAAGCATCAGCCCCACAAACCCGGGATGGCTGAGGCTGGCTGCCTCCCCAGGAGCTCTGCAGGGCTATGAACAAACCCCCAGGGCCTCCTGCACCCAGGCAGCTGCCCTGGCGCAGACTGTGCAGCACCTCACCCAGGGCAGAGCTGATCACAGGATCACAGAGAGTGCTGGGCTGGAGGGGACCCCCAAAAGGCACCCAGGCTAAGCCCCCCAGCACCCAGCAGGGCCAGCACCCCCCAGCCCAGGTTGCCCACAGCCCCAGCCAGCCTGACCTTGGATGGCTCCAGGGACGGGGCAGCCTGTTCCAGAGATCCCCCACCCTCAGACCCCAGAGCTTCCCCCTCCTGCCCAGACTCACTCGGCCCTTTCCCAGCTCCAGACCAGGACCCCTGGTCCTCTCAGTCTCTGCCCCTGGGAACAGCCTCCCCAGCCCTCTGGCAGCCCCTCTCAGGGGTTGGAGGGTCGCTGTAGGGTCCCCCCGAGCCTTCTCCTCTCCAGCTGAGCAGCCCCAGCTCCCTCAGCCTGTCCCCAGAGCAGAGGGGCTCCAGCCCCTTGGGAGGCAGCAGAGCAGGACTGGGCTCTGTGTCGCCTCCCCTCCTGCTTCCCACCTGTTCCCTCCAGAGCAGGGCTCGGCCCCTGCCCCACTGACCACAGCAGCTTGAGAGCAGCCGGCCGCAGGAGCCTCTCAAAAGGCTCCCAAAGCAAACAAACAGCCAAAGAAAACCGAAGCCGCCCACAGGGAGCCCAGGACCCCCCCTGCCCTGTCGCCTGCTGCCCGCACAAAGCCCCTCCGGCTCCTCTTCCCAGCGCCCGCGCTGCTGCCAGGGGGCTGAACCCACCCCGGCCCAGCCCCGCGGCTGCGGCCACCAACCGCTCGGCCAGCAGAGGGGATCCCAAGGGGCCCCTGGCAGCAGAGAGGCTCCCCCCGGCTTCGCCCTGGCAGGAGCAGCCTGGAATCGGGGACCCGAACCCCAGCGAAAGCCCGTTCCCTGCTTGCCAGGGCGTCCCCTGCCCGGCCACCTGCAACCAGACACCGGCAGGAGCGGCGGCAGATGCGGAGGCAGCTTCTCCCAGGGCCCCATCGCACCTGAACCTGATCCCGGCACCACCTGCCCGGCCGGGCAGAGCAGCCGCTGCCCTTTGTGCTGCTCTTCAAAGGCCCCGCTGCCTGCCCAGCCAGGAGCCCACTGCGGCTGCGGCACTAGCCGAGGGGGCCACCGAGCCCGGCTGCTCCCCAGCGCTGCCGGAGCCCTGCTGACCCCTCGCCCCACAGCCCCAGGGCTCTGCAACCCCTCCAGCGGGGTCCCCCCTGCCCGGGGCAGCCTGGGCTGGGCCCGGGGAACCCTGGGGGGAAGAAACTGTTCCCCAGGGGCCACTTGAGGCCGTCTCCCCCTGCTGCCGCTGGTTCCTGGGGAGAGGAGGCCAACCCCCACCTCGCTCCCACCCCCTGAGCCTCCTCAGCCCCAGGCCATCACCTCCGTGAGCAGCCCCAGCTCCTCTCCCAGTACGAACCAGCAGCGGCCAGCAGCGCTGCGGCCCCCCGGCACTCACCACGTCGGTGCCGGTGACGCCGGCCAGCAGCTCGGTGACGGCGTCGCCGCCGAAGTCGTTCACGCAGACCGCGAGGCCGTGGATGGCGGCGCCGATGCTGCCCGTGGCGATCATGGACGGGGGGTACAGGGCGAAGGTGTAGTCTGGAGGCAGGACGAAGCGCCGTCAGCAAGGGCCTGCGCGGGGCCACCCCAGGGCAGAGCCGGCCACCTTCCTCAGCCTCCCGCACCCCGTGACCCCGAGTGAGGCTGACGAAGACTCTCAGTGGCCCGTGAGAGGAGGCCGCCCGGGGGCTCTGCCCCTTGCCAGGGCCAGAGAACAGGCCACTGGGCAGCAAAACCCCCAACGCAGGGGCAGGCAGACAGCCCAAGGGCTGGGGACCAGCCCCTGACAGCCCGGCAAGCCTGGCCCGGGGGGCAGCACCCACCTGTGGCACACAGGGCGATGAAGGTCTGGGCGTGCTTCTTCACCAGCTCCACCTTGTCCCTGGGCAGCGGCAGGTGGTGGAGGATGGGGGCCAAGAAGTCATTGGCGATCACCGACACCAGGTCCCACTTCAGCTTCTCCAGGACCAGCACCTCCCAGTCCTGCAGGAGCAGACACAGAGCAGGCGGTTCAGCAAGGCTGGCAGAGCCGGGGCAGGGCCGGGGCGTCGAGCTGGAGGCACCTCAGCTGGAGCAGCGCTGACCCCAGCCTGGAGGGGACACATGCACTGGTCCCACTGGGCTGGGCACTGGCCGTGCCCCTGGCAGCCGTCTCGGGAGAGGGGAGAGCAGCATCTTCCCAGGACCATTTCCTTTCCACCCCAGCAGGAATGGCCCCGGCTGCCCACACCATCCGCCCCACCCGGGTCCCTCATCCTCTGGGCCAGCAGCCGATCCCGTCGGGGCTGCAGGGAGCAGAGGTGCCAGACAGGCTGCGGGAGATGCCCCCACGTCCCTCTCCTCTGCTCCCAGGGGATGGATGTGCTGGGGAAGGAAAAGACCCTGCAAGAGCTGGAAGAGCAGAGCTGAGCTGGGGTTTGTCTCTGGGACCTCCAGGGCAGGAGCCAGCCCTGCCCAGCACCGTCCCTGTTCCTTCTCCAGGCAGCCTGAGGCTGCAGGGTCAGTGCTGCCCCCGCAGTGGCCCACGGGCTGCCAGGGCCGCTGGGTTTGCAGCGGTGAGACTGCTCCGGGGCAGAGCTGCACCTCTGTGCCAGTGTCTTGCTCACAGCCCTGTCCCCCCATTGCACAACGAAAGCAGCTCTGGAGCTGCTCAAGCGCCTGGCAGCGTTGCTCAGCCTGCCCCAAACCCCTCTCCCCAAGGCCACTGACAGCCCGGGCTCTGCCACCCGGGCACAGGCTTGCCGGGCTCGCAGAGACTCCCAGCCAGCCTGGCTGGGCTGTGAAGCCAAACCCACAGGAGCAGAGCCAGCAGGGATGAGCAGCGAGCTCCAGCACCTGGGATCCACCCCGCAGGCTGCCCAGAGTGGTGGGTTCAGCGGGGGGACTGGGACTCAGCAGCCAGGGGAGAGATGCTTGGGGCCCTGTTGTCCCTCTGGAAGCGCTGGGAAACACCACTGCTGGTGCTGGACACTGCTGCCAGCTGCCAGCCACTGGGAGCCTCCAGAAACCCTGGACACCCGCACTGGGCCACCTCCTGCCGAAGGAGAGGCTCTGGGGGCAGACCAGCCCCGTCAGGAGACCTCACCTGGCAGCGGCTGGCTCCCGCAGCTCCGGGAGCAGCGCCCACGCGTCTGCAGCGGCAAAAGCCCTTCCAGCTCAGCCGCGGGCTCGTGGCCGCCTGAAACCCCTTCCTGTCGCACACGGCCCCAGCCCCGGCCGGCGCTGGAGGTGCCAGCTGGAGGCGACGGGCGCCAAGGGCTGTCACCAGCCCGCAGGATTTAGCTCCAGGAAGCCTCTCTCCTGCCAACCCGCCCCGCTCCTCGCTTCTCTCCTGCTAACGCTGGGGACTTGCTGCTCCCGGAGCCGCCTGGCACAGCCTCAGACCCCCTTCATCTGTGGAAGAGGCAGAACAAAGGGCTGCGAGGGACAGAGGAGCAGGTCTGCACCGGCAGCGCCGCCACTGCGGCAAACATCCTCCTCCTGGCGTCTTCTCTGCCCCTCGCTGAGCCGGCCTCTGCCCCGTGACCAAGAGAGGGGAAGACAGCGGGAGCTACTCCTTTGCTCCTGCAGCCTGCGGAGCCCAACCTCCCAAGGAAGCTGCCTGCTGCCCAGGTGCCCCCTCCGCGAGGTGGCCCCTGCCAGGGCAGAGCTGCGCAGAGCGGCCGAGCTCCCCCTCCACACAGCCGCTCGCTCCCGGCTGCATCGCACAGGATGGGACCAGGAGAGCAGCGCCCACTTCCCACTCCCTCCCCTGCTTGACAAGGTGATCGCAGTCCTCCTGCACCCAAACAGCTCCTGCCCCTCTCACCGAGAGCCGACGGTTGACTCCATCGACAGTTCTGCCCGCTCCACCTGGGATGCAGCGGCTCTGCACATCGAGCTCTGCCCTCAGCAGCACCCACGCAGCCGCGGAGCCCGCGGGGAGCCACTGGCTGGGAGCAGAGCACCCAGCTCCTCGCTGCAGGGGAAGGGAAGCTGTGCTCGATGTTGGCACCGAGGCCAAGCAGGCACCTCGGTGCAGGGTCACAGAGACAGCAGCGCGGCGGCAGCAAGGCCGCGGCCCATCCTGTGCGTGAGCTGACTCAGAGGTGAGGAGAGCTGCTGATGCTGCTGCAGAAATGAGCAGCCACGAGAGCAAGAGGGGACCTCGGGGCCAATGTCTGTCTCCCTCCTCCAAGCAGAGCCGGAGGCTGGGTGTCAAGGGCCAAGGAGCACACACGGGTGCACTGATCCCAGCTGGGCACCAGGCAGGAGGTCAGGCAGGGAGACACAGGCTGGGTGCCCCGGAAGGGCAGAGCTGCACCACACATGAGCAGCCCTTCCGCTCAGCTGGCACCTCCTGCCCTCATTCTCCTCCTCAGCCCCGCTCTCCCCGCTGCTCCCCTCAGCACCTGCCGGCGCCTGGGTCCCGCCGAGGGTCTGTGCAAGCCAACAGCTGGCAGCTGGCACGAGCGAGGGCAGCCGCCGTGCGAGGGGCAGAGCCGGCACCTGGAGGCGACCTCCAGCTCCCCTGCCCAGCCTGGCAGCAGCCAGACCCCCTCCTGCAGCAGCCCCAGGCTCGGAAGCCCAGGAACGCCCTGACGGAAGCCCAGCTTCCTCCGAGGGGACGAGGCCCTCGTTGCATCATTTCCTCCTCCCTCCAATAACTTCTTGCAGGTTTCTCGCTCCAAACGTGCCCCTTCTGAACCGCGGAGCTGCCGGCCGGCATCCCGGCGGCAGAGGGAAGCAGCCCGACCGCGGAAGGCAGCAGCTTCCTCCCTCAGGCTGTGGCTGGCCGGAGGCTGACGGGGCACCGGTCCGAGAGCAGAGCAGAGCAGAGGAGAGGAGAGGAGAGGAAAGGCCAGGACGCGCCGCTGGCCAGACCCTGGCAAAGCAGCTGCCCTTCCCCTCCCCACCCTCTCCCACCGTGAGGCTGGAAAAGAGCAGCACCCCCAGCGCCGCGGCTGGCACAGAGGAGGCCAACAGCTCACCCGGGTTTCGTAAGCGGGGCGGTGACTCCTGCCGGGCCCCACCGCAAGGAGCAGCCCTGCGCCCGTCCCTGGACGGCCCCTCCAGTCCCCCCGAGCCCCGGCAGAGCAGAGCCGTTCCGCTCCGAGCGGGGCTGAACAGCTGCTGAAGCGGCCGATGGGAAGGGTGGCGCCGGCCAGGGCATCTCCCGCCCAGCACCTGCAGACGCCTCAGCGCCTCTCCCAAAGGGCCCTGCGGGCTCTGCAGTGGCTTCTGCCAGGCACTGACAACTGGAACCCCCTCCCCACTGCCCAGCGGGAGAAGAGGGGCCCTGTCTGCCTGAAAAAACCACCTCTGGATGCCCCAAGAAAGGACTTTCAATCCCCCCACTGAGGCCATTCCTGTCCGCCTCAACTGGCTACTGATCCCAGAGCAGTGCTGGCCCATCCCGACACGTCCCGGTGCATCACGAGCCAGCCAGGATCCCGGCGGGGAAGAGCAGGGACGGAGCCCTCCAGCAGAGACCTGCAGCATCCGACGTCGCAGGCGGCAGCCAGCTCTGTCCTCGCCCATCCCCACCGCAGGGCTGCCAGGAGGGAGAAAGGCGGCTGAGCCCGGCTGAGCCGCAGCTTCCTGCTCACGACCCCCCCCCGGGGAAGAACGAAAAAGGCTCGAGTGAGGAAGCAGCAGTTCTCGGCACAAGAGCCAAGGAAATGCCCCGGGGACGGGGCGGCTGCACCTCTCCTAACCCGCTCCTGTGGAAGGCGCCTGGCACCAGCTGCTGAGACTCCAGCCCTCACCAAGAACAAAGCAGCAGCCAGAGCACCAGGGGGACCCAGGGTGAGGGGGCACCAGGTGCCCACCAGGACCAGCCCCTTGTAGCCCAAGGGCTGCACTGCAGGAACCGCCAGAGTTTGCTGAGCTCTTCCTCAGCCTGCAGGGACGATGCCCGGACTCCCACGAGAGTCAGGGTGGCAGAGTGTCCCCTCCCTGCACCCCATGTGCCTGCGGGATCTCACCACAGCTCCGAGAGCTGCTCGTGGCCACAGGACCCCTTCTGCTGTAAGCTGGGATCAGCTCCATGTGATGGAGCCCAAGCCCCAGGAAGACTCACGCCCAGGGTCCAGCACTGGGTGAGAAGGTGCTGCCGAGGACCCAGAGATGCTGGGGCAGGACGGCCACCACGCAGCGCCCAGAGGAGCAGAGCACCTGCGTTTGCTCTGGCAGCCCCGTCCCTCGCAGAAACCTTCCAGACACTTTTCTCCCACTTAAGTCATCAGTCAGCCACAGACGGCCACGGGACAGGTCAGCAGATGAGGGGAGATTTTCCCAGCACTAGGAAAGACCCCCGTTGGTACCAAAGCTCCCCAGCTACTGGAACTGCCTGCTGCTTCCCCTGAGAGTCCTGCAGGTTCACTCCCCGCCCTGGGGACAGACCTCACTGGCATCACCTCCCCCAGCCTGGCCCGGCCCAGCAAAGGAGGCACTTAACGGGGCCATGACTAACCCCGAGAACTCCTGCAGACCAACCGTCCCCAGGGCCGCCCGTTACTCAAAGCGAGGAGGCTGCTGCCTCCGAGGGCTCTGCTCTTCTGCCACCCAAGGGCCCCGAGAAAGGGGTTCTCCAACTTCCTCCCACATTGGCCCAGTTCAACTCTGGGGTCTCTGCTTTCAGCTTCCATCAGACATGGAAACTCTACGCCGTTTGAGCGATGGAGGGAGACGCAAAGCAGGGCTGGGCAGCAGGACCTGGGCAGCAGCTTGATCCCACTCGCCACCCTCTCCTGGGCTGCACCACCAGCCTTGCCAGTACCAGCCAGCTGGACCCCAGCTCACAAAGGCTCCCCACGCAGAAGCCTGTGCAGCCGGTGTGGGAGCAGGAGTGGGCCGTCACACCCCTCTGCCCGCAAGCCCAGCGGCGGCCGCCCGTGCAGGCACCAGCCTTTGTTCTCCAGAGCCGTCACCCAGAGCGCAGCAGCGCCCGGGCTGAGCTCAGCGGGGCAGCTCCGAGCTGCCTATGGCAGCCTCGAGGCACCAGGAACCGTCTGGGTAACCTGGAGGGGCCAACCCTGCTTCCTGCAGCGCGAGGATGGAAAGGTGTCCACAACAGGGACCACACCCCCCGGGGCGAGGAGGAGAGGAAGAAGCTTGGCTGGGGAACCCAGAGGAAGGTGAAGAACTAGGACAGGAGAAGCCACAGAGGCAGGTCGCTGCCAAGTGTCAGGATGCAGGAGATAAGAGAAGTGGGGAGGAGGCGGAGGGCTCTTGGAGACAGGGGCAGTTACCAGGAGCTGCTGGGCCGTGACGGAGTTGTCTGTGTAGATGCAGAGCTTCTCCACGGTCAGGGGCATGGTTTCCCGCAGCTTGGAAGCCAGGAGCATGCAGACCGCCCCCAGGAGCTGCAGGTGACTCTTCCGCACGGGGACCGTGGACAGGTAGCGATCCACGTAGTTCATGGCCAGGGGGAAGACTTCCTCTTCGCACTTCTGCTCCTCACACACCTGGCAGAACCCAATCGCACAAGTGAGGAGAGGAAAGGAGTTGGGATGAGCTCTGGGCTCCCCAAACCCCGCCTGCAGCGAACTTGTGGCCACCACAGTGCTGCACACTGACCTGCAGCTAAGCCTCTGACTGGGGCAGGGCTGCACCAGCAACAAGTGTGACCAGGGCCTCAGGAATTCATCTTGCAGCAGAAAGGCTGTGAGAACTTTCTGGCTACAGATGAGACCAGCATCCTTCCTCTGGCCCCGCGTTTAGCTCCTGGGGGGGCTGTCTCCAGCCAGCCCTACAGCAGAGCTGCCCTTTGCTGCTCTGGGGGGGACTGGGCACTTGAGGAAGAAGGGAGCAGTTCCAGCACAGCTCTAGCTGGAGACCCAAGGGGGCGGGATCCACCTGCCATGGTCCAGAGCCAGGAGAGCAATCGAGAGCAGAGCCCAAATCATCATCCTCCTCCCTTCCCACGTGTCCCACAGCGGCCAGGAGAAGCCAGGAGGGCTGAATTTCAGTCCCCTGCCCTTATCTCAGCCGGTATCAAAACACTGGTCGTGTTTAACTTCCTTCTTCCAACGCAACCACAAAAACACGGAGGTTTCTCCTCCTCCTGCAGCAGCAGCAAGTGCTGCCCTTGTCCTTCCAACAGCGACTGCCACAGCGCCGGGGACCCCAACACCACGTCAGCCTTGACACCTGCCGGGTGTCACCCGCTTCTGCCTGCGTCAGCAGCTTCATCCCACTGCCTGCTCAGAGCAGGGGCTGCAGGAACAGGACAGTAACAGCAGGGAGAGAAAACCCCAACCAAAACCACCCTCCGAGAAGCATCCTGGCCCCCGTTTCTTTTGACAGAGGCAGCTTCCTGCAGCAGCAGCCGGGGCGGGGAGCTGCAGGCTCCATCCCGGTGCCGCTTGTCCTCTCTATCTCTATCGAGGCTGTTTGCTCTGACCGAGGCCCCTGAGGTTCCCCCCTCTCAGCTGAAACCCGCAGAGCCTCATTAATGTTTCATTTAAAGAAGTAAATGGTAGCGGCAGCATTTGTCCTCCTTTAACCGGGGAATCGCGAGTCTGCAGCTTGCAGGGCTGCACAGCTCAGCGCCCCGCCGCCAGGTTTGGGGGAGACGGGGGGAACTGGGGGTCTGACAGCAGCGGAGCAGCCCATCACCGGGGTGAGGGGAAGATGGGCTGGAGGTTCCGGGGGGGTTCCTGCTCCTCCCGCACGGGGCAATCACATCTGCGAGCGCAACCGGCACTCGGAGCCAGTGTCTCGTCGCCTCCGGGCCCTCCACGTGCAGCCCCGGCACAACCCCCGGTAGCCGGGACCTCCCTGCCAGCACCCAGCGAGCCCCGGGACCGCAGAGCCGCTCTGCCCGCCGCACCCTGCCCCAGCGCCTCCCCACGGGCCGGGCGCCGCTGGCCGCCCTCCGCCCGCCAAAGGTGACCGGGAGAGGAGAAGGCAGCAGCGTGTCCCCTACCTCCAGCATCCAGAAGGCCAACATCCTCCGCATGTAGGGCTGGATGTCGCTCTGCACGCACTTGAAGTAGGACACGCGGGGGCTGTAGCGCTCCTCCTGGCTCAGCAGGTTCTGCAGCACTCGGCGGTCCCCCAGGAGCTGCGGGTCGCGCCCGGCGCGGGGAACGCGGGGAACAGCTTCCACGCACAGCAGCTCCATGAGGAGCGGGGCGGGAGCACGGCCAGCGCAGGGAAGGAGCTGGGCCGGTGCAGAGAGGGAGCGGGGCCGGTGCAGAGAGGGAGCGGGGCCGGTGCAGAGAGGGAGCGGGGTCCCTGCAGGGGAGGAGCGAGACCGCTGCGGGGTCCCAGCAGCCGCCCCACCGGCTCCGCTGCAGCGGCCGCGGGGCGCCGGGAACAGTGGCCGCGCTCCGGAGGGGGCGGACCCAGCGAGCCCGGGTGCCGGGAGGGCGTGGCCAGCGCAGCGGTCAGCCAATCACCGCCCAAACCGGCAGGACACGCGCGGGGACCAGGCAGTAGTCCCGCCCACAAAGGGGCGGGGCGAGAGGCGCGCCGGCGGGCTGGCAGCACGTGGGGAGACTGCGGGGCGCTGCTGCCATGTTGGTGGGGGTAGGCGAACTCGGCCCCCCTAGCTCCCACTCGGTCCCCCATCCTGCAGTATCAGCGGTCGCACACGGACCCCGGAGCCCCTTCTGCTAGCCCCACCAGCTCGACACCGCCCGGGGCTAGCGGAAGGGGCTCAGGGGGCCGTGCGTCCAGGGCAGCCAGGCTGTGCAGGTGTGTGTGTGGCCGAAGGCCCTCAAGGCCATGCAAATAATCAGCTGTGCACATACGGGGAGCCTGTCCAGGCTGAGCCCACTGCTCCCCAAAGTTCCCCCCTCCTGTTACTCCTCCAAGGCAGATAGCAGCCTTGGTGTCTGCGGAGATAAAGGCTATCAGGCCTGGCGGGCTTCTCAATAACAATGGTTTCGAAGCACCTTTGCAAATTGTGCACTTGAGTGGCTGCTTCCTGTAGGAATTTGAAAGCCTTTGGGTGTAGCTTTGCAGCTTTCTTCCCTCACATAGGATTTGCTCTGCACTGAGGCTGCAGCTGGCTAACCCAGCACTCATTTCATCCTGGAATGGGGAGCCGTAGCTGGCCATGTTGCTCTCAGTCATGCTGGTCAATGGCTACACAAGCTGCAAGGTCTGGACTTTGCCAGCGCCAATGCAAAGGGAAAACAGTATCGGTGGTCGTTGAGGGACTCTGGTTGGAAGGGGGCTCACGTTGCCTCAAACCTTGCAGGGTATAAGCTCCTCACAGTGCAGAGAGTCACCTCAGAAGGCCCGTTTTTGGTGAAAGGGCCCATCACCAGCTGCCAAGGCTCCTGCCTCGAGGGGTGACCTGTCTGTCACTGCAGGATGGTACCGCAACGGGGCGTCTGCAGCAGCAGGGGCAGCAGCCAGAACCAAATGCTTACGCTCACAAATGTGAGAGGTGGGAAATACCGTCCAGACCCCCAGCACCCCTCATTCTGCTAGACTGCAGCTTTCCCTGCCCTGCGACTGCCTTCCCCTCTGACACCCACAACACTTCATCTCACAAGGCGCCACTGCTGGGCTCAGAGCAGCGCTCAGCAAACACAGAGAAACTCAGAGCAGCTGCCAGCAATCATCTGTGTCCCCAGTCCCAGGGTAAAGCTGCTGCTGTTCCGCAGGGAGCAGAGTGGTGCCATTTGTGGAGATCGAGGCCCTCCAGGATGCAGTATCGTACGAAGGAGACTCAGGTGGACCACCTCTGCCCAGTCCTGCTGGAGTTTCCTCAGCACATCCACCCGGCTGTAATTTTAGGCTAAAGAACCCAACGGCTACCCCCTGCACCCCTGCTACTCCTGCGAGAGCCATTCTGACATGGTCAGTCCTTGTGTTTCTGTATTGCCAGTCACCAAAAAGAGCCTCTTAATGCAGAGCAAACCCGAGTTACCAAGGGTCAGCAAAACAAGACTGAAGACTTTGCTCTCCCTACTCAGGACCTGCTTTCTTTGCGATGGCAAATGAAAGTCACCCTTTTGGTCGGAGGTCTGGAGGTTCCCAACGCTGCTCTGACAGTGACCGCGAAGGTTCCACAAGCTGAGCTCGCAGTCCTGCGTGGGGACGCGTGGCGTTGATTTGCTGCACGGCAAAATTTGCACACGATGGCAGCGGGGTCGACGCGTTGTGCTGGACAAGCACCATGGGGCACGGGGATGCGGAACTAGAGGGAAGAAACAGGGAGAGAATTAGCTCCAGCCCGTCCCCATCTGGAAAGGAAGGAGTCCTGGGAGGTGAGGTGAGATTCCCAGATCCCATCCCAACTACCAGCCTTCCACCTGACAAATGGATCTTCCCGTGGTGTGGGCAAGAACTATTTGGGGAATCTGTGGGAGAGGTTTCGGGGGGGCAGTCAGCTGGTTTCAGTCCGGGATGACCCCTCCCTCCACTGCTCCATGGTGAGCAGCAGCCCCCACTTGTGCAGGGGAACAGAAGGGCCCCACATCCCACATCTTCAGTAAAAATAGCAGCTCTTTCTGCAGGCAGGCAGAGGGAAACCACAGCACCGGGTTCTGGGTCCTTCTGGTTTCTGGTCTGGGCATCTTGAAATGGAAAGTTTCAGGCCCTTTCCCAGACTCGATGGTTGCTCTCCCATCTCCCAGTGTCTGCTCGGCGGTTCTGACAGAGCCTGTGGGGCTGCAGCTGGGCTCGGTGGCAACCGTGGGCCACAGGACACTGAGAGGGGAACACGAAGGCAATTGCATAAGAAAATGTTCCTTCCAGATGATGACTTGGCAAAACCGAGGCCTCTGCCGGCCACATTATCAGGCTGGAGAGGCAAATTACAGGCTGCAGGCATCCTACAGAGCCCTTCGTGTGGGTGTGTGGAGGGAACCAGAGAAAATTCCAGGAAAACCAACGGTGGGTCACTGCTGGCCATAGATAGGCGGCTTCCGGGCTGCGGCAGGAGGGCTCGGCGGGAGGGAAAGCAAAGAAGGAAATTCCTTCAGAGGAGAAATTAAAAAACCTGATGGCCCCTGGACCAGCACGGCTACTCCGCTGAACCATGAAGAAGGCTCTTTGGTTTGGTTTGCCCATGAGGAATCTCGAGTGAGCAGCAGCTGGAGCTTGCACAGATACAGGGCTGACTGTGATGGGCTACTGGTGTCACCTGTGGGCTTGGAGAGGGACTTCCTGTGAGGGCAAGTAGTGCTGAGACAAGGGGGCTGGGTTCAGGCTCCAAGAGGGGAGATAGAGATGAGATCTGAGGCAGAGACCCCTCCCTGGGAGGGTGCTGAGGCCTTGGAACAGGCTGCCCAGGGAGGCTGTGGCTGCTCCATCCCTGGCAGTGTCCAAGGGCAGGTTGGCTGGGGCTGGGGGCACCCTGCTCTGGGGAGAGGTGTCACTGCCCCTGGCACTGGGGTTGCTCTGAGCTCCCTCCCAACCCAACGCAGTCTGGGATTCCATGATTCTAACCCATGCTGTGACTTTGTGAAGTTAAGGCCATCCCGCAGGGACTTGTCTGTAAGCTCGTCTCTGCAGCCAGCTTTTCTCTGGGTCACTTTGCATCAGCTGTGGGCTTAGCCCCAAAGGCTGAACAACCCTCATCAGCACCTTTTCTATGACTTGTATGTGGCACCTCCTTGTCACCCAGTGCTGATCTGCCAGAGCGGAGCCAGCTGCCTCCTTGGCCATTGTGCACCTCGTGTCGTCAGTGACATCAAAACGAAACCCTTTAACACATGGGGGGCTTTGGAACCAAATCCAAGCGAAGAGCTGGAGTGGCACTTGCTGTAGGAAATCCTCCAAGGGAATCGAGGAGCAGGGACGTTCAGGGTGTGAGGAAGAGCAGAGACACCACTTCACGCGCTCTGGCTTGAGATTTCAAAGAATCCCAGAACCCCAGACCATCAGCGATGGGAAGGGACCTTGAAAGGTCACCCAGTCGAACACCCCGGCCACAGCAGGATCCCCCAGATCCAGTCACACAGGAACAGCCCAGGAGGGTTTAAAACTGCTCCAGAGATGGAGACTCCACAGCCCCCCCCGGGCAGCCCCTGCCAGGGCTCTGGCACCCTCACCGGGAAGAAGTTCAAACACTGCACTTCACATCCAGTTGTCTCTGAAACAGAGGGATAGTGCAGCCACTCCCAGCAGGAACGAGCCAGGGCTGTGGCACCCAAAGTGCCCCAGGCTGGTGTCACCGTCTGTGCCGCAGGAGATGGCCCAGTTCATGTCCATCCTACACGCTGACAGGATGGAGCAGCGGTAGGAGGCTGGGCCATGGGCTGCACAGCTTCACCTGCTGACCCGGCAGGGACACAGCGCCTTGGCCCACTGTCCACGTCAGCAGCAGAGCCTGTGGCTCCGAGCCCGTGGGCACAAGGAGCAGAGGCATCTTTCCCCCTCACGCAGCCATTCCCTGGCCCAGCCGGCACGAGAGCTGAGCGCTTCGCGGTCTCAGTCCCACGTTTAAAGCCAAGGCTGCTGTCCTCCACGTAGCTGGCTGCTCTCCTTTCTCAGATCTTGGTGGTTCTGCACTTAGAAAATGCTTCCACGGAGCGTGAGTTCGGTGTTGGGCCCAGGGGATGTCTCCTAACCCCTGCCCACTCCTGGCAGCCACTGCGTTCCCCTTCCTGTGACCCGGTCAGACTTCTGAGCACAGCTCCTGAGTGGGGGCTATCATCTTCCCAGCACAGCTCAGCAAGGCTGAGATTCATTCATTTATCCAGCAGTCACAGGGGGGTCTGGGTTGAAGGGACCTTCAACTCTCCTCCAGTCCCACCCCCTGCTCCCCTCTGAGCAGGGACAACCCACCCTGAGCAGTTTGCTCAGAGCGCCGAGGTCCAGCCTGATCTGGGATGGTTCCAGGGATGGGGCTTCTCCCAGTTCTCTGGGCACCCTGGGCCCAACACCCTCCCCAGCCTCAGCACCAACAATCTTCATGGTGGCTTTGGCTTGTCTCCATTTTGGAGCAGCCAGGCCAGCTTTGACACCAGTGGGGCTAGCCCCATTTGCCCAGTTTGCCCTGGCTAATGGTTTAGGCCAGCAGAGACCTAAAGGTCCTTTCACCTGACTTTGTATGAAAAGCATCAGAGGCAGTTTGGCTCTGTCGGTCCTTTCAGCAGCTGGTTCCTGCCCCAGTTTCCTTTTCCTAACAAAATCTAGAGCGAAGTCTCAGTTTCACTGACCCAGCTGGGGGCCATCAAGAGCCCTGGCCAGGTCACCCTTCCAGTTTGGGAGCAACCCCAGCATCTGAGAAACCAGCCACCCTCATCTGGACAGGAGAGAAAGACAGAGCTTAGAACCAAAACCACCTCCCCGAAGCTGAAACCAGGCAGTGTCAGAAAGCAACCAGGGCCTGGAAAGCCCCCGGCTGTGGGAGATCTGCTTCATTTCAGGGGATTATCTGTGCTGGCCAGTTATGCAAATCGTGACGGTGCTGCCTGGCATCACCACCAGCAACCAGTATCTTCCATTGACTGCCCCAGCATCGCCACCAGCAAGCAGCATCTTCCACTGACTGCCCCAGCATCACCACCAGCAAGCAGCATCTTCCATTGACTGCCCCAGCATCACCACCAGCAACCAGCATCTTCCATTGACTGCCCCAGCATCGCCACCAGCAAGCAGCATCTTCCATTGACTGCCCCAGCATCGCCACCAGCAACCAGTATCTTCCATTGACTGCCCCAGCATCGCCACCAGCAACCAGTATCTTCCATTGACTGCCCCAGCATTGCCACCAGCAAGCAGCATCTCCCATTGACTGCCCCGTCCCTTGGCCGACCTCCCTGCCTGTTCCTGCCCTCCAGCGCTCTCGGTGCCCCCGTCTCGCACACCCACCCCTCTCGCTAGATGAGATGCGTTTGGGTTTTTCTAAGAAGTTTTGGTTGCAGGCTGCCGGCCGTTTGATGTGGGCAACCCGCTGCCTCCTGCCTCCGTGCCAGCGCAAACTGCCAGCACAGGCAGCCAGGGAAGGCGCTGGGGCTGTGCGGAGGTCCTATGCGGCTTGGTCTGCGGATCCTGCCGCGGCGGGGGATTGAGTGCTGCTGCACCGCTGTCCAAACACGGGGACCTTGGCTCTTCTTCTTCACCTCTTTGGCAGGGGACCTCCCTGCTGTGTGGCCACCTTGCCAGTCGCCACGCAGGCCCCCAGCAGCAATAAGCTCAGGGCTGCTGAGCAGCCCGGCCATCGGAGCCGCTGATAATCTGCAAAGCTCGGCTCCGGTGGTGGGGAGCTTGCCAGGCCTCCCGGGAACTGTCAGCACCATAAAGCAGCCTCCTGCTCCTGCTGCGGCCGAGCCAAAGCCCACTGCAGGCAGCTGAAGGATGTTGTGAGAAGCAGCTAGAGATGCTGCAGCTAGAGATGCTGCAGCTAGAGATGCTGCAGCTAGAGATGCTGCTTTGGACCCCCAAGCCCGGGAAGCGGCTGCTGGGGGCACTGCTGGGGGTACCGAGCGGTGCCGGGGGCAGGACCTCTGCGCCTGCTCGCAGCCCAGGAGGGCCTCAGGTGCGTGGGCCAGACCAACACAGGAGAGGTGGGGACGAGCACACGGGGTCATCGCCGCCTGGCAGGTGCAGCAGCATCAGCTTTGCTGCTCCCTGCCCTGGAATGGCCCTGCCTTTGTGCTGCCAGTGTGACTGTGGGACCGAGATCAGCTCGGGGGCCTCTCCTCTGGCTTTTCCCCCAGCGTCCTGGACCAGCCTGAGCTCGTTACCGTGCCCCTAGGGAGCAGGAAAGCAGAGAGACCCTTCAGCAGCTCAGGCGAGCAGAGAACGGAACGGGTGGCGAGCTGCAAGCAGCCAGCGGGGCAAGTGTGCAGAGAGCTGGGCAGAGGGAGGAAGAAGAACCGCAGGGCCCGGCTCACTGTGTGACAAGAGCGAGGCTCTGCTGGCAAGGGGACAGGAGCTGACGGCTGGTCACGTCCTGCCAAGGCTCTTCCATTTCCCAGGCCGAGCTCCGAGCAGCACACGATGGGAAGCAGTGAGCGGCTTCTCCTCCCACCTGAGCTCCAGGGGCTTCCTGCGTTCAGAGGAGGCAACCGTCAAGCTGGCACGAGACTGACTGCTGAGCCCAGGCAGAGACGGGGAAGATACAGGCTTGGAGAGCCAGCAAGAGCGAGGAAAGGGGAGGAGGAGAGGAGCCAGACCAAGGGCTGCATTTCCAAAGGCTCGCGGCAGCCAGCAGACCTTTTTGTTCTCGTGGCGGCGGAAGCAGCAGGGTCTGGATCACTCTGGGCGAAAGCCGAGCGTTTCAGAACCTGCCCCTCTCCTCCCAGGCTGGTGGAGATTTGACAGGGGCCAGACCTGTCCCACGTAAAGGTCTAGCCCTGTGCTTAACACATGGGTCAGGGTGTTGGAGCAGGGGCTACAGCAGGGAGCACAGGCCAGGCCCAGGGCTCTCTGAAACGATCAGGCCATCGTCTCCTGCAGGACCTGGGCTCTGAGCTCTGGGCTGCAGAGGTCTTGCCCTGTTTGGCAGCTGAGGCAGCACAGAACACGAGGGTAAGGACACAGGCACCAGCTGAACCAGACTTTGGATGATGGCGCGAACACTTGGGAGAGTCCAGCCCGGCAGCTGCTCCTTCCTAGGAAACGGTCAGGGGTGAGTTCAGCTCCTGTCTCGATCTCATCGAGGCTGGGGAGTACAGACAGCCTGCAGCTGCCTCCAAGAGCAACCGACAGGCTCTGGGTCCTTCCCTTGCCAGTAAAGAAGGAACCCGTAACAGCCACAGGGGAGGAGAGCCGGGGGGCCTGGGGAGACGCACGCGAGCTGGAGGTGATGGGAGAGGACTGCCCTCGCTGCTGCTCAGACCACCGGTGTGTCCTGCACTTCAGGGGCCTCAGCCAAGGAAACGGGTCACTCCCTGTGCTGCAAGTGCTTCAGAGGGAAAGCTACTGGAAGAGGATCCACCTCCCTGTGTGCTGTTGGAAACCACCTCTGGGAAGATGCCGGAGCTGCACCCTGAGTCACGAGAGGAGGCAAGACCCTCCTTCAGCACCCACTCACGAGAGACGTTTCCTCCACCCAGCACTTTAAGGAGCAATCAGGAGCCCCTGGGAGTCTCCCGGAGCCCCTGCCAGCCCCAAGACCCGAGGACCCCCCGTGAAATGTGTTGGCTCGCCTGGAGCTGCTGAAGGGCCTCAGGGCATTGCCGGCTGTCTCGGACCCCCGTGCCTGTGGTCACGCACCGGGGCAGAAGCGCCGTCGGGCTGTTTGCAGCCACCGCTCGGCTGTCAGGATGGAGGTGCTGGTGGCCCAGGGCATTGCTCGGTCCCGTGCCGAGCACGGGGGGCTCGCAGGGGCTCCCTCGCCGCCGGGCGAGGATCAGGCGATGTGCTGCTGCTCACTGCGGAAGGGCTTAAGTTCTGAACAAAAGCTGTGAGCAGCTCCAGCGGAGCCAGCAGCAGATCCTACTTGGGAAAAAAACCCCAACCCAACAAAAACACCCAACAAAAACCCAACAACCCCCTTTCTGCTGGCAGCCACCGTGAAAGGAACGAGATCTGGGTCTTCCTAGCGCATTGCTGTGCCTGGGAGAGCTTGAAAGGTTTCCTGGAGACACCAGGGCAGCGCAGGGCAATGTTTTCCCTTTGCAGCAGCGCTCCTGCCTCCTTCTTCTCAGGGCACCAACCTAAGCCTGACCTTCTGGGGGCTGACAGCTAACATCCAGTCCTGGCTCCTGCCACTTCCTTTGGAGCCTGCAATGCCAGCTCCTTGCGAGTCCCGAGCAACAGCACGGCCAGCGAGAGCTGGGATGTGCTCTGGATGTCAGGACTGCCTTGCGCTGTAAAACGCATGAGAGGTGATGCTGAACCACAGCTTCAGCGGCAGCACCACCAACGGTTCTTGCAAATCATGCCCAGGCTGCTGGGGCAGGGCTCTGCCTGGCTCTGAGTCATCTACAACTGGCCCCTCGGAGAGAGGGGAGGCACGGACAGGCCTCAGGGGTCCAGCAGCACGGTCATTTGTTCTGGTGTCTTCAGTGTCCCAGAGAGAATGAGCAGAGATCCCCCTCACACAGCCAGCACTGTGCACAGAGTGATCCCCTCCTGCGGGCAACACCACAGGATCACGGAATCATCTGGGGTTGGAAGGGACCTGGAAAGATCAGCCAGCCCGATCCCCCTGCCACAGCAGGATCCCGTAGACCCAGTCACGCAGGAACACAGGGTGGGCTGCTCCCTTGGCTCCATCCAGATAACAGCTTCACTCCTTCCACCACCAAAGGACCCTGTGGAGGCCAAAGCACTGAGGCAGAGCCATGTTTGAACTGGTGGCTGTGTCACATCAGCTGTGGTCACGGGAAGGTCGACCGTGTCTGGCGGTTGGACCTGATGATCCCAGGGGTCTTCTCCAACCTGACTGATGCTGTGATGCTGTGACTCCATAGTCGTGTGAAAGCAGCTCAGGGCTGCCCGGACTGCTCCGGCAAACAGGCCTCTCCAGCTCAGGAACGATTCCGGCTGCTGAAGCACAGGGCACACCTAAAGCTTGGGAGCCCCAGTGGCTCCAAGGAGCAGAGGGGGAGACACCTCTGTGTTGCTGAGGAGCAGACACATAGAATCATAGAATCACAGAGTGTGTTGGGCTGGAAGGGACCCCCAAGGCCCTCTAGTCCGATTCCCTGCACCCAGCAGGGCCAGCACTCGCCAGCCCAGGTTGCCCAGAGCTCCAGCCAGCCTGATCTTGGATGGCTCCAGGGATGGGGCAGCCTGTTCCGGAGATCCCCCACCCTCAGATCCCAGAGATCATCCCTTCTGTGGTTCACCCCCAGGTCCCGCGGTCCCTGCTCAGAGTGCAGGGGAAGCAGCGGGATTTGGCTGGGACACTACCAGGGGAATTTTCCGGAGGCTGCCGGACACAAGCACACCCTGTGGCCCTCTCTGTCTGTCCAGCCTCACCGCAGTGGGTCTCCCTGCGCTGCGGCAGGGCTGGAGCTGGGCAGGAAACATTCTTCCCTCCCCACAAAAATCTCCCTGTTCCGCATCGGGATGAACCGGAGACCTTCCAGCGCTCCAAGCCCCAGCAGTCCTGCTGCCTGGCTGCGCCCTTCCCGGCTCGTTCCCAACCCTCTGGCCAGTTCCAGCCAAGCCTGACCGACCCAGTCAGGTGAAGGAACCAACTCTGCTGCCTTCCCACAGTTTCCCATGAGCAGGCAGCTCAGGAGCCTCAAGTCACACTCCCACTGGGGAACAGCCGCAGGAGCCCCGGCGCTGTCAGAGCCCAGCGGTACCCGTCCCCGCCGCTCGCGGCAATCGCCTCTCGCTCTGCCCCGCTGCATCCCACCGGGACGTGGGAGAGCAAAGCTCCGGTCCAAGACCCGCTTCCTCCTGGGCACAGCTCTCTGTCTGCACCGGTCGGGGCAGCTCTCGTGCAGCACCCACCTCAGAGGAACTTGCAAAGGCTACAGTTGCCCCCTTGACCCTTGGGCAAAGCCCCTCCTGCTGCCCAGAGCCGGGCACTGGCCCCCCACATCACACAGACCCCTCCGTCCTGGGTTTTCACCCGGCTTCGCAGCGGAGACCTTCCTAATCGCTCTTCCCTGTCTCCGCGGCCGCCTGGCAGGTCTTTACCAGACCTCTGCAGGTGGAGTCTCAGTGCCTAATCACACAGCCCAGCTCCCGCTCTATCTGCCCCGCGGCGCACGCCAGGGAGGGCAGAGATAAGCAACAGGTCCCTCTGTGCTGCTGCCTCCCTGCCTGCAGCTCCCTGCCCGCAGCTCCCTGCCCGCGGTTCTTAGAACCCAGCTGCCCTCCGACAGAGAAGAGGTGGCAAACAACTGCAGGGGGATGGCGGCTGATAGGGCTTCGGTCAGGCCTTGGTGCCATCTTTTGATGCCCAGGCAGGAGGGAGAGGCTGCCCCAAGGTGCCAGGCTGGCAGGGCAGTCCAGAGCAGAAGGAGCAGCTGAAGAGGGTGAGGTTCAGCACAGAGCCTCTGACCTGCCTCAGGAGCCCAGCCTGGCTCGGCAGTGGGTAGAAGGGGCAGGATGCAGGGAAACCCCCACTGCTGAGCGCAGTCACAGAAGTGTTCAGGCTGGAAAAGCCCTTCACCATCATCCAGTCCGATGCTGACCCCAGCTGTCCCACCCCCTGACTGTGAAACACAGCCAGCGGTGGCAACTGAACCCCCTCCCTGGGCAACCTGCGCCAAGGACTGAGGACCAAGAGGCCAATGGCATCCTGGCTTGTATCAGAAACAGTGTGGCCAGGAGGACTAGGGAGGCTATCGTCCCTCTGTATCCGGCACTGGTGAGGCCACAGCTTGAGTGCTGGGTCCAGTTTGGGGCACCTCAGTGCAAGAGAGATGTGGAGGTGCTGGAGCAGGAGCAGAGGAGGCCAACGAAGCTGGGGAAGGGCCTGGAGAACTAGTCTGATGAGGAAAGTCTGAAAGAGCTGGGGCCCTTCAGTCTGAAGAAGAGGGGGCTGAGAGGAGATCACTCTCTACAGCTACCTGAAAGGACACTGTGGAGAGGTTGGTGCTGGTCTCTTCTCACAGGGAATTAGTGATAGAACAAGTTCAAGTTACAACAGGGGAGGGTTAGACTTGATATTAGGAAGGGTTTGTTCCCCGAAAGGGTGGTCGGGCGCTGGGCTGGGCTGCCCAGGGAGGTGGTTGAGCCGCCATCCCTGGGTACGTTTGAAGAGCGTTTGGATGGGGTTTAGGGGTGAACTTGCAAGGTAGGGTAGATGGTTGGACTCGATGATCCCAGGGGTCTTTCCCAGCCAGAGTGATTCTGTGAGGCTGTGACCCCTCCAATGCAGAAGTTTCTCCTCAGGGCCAACCTAACCCTCCCCTGGGGCAGCCCGAGGCCATTTCTGGTGATGGGGCAGCTACTGGAGCAGCACTGCAGGGTCTGTGAACTCACTGCTGAGCTGAAGGAAGACAACCTCCTGCTTTGAATCAGCGCTAAGTGAGAAGGTACCTGGACGAGGGCGGATGGAGCAGACAGCTCCTAGGCAGTGAATCACGGGGTATTTTGAAGGTGCTCAACTTCATTTCCATTGAAGCTGCTGCCAGTTGGCTCCCAGTCTGGGCCAATAACAGCAGCTTTGGGAAATCCCGTGGCTGCAGCTGAACTGCTGAATGAGTTGGTACCTGCAGAGGGCTTTGATGATGCTGAGTGCTCAAGCAGCCGGTGCTGCTAGCACTGGATGAGGAGAGCACACCGGAGGCACATTTAGCTGACAGCTGGAACAAGCCATAGATGTCCCTGCCTGTCAGGCTGCCAGACCCTCTCCCCTCACACCAGAGGTGAGCAGGGATGTCTGACCTCAGCTACACCCATCTGTGTTCATCCCTGGGGAGCTGAGGTTCTGCAGGACCCTCAGCAAACAGCCTCTGTGCCCCGTGCCTCAGTTTCCCCTCCTGCAGCACTGTGTGGCAGACAGAAGATGACAGCCCCAGAATCTCTGCAAGTTGTGGCTCTGGGTTGGCTGGTGGGGTTTGCTCTTAAATTCTTGACTGGGCACATAAACAGCAGCAGCCCCAGGCTACGGCGCAGCGCGGCGAAGGCGCACAGCTGTGATTTATGGGGCTCCCAGTCAGCACAGTTCCCCTCCCCCTGCAGTTCCCATGGGAAAAGCTGCTCCTCACTTCCTATCCAAAACCTCGGTAGGGTACTAGGCCTGGGAGCCACGAGAGAGCCACCTCTCTGTGCCCTCAGCGCAGCGGGCCGGACATGCCGCTCCCCGGCTCTGCTGCAGGCTCCCCAGAAACGCAGGCGAAGTGCAGGCAGGGCGCAGAGGGGGACACCCCCTGCACACAGCTGCTGCACCACAGCCTGCACACGCAGCGCAAAGCCCAGGAGAAAGGCTGCTGCTGCCAGCTGGGACAGGACTAGAGAGCTGGGTGAAGGCCCAAGACCTCTGTCATCAATGAGTCTCTGTCCTAAACTTTTTGCTTCAGAATCGTAGGATCAGTAGGGACTGGAAAGGACCTCGAAAGACCATCCAGTCCTGTCCCCCTGCCACAGCAGGATCACCCAGACCAAGTCACACAGGAACACAACCAGGCAGGTCTTGAACATCTCCAGTGAAGGAGACTCCACAGCCCCCCTGGGCAGCCTGTTCCAGTGCTCCATCACCCTCACTGGGAAGAAGTTCCTTCCCAGAACATTAGGGATGGGAAGGGACCTCCAAGATCATCCAGTCCCATCCCCCAGCCACAGCAGGTTCCCTTAGATCCAGTCACACAGGAACACATCCCGGCAGCTTTGAAACGTCTCCAGAGAAGGAGACTCTACAACCCCCTGGGCAGCCCCTGCCAGGGCTCTGGCACCCTCCCTGGGAACAAGGTCCTTCTCACGCTGATGGGGAACCTCCTCTGCTCCAGCTCACACCCGCTGCCCCTTGTCCTGTCACTGGGTGCCCCTGAGCAGAGCCTGGCTCCATCCTCCTCACACCCACCCTTCACACATTGATCAACATCCATGGGGTCACCCCTCAGGCTCCTTTTTCCCAGCTCCCTCAGAGCTTCCTCAGCAGGGAGATGCTCCCCTCCCTCCATCATCCCTGTGGCTCTCTCCAGCAGTTCTCCTTCTGCTTGACCTCTGTGCACCCCCCCCATAAATCCACTCTGCCCTCCTGCCTGTGCATACAGAGCCCCAGAGAGCCAAGCTGCTGCAGCCCAGGGCTGCTACAGCAGCAAAGAGACCTCCACCTTTGATATTTGCCCTTTCTTTGCAGCAGTGACTCCATCTCCTGCCAGGGTAGCTCTCTGCTGCACCTCTGTCCCCTGCTGCACCGGCAATGAGGTGATGCCAAGCGCCTGTGTGAAGGGTTTCAGGGCAGAGATCATGATCTGTGTGAGAGAGAGGGGAGATGCAGCCACCGCAGCGTCAGCTCTTGCTGTCAACGCGCCAGCCAGAGGCACCACAAACTGCCACCGCAGTCTGGGAACTCCTGCCGGGGTCAGCTGGTCGCTCAGCTCTGTGGTACTGGGACCCTTCCCCTCCAGGCACATGCTGCTGGGTGTTCGCGTTGGCCTTAGGTAGTAATGAACTGTAACCCAGAGGCCGTTCCTTTGGACTGCTGACCCTGACTCGATTCTCCTGCAGGTTAGGAGACACCGCCACACAAAGCCCAGGCTTCTGTCTTTTGCAGTTAGAGCCATCAGAACCCCTGAGCCCTCAGGCCCCGCAGCGCCGTGAGCAGGAAGGCTGGCCTACGACCGATGATGGCAGAGCTGCAGCACCTCACCCTAACCCAGCCCTGGGCACCAGCAGCTGTAAAGCCCGGGCTGGCGTTTGCCCTCAGTTATCCCCTCGAGACCCCACGGATTGCAGGGGCTCCCACATGCACCACGAAGCAGCTCTCAGTCTGTTCAGCCCCCGGCGTGCAAAGGGCTCTTGTTTTACCTGGCAAATCTGTGGTGCAAACACTCCGCAGTGTTTATTTACTTCCTCAGCAGGCAGACAGTTGAGCAGGAGGAAAACAGCTGCCCTGCAACGATCTCTGCTCACGGGCACGGGTCTCTGGCTGGGTGCACAGCTGAGAGCTGCAGCGGTGCCCCGGCGCCGGAGAAGTTTGTGCTCCCCACCTCCCGTCACTTCTCGCACCTGGGGCTGGGGCCGAGCGCCCGAGGGGACGATGCTCTGAGCGCAGAGGGCAGTCTGGGGGCAGAGGTGATGCTGGCGGCCCTCGGCCGCCCGAAGGGGCTGCTGCACGGCGGGCCACCCCCGTCCTGCGTTTAACCCTCTGGCGCGGCGCAGCGACGCTTTCCAAGGGCTTCAGCGGGCGCATCAGTGCTGGGACACAGCATCCTTCCCTGCAGCATCCAGGCCATGCACCACGGGGCAGGTGACCTGCAGACCGTCCCACAGCATCGCTGAGGTTGGAAAAGCCCCGTGAGACCACCGAGTTCGGCTGTTTGCCCAGAACCGCCAGGTTCCCTCCAGCCCCTGCCCTGCGCCCCACAGCTCTGCGACCCGTCCAGACACAGGGCCTCCCTCGCTGTCCTGAGCCAGGCCTGGACAACCTCTGTGGGCATCAGAACACCCAACCCCAAGCTCCCCTGTGAACCTGAGGTTGTCAGGGCTGGAGAGGTGCTGAACAGCCCCCGTGGGCTCTCTCCTGTGCAAGATAACAGACAGCTGAGGCCAGAGCTCCTGCGTGAAGATGGGAAGATCGGACTGGATGATCCTTTGAGGTCCCTTCCAATCCCTAGTGCTCTGTGATCCTGTGGTCTTCACAGCTGAAGAATTTGGGGAAATCTCTGCAAAACCTGAGACTCTCGGGGTATTTCCACAGGAGGGCCTGACCTGGGCTCTGACTGTCAGTGATGTGAGACATGCATGACGAAAGGACAGCCCTCCCATCTCTGTGTTCTCTTGCCTGGCTCAGGCCAGCAGGCTGAACGGGGCTGGTTTGGAAGGTACTTTCCACAACCCTTGAGTCCATCTGTGCCTGCCCTGGCCCAGCTCCCCAGCAAAACCTGGGTCTAGAAGCACCAGCTGGTCTGCAGAGCACAAACCCCCTCCACACTTGAGGTCAGGGAGGACTGTTTTCTAGTGAAAAACCCCTCACAAGAGAAAATCCCAGCAGCGCGTGGAAAGGGGCAACAGCTCCGGGTCAGAGTGAGCGGGTTCACGGGCGTCTCTGGGTGAAGAGGGGACCTGCCTCTGCCAGGGAAAGGCTGCGGTGCACAGAGAGCCGCGGGGTGAATCCATCTGCATGGCGATGGGCTGCTCCTCACCTCTCCTGATGGTGACACAGGTGGTGCTGGGCTACAAGGCCACAGTGGAGCTGATTTGGGCCTCCTCCACCAGTGTGGCACCAGTGCAGGTCTCAGCACCGCAGCAGGAACAGGCAGAGGCACAAGGAGTCTGACCCAGGCCCTGGACACCTGACCCCTGCAAAGTGACTGCAGCCAGCAGCAGGAGGCACAGGCAGCGTGATGGCCTGTGAAGAACACAGCAGGTCACTTTCTCTCGCTGAACCCTGGGGCTGTTCCCTACCCCAAACCTGCCAGCCGCAGGAGCTATGCCTCTTGCACTGCCTCTTGCACTGCCTGTGCAAGGAGGACCTCGGTTGAACGCCGGGACACGGGGCAGCACCTCCTGCACCAGCTCTGACTTCTGCTCTCACATAGGAAGTTGATCAAAACCTCATTCAGTTGCACAAAGACAAATCAGATTTCAAAACCGGCCTCCGAAGGGCTCCCGAGCCCGGAGCAGTGCTGGCATTAACCCTTTGCACAGGACAGGCCTCATCCCGGGGCTGAGGAGCGGCTGGGGCCGACCCCAGGTACCCGGGTCCTGCCCTGCTTGGCTCTCTGGGGGCTCCCCGGATTCTCCCCGAGCTGCTGCTCAGGCTCTGCTGTACCGCCGCTCTTATCTCAGCACCTGTCTCCTGTCAAACCTGCGTTGGTCCCTCGAGAACCAGGCTGGGGGGTGGAGGGAAACAGGGAGGGGGGCCAGGAAAAGCCCTGCTCGCTCGCAGAAGCCGACAACGACACTCAGTGCTCTGCTGGGCAGCACAACCCGTCCCGTTCACACTCAGCACCTGGGGGGGAGATCCAGCTCCTGGGTGACTTTCCAAAGTCCCACTGGGCTTCCCAAACTCTGGGTTCCAGCCCCAAACTCCTGGCTCCAAGCAGTCCTCACAGAAAGGCTAAGTTTCACCTCTTCTGGGCCTCGTGTCTCCTTCCGTCCCTGCTGGGCTGGCTCTGATACCAACCTGCAAATCCCTTCTGCAGCCGGGCAGAGACCCACAGGGACCTCTACCTGCACCCTGCTAGCCTGGGGCAGCTCAGCACCCCGGGCTTCAGCAGAGGAACCCACCGATCCCTGCTGAAGGAACCACTCAGGACATGGGACACCCCAGGCCAGACAGAGCTCAGCTACTCCTGCAGGCAACCTGGGACGCTCAGGCAGGGCAACCTGCTTGTGGGGCAGGAGATTTCCAACTTGCTGGTGTCTGGGAGGCAGCCAAAGCACTGGATCTGCCTCACCTCTCCCCACACTCCTTCAGATGCCGCTTTGGAACCCTCCTGCCCCGCGATGCACTTGCACACAGCCTCCTCGCCAGCCCCAGCCCCGTCGACCTCCCACCCCAGCCCACCCAGGCTGCAGAAAACCTTTGTGAAAGGTCCCAACCACTGGAATTTCCACCCAGGCAGGACCTGGGCACCTTGTTTCCCCGCTCATGACAGGCCTCCCACACGTGTGACCTGACCCAGAGCAGGGCACGCGGGCTGGGGGGAAGCAGGTGCTTCTCACCCCTTTCCCCTTCTTGTCTCTCGGTGTCTTGTGTGGGTCTGTGATTAAAAGGAGCCTGTTTAACTGCCGCAGCCAGATGTGGGGACCCCCTCCGCTTGCGATAGGACAGAAGAAACAACACTACACGTGGTGACAGCCGCCTGCAGGTGACGCAGGGCCTGCAGCCCTCCACATGGGCTGGGAGAACACAGCTCACCAGACCTTCAAAGACCCAGCCCTCACCCCAAAACAGACCCCGCTGCCCGTGGGGCTCAGGAAATGCTCCACCACAGGCTCTCCCCCTAAAACTGGTGCAGATCTCAAGATCTTGCCCAAGGAGCCTTCCCCAACTCCACGGGACGATACAAGTCCCTCTGTCCCTCCGGTCACACTGGGTGGTTTCAAAGCCGCAGAAAACTTGGTCTGCATCTGCCCCTGGAGCAGCCTCCCCTGCTGCCAGCCCAAGTGGCTTCTCTTCCAAACAAGTTTGTGACCCTGAGCCCCAGCAAAGACCCTCTCCACCACCCACTGCCTCCCCGTGTCCTGTTGCCATCTCCTCTGGGAGGATGAGCAGTTCCTGGGGTGACACCAGCATCCTCCTGGTTCAGTGGCTGCCCTCACTCAAACCCCAGTGACACCCATTTGCCCAGAGAACGAGCTCCAGGGCCAACAGTTTCCAGCCACAAACATTTCTGCCCCTTCAAACTGCACTTACTAGGCTGGAGAACACTACGGGGTTTCCATGGCTAGGTCGGACCATCAAGGTGACCGAGGCTGCCAGTCCCTGTGGAGCTGCACAACAGAGGGTCAGGCCAGGAGCTCCACCAGGGCCAGTTAACAGAAGCCATGGAGAAAACTTCAGACCTAGAGAGGAAGAGGCTGAGATGGGAGGGAGGAAGAAGGGAGATGCCATCTGTCCCCCATGCCCAGTATGGTGAGCTGGGCAGACAGAATGAGCAGCGAAGTCTATCGGTGCCTCCCAGCTGCTGTGGACCCCAGCGACAGGCTGTGGGTCCCAGCCTGTTGAGGACAGGGCTGTCATCTCTGCACAGCTTTATCAGCAGCTGCTTCTTCTTTCCTTCTGCCTTGCTCCAAGCTCTTGAGTTCCAAAAAGGGTGGAAGATGTCACAGAATCAGCAGCACATCCTGAACAGCTGCTGCCACCCTCTATCTCTGCCTCACTCCTGGTGCCTGGCAGCTTCTGAAGCTCCCAGAGAAACAAACTGCTCTGCCTGGTGAGAAAGAAGGGCCCGAGGAGTGACCTTACAGCAGGAGCCCAGAGGCTGCAGATAGCTGGGGGGGGGGGGTCAGTTTTGGCTTCCTGCTGAAGACTTGGGGTGAGGCTCCTGTGGAAGGGGCTCTCTGGAGAAAAGAGAAGTCTCCTTAGCTCGGGTTTGCTCCCTGACAAGTGCTACATGCAGCTGGACCTGCTGAGACGGTCACACAGTTGCTGCAGTTCACCCACTGCTAACTCTCAGGCATTTCCAGGATCCCACTGGGAAGAAAAGCAGTGACTTCCACTGGGCCCTGGGCTCAACTTTACTGAGAGAAAAGAGAACTTCAGAGCCAGAGCCAGGCCCTAGCCTTCACACTCCAGGAGCAGCCAGAAGTTTGCATCACAGAACCCCAGAACATTAGGGATTGGAAAGGACCTCAAAAGATCATCCAGGCCAATCCCCCTGCCACAGCAGGATCACGCAGCGCTGTAAGAGGCACCTCCAGACCAAGCAAACCCCCTCAGTCCAACCCAGTCCAGCCTTAGTGAGCCACATCCCTGCCCGAGATCCTGCTGAGCTATGGGGGCTCTCCTGAACCTTCCAAGCAGCTTCCCCACCCTTCAGCAACAGGAAGAGCGAGAAGAAAGGCCCTCAAGGCCGGCTGGGACAGGCAACATGGAGCAACCACAGCTCAGAACTGGCCAGACCTTGGTGCTGCTCTGCTCTGAAGCAGAGCCTGAGCTGGCAGCACTGCCCACGAGGTCAGGAATCACTCTTGCTGGCCCTGGATGTTCTCTGTCAGGGAAAATGGGGTGCAGAGGTATCCCACCCCCCACCCCTGTGCACGGAGAAGCAGGATCCCTCCCACACCCCTACCCCGAACAGGCAACACCCTCTGTGTGGTTTCCTGAAGCGACAGCGATACTTGTCAGAGGCAGCAGTGCGACACTCAGATGTGGTGAGTAGCCTCTCCTGCGCCCAGAGCTGCCGGTGCTCTGCTGGGGGAAGGCAGTCGCCCCCTGGGCCAGCAGCAGCACCTCACTCTGTGCAAAGAGCAGCTGGGGCAGAGATAGCTCCAGCTGGCAGGCTGTCAGCCCCCCCCAGGGGAGGCTGTCCAGTGGCACCACAGACAATGTCCTGGCCAAGCTTTACTGCCCTCTTCTGCTTTAGAGCAGACCCAGGGCCCACCTTGCTGTGCAGAGCTTCCCCTCACCGCCTGATCCTCTGCAGCTGAGGTGGGGAGTGGGCTCACAGCCCAAGGCAAAACGTGGGGCCAGGGGTCTGCAGAGGGGTAACTCTGGCTCTGCTGCAGCCACACACTGGATCAGCCACCTCTTGGCCAAGGGCGAGTGAGGAGGATCCAAGTCCCACTCCGCTGTGACCGATCAATCCCTGCTATGGACAAGGCAAAGGCAACATGTCTCTCCTCCAAGGGTCCCTCTAAGCTGGTTTTGAAGGTCCCCTGTAGTCCAATCATCGTCATCCCTTGACAAGGCAGGAGAAAGGCTGGGGCACGTAAGTAAAGGCTGAACATGCCACTGACTCTCCCCAACAACGCTGGGGACGTTGGGATTTGCAGCATCCCTGACACGAAGGGACTGCATCTGGGGTTGCTACGCCCAGCTCCTGACAGGACCAGAGCAGCTGCAAACAGCTTGTCCAAAGCAGGAGTGGGAAGTCTGACTGACAGCCTGCAGGGCAGACTGGGCACAGAAGGTGTTCTCCTCTCCAGCACAGGCAGACAGGAGGGTGAGGACCAGTTGCACCCCCTCACCCCTGCAGCGTTCTTCAGCCTGTTCTCTGCAAACTCACGTCTGTCCTTCCTCAGAACATAAAGTTCCCATCTGACTGGTTGCACAAAATCAGACTTCACCAGTCTCATCACTTCAAAGCAAGAAGAGCATCTACTGAGTCACTGAGGAGGCAGGATGAGGTGACCAGAGACCCGCAGCGGTTCTCGTCAGTGCTGGCTCTGGACAGCCCAGGGGTGTGGGTTCGCAGGCTTGGGTGGGTTAGCCAGGGCACTGACTCAGAAATGCCTGCGAGCTGTGCAACGGGAAGGCGCAGCTAAACGCTGCTGAAATAAAAGGCCCAGCAGCCACCATCACCCCAGGCCTGCCAGTAAGACTCACAGGACATTCGAGATTGGAAGGGAACCCAAAAGATCATCCAGCCAATCCCCCTGACACAGCAGCATCCCCTAGATCCAGTCCAGCAGGGTTGGAAACATCTCCAGAGAAGGAGACTCCACAACCCCCTGGGCAGCCCCTGCCAGGGCTCTGCCATCCTCCCTGGGAACAAGGCCCTTCTCACACTGATGGGGAACCTCCTCTGCTCCAGCTCACACCCGCTGCCCCCTGTCCTGTCACTGGGTGCCCCTGAGCAGAGCCTGGCTCCATCCTCCTCACACCCACCCTTCACATCTTGATCAACATCCATGGGGTCACCCCTCAGGCTCCTTTTTCCCAGCTCCAGAGCCCCAGCTCCCTCAGCCTTTCCTCAGCAGGGAGATGCTCCCCTCCCTCCATCACCCCAGTGGCTCTGCACTGGGCTCTCCCCAGCAGCTCTGGGTCCTTCTGGAGCTGAGGGGCCCAGAGCTGGACACGAGATTCCAGCTGTGGTCTCTCCAGGGCAGAGTGGAGGGGCAGGAGAACCTCTGTCCATCTGCTTAGCACCCTCTTCTGATCCACCCCAGGATGCCAGGAAGGACTAAAGATGCTCTGACACTCCAGTTGGCCAAACAGAACTCCCGGCACCTCTCTCTGCTGCCACAGGCTCATCCTTATGGAGCACAACCTGCAAAAGGAGACACTGGGTGGGAGGGGAGGAGAGCTAGGGACGCTCCAGGCTCTAAATCCAGCACAGAACCTGCCATGTAGCACAAGCTGGGAAGGGATATGGCCCCTAGCAGAGCCTGCCCCTCCTGGGAAGGGATGCTGGCCCCTAGCAGTAGCTGCCTGCAGGGGAGCAGGGTGTGAACCCCTCATTCCTGGGCTGAGCTCAGCAGCTGCCCCAGAACCACAGCACTGCCTTCTGAGAGACAGTGGGTCTCCAGTGGAGATGTGTGGGAGTGCAGTGCACCCTGGAGGAGCCCCGTGCCATCCCCTGCAAAGAGATTGGTCTTCTTTCCCATTGTATCACAGTATCACAGTATTATCAAGTATTATTATTATTGTAACCCTGGCGTGCCCTTCCAGCACCTGTATCAGGTTGTGTCCTGTTAGATCACAGTATCACAGTATTACCAAGGTCGGAAGAGACCTCACAGATCATCAGGTCCAACCTGTTACCGCAGAGCTCAAGGCTGGACCATGGCACCAAGTGCCATGTCCAATCCTGCCTTGAACAGCTCCAGAGATGGCGACTCCACCACCTCCCCGGGCAGGCCATTCCAGAGGCCAATGACTCTCTCCGTGAAGAACTTTCTCCTCACCTCAAGCCTCAATTTCCCCTGGCGCAACTTGTGGCTGTGTCCTCTTGTTCTGGTGCTGGCTGCCTGAGAGAAGAGAGCAACCTCCTCCTGGCCACAACCACCGCTCAGGTAGTTGTAGACAGCAAGAAGGTCTCCCCTGAGCCTCCTCTTCTCAAGGCTAAACAATCGCAGCTCCCTCAGCCTCTCCTCATAGGGCTTGTGCTCAAGGCCTCTCAGCAGCCTCGTTGCCCTTCTCTGGACACGTTCAAGCACCTCAATGTCCTTCCTAAATGGAGGGGCCCAGAACTGGACACAGTACTCAAGGTGCGGCCTAACCAGTGCAGAGTACAGGGGCAGAATGACCTCCCTGCTCCTGCTGGCCACACCATTCCTGATGCAGGCCAGGATGCCATTGGCCCTCTTGGCCACCTGGGCACACTGCTGGCTCATGTTCAGGCGGGTATCGATCAGCACCCCCAGGTCCCTTTCTGTTTGGCTGCTCTCCAGCCACTCCGACCCCAGCCTGTAGCTCTGCATGGGATTGTTGTGGCCAAAGTGCAGCACCCGGCACTGGGACTTCTTGAACGCCATCCCGTTGGACTCTGCCCATCTGTCCAGGCGGTCAAGGTCCCGCTGCAGAGCCCTTCTGCCCTCCAACCCAGCCACATCAGCCCCCAGCTTTGTGTCATCTGCAAACTTGCTGATGACTGACTCAATGCCCTCATCCAGATCATCTATGAAGATGTTAAAGAGGATGGGGCCCAGTACCGATCCCTGAGGGACACCGCTAGTGACCGGCCGCCAGCTGGATGTGGCACCATTCACCACCACTCTCTGGGCTCGGCCCTCCAGCCAGTTCCTAACCCAGCACAGAGTGTTGCCCTCCAAGCCGTGGGCTGACAGCTTAGCCAGCAGTTTGCTGTGGGGGACAGTGTCAAAGGCCTTGCTGAAGTCCAGAGAGACCACATCCCCAGCGCCTCCCCACATCCACCAAGCGGGTCACCTGATCATAGAAGGAGAGCAGGTTGGAGAGGCAGGATCTGCCCTTCCTGAACCCATGTTGGCTGGACCTGAGCCCTTGGCCATCCCTTAGGTTCGCAGTTATTGCCCCCAAGATAACCTGCTCCATCAGTTTCCCTGGCACTGAGGTCAGGCTGACAGGCCTGTAGTTCCCGGGATCCTCCAGCCGACCCTTCTTGTGGATGGGGATCACGTTGGCCAATTTCCAGTCACCTGGGACCTCTCCAGAGGGCCCTCAGCCACCAGACACCTTCTCACCGTGTGGTTATTTAAAGGTTTGACTTTCAGGCCCTGGAATGGGCTGCCCAGGGTGGTGGTTGAGTCTCCATCCGTGGGTGTGTTTAGAAGTCGCTGAGATGTGGGATCTGGTTTAGGGGTGACCTTGCAGAGTAGGGCTGACGGTTGGACTCGATGATCCCAGGGGTCTTTTCCAAGCTGCATGCGTCTGTGATTCTATGAACAGCTCCAAGGTCTCCTCTGAGGAACCTCGTGGCTGGAACAACTAATTCAGGTGCTGAGATGAGTTCTGAATTCTGGGGACTCTTCCCAGCCCCTGTGCCTGTGACCCTATTGAGAAGGTGAACGGAGACTCCAGCATCACCCAGAGCTCTCCGCAGCCCCTCGCCTCACTACCAGCCCAGGCAGGGCAGCGCCTTCTGCCAGGGCCCAGCCAAATAACAAAGGCATCGAGAAACCTGCAGGAGAGGCCTTAATGAGCAGTCTTGTGCACCACCAGCTCTAACCCTGCTGCTGGCTTAGCGAGGATAAGGACACCAACAAATAATGTTCCTTGGTAACAGTCAATCAAACTACAGCAGCCACAGAGCTCTGAGCTAACTGTGCTGTCTAGTTCTCACTTCTGAGGGTGTAAGGCACAGAATCCCAGAGTGACTGAGGCCGGAGAAGCCCTCAGAGTTCAGCCAGTCCAGTCCAGCACTTAACATCACCCCAGCAGGCACACCAGGGCACTCATGGCCACAGCCAGGCTGGCCTTCAACACCTCCAGGGATGGGGACTCCACCACTGCCCTGGCAGTCCAGTCCAGGCTCTGATCCCCCTTTCCATGAGGAAGGGCTTCCTGACATTCAACCTAACCCCCTCCTGGCAGCTTCAGACCCTGGCACTGGTTGCCTGGGAGAAGAGCCTGACCCTCACCTGACTGCAACCTCCCTTCAGGTAGTTGGAGAGAGGGAGAAGGTCCCCCTGAATCTCCTCTTCTCCAGGCTGAACCCCCCCCCAGCTCCCTCAGCCTCGCCCCATCAGCCTTTCCCTCCAGTCCCTTCCCCAGCCTCGTTGCTCCTCTGGACCCGCTCCAGCCTCTCTGTCTCTTTCTTGCAGTAAGTGGCCCAGCACTGCCCCCAGTACTTGAGGGGAGCCCTCCCCAGTGCCCAGTACAGGGGGAGAATGACATCCCCAGCCCTGCTGGCCACACTATTGCTAATTAAAGCCAGGATGCCATTGGCTTTCCAGGCCACCTGAGCACCCTGCTGGCTCCTGTTCAGGTGGGTGTCACTCAGTGCTCCCAGGTCTCTCTCTGCCCGTTGCTCTGCAGTCCCTCATTCCCCAGTCTGTAGCTGGAGGGGGTTCTTGTGGCCAAAGTGCAGGACCCTGCCCTTCATCTTATTGAATCTCATCCTGTTGGCCTCTGCCCATGAACCCAGCCCGTCCCTGCCAGCCAACACCAGCAACAAATCCAAACCTCAGCAACATTCTGAGCTGTGAACTTCCTCCCTCCCTGCCCAGCAAGGGTTTGTGACCTCAAAACACAACACAAACCCCTCAGGTCTGGGCAGTCAGCGAATCTGAGGGGCTCACAGAGCTTGTCAGCAGCAGGTGGAGGGAAGGATTTGGTGCCATCCCTAGAGCTGCAGGGGGTGAGCCCCCCCAATTTGCTGTGGGTGACTGGTTCCTGCCTGGTGCTGAGCAGTGAGAACTCTGGTCACAACGTGCCCTCTGCCGGCCGCGGGGCTTTTCCAAACAGAAACCACAGTGAGCTGTGGGCTTCCCCTCCGGGATCGTCAGACCCACCGGCCGGCCGCATCTCCGCAGGGATGCGGGACACGCCTCTTGTCTGGGGTCCCGCAGCTGCTCAGTGGGGCGAACCTGCGCGTCCTCCCTCCTCCCTCTGCTCTCAAACAACCTGCGTGCGATCTTCCCATCTCAGTTCGATCCCGAAGTGACAGCTGCTTGTTGTTGTTGCTAAAATGCGGGGCAGGGAGAGGAAAGGTCCAGCCTCGGGAACGCCCGAGCAGCCAGCAAGGCTCACGCACCCCCTCACCCTCCCGTAGTTCCTCCTTTTGCTGCCAGACAACCAATTCCACAGCACTCCGGAGGAAACGGCCCCGCTGAACTGGCAAATTCCTCCAGCAGGAGCCGCGTTTCCCACTTCACGGGGCTCTGAGCAGCCAGCACTCCAGACACACAGAGAACTCTTCAATCCTCAAACAACTGGACCTTCACAGATGTTTTCTGTTCCCACCCTGCTGGCAGGGAGCTGTGAGTAAGACAAGAACTATGTCTCCACCCCACTGAAAGAGAGGTTCCACCTTTAACATCAGGACTTGCTACAGCTCTGTGGGCCAGTGGCTCTGGACACTCTTCCTGTGGTAGGGCTGAGAGCCCCCAGTGCTCTGGGAACAGCTGTCCCAGGGTACTGTGCACCAGTGAGAGAACGTTGGCATCGGATGCAGCGTTTTATCAGTTCTGAAAGCATTTCCCAAGGAACACCTGACCTTACAGGTGGGCAAACAAACCACAAAGGAGGAGAGCACAAGCAGGAGACACTGAAGGGTTGAACACAGCTCCCCAGGGGAGGAGGCAGCACACACAGGAGGAGCAGACCCTGCCTGGGTGGTGGGTCTAAACAATAACACCCTGCTCCCTCTCCCTGCACAGAGGTCCCCAACCCGATCCCTCACACTCTCCCACCCTTGCTTCTCCATCTGTCACCTGGAATTGCCACAAGAGCAACTTGCAGATCAAGTTAACTCAATGGCCTGCTGAGACCAAGGGGCACAGACCTTCCTGTGGTACCACACAGGGCACTGACCAGTCTGCAACTCACTCGGGTACCTCTGGCTCAGGCCAGGCCTGTCCTTGCAGCAGCACCGCAGTGATACTTACACAGTCCAGACCTACCACAGTTCACTCCCCACCCAAACAATCCAGTTCAGACTCTTCTCACGAGTTACCCAGCACACTGCAGCCTTCCCAAGCCAAGTACTCACATCTACTCTCCTTCACCTTCAACTACACCAGCAGCTGAGTGGCCAGCATGCAGACCTCTGCAGGTTCCACAACTGGAAGCCACAGGGGCTCGGGATCTCTGTGAAGAGCTCTACACCCTTTCTTGCCCTGCCTGGGGGCTGAGAGCCCCCTGCCCCAGCTCCTCTGTCTGCAAAGGGATGGCGAAGGGGCTGCCTCATGGCGCGGCAGAACGCTGACACCCTGGGAACTCACCCAGCAGCACTGACACCCAACACACAACCACCTCAAGGTACCTCGAACACCTTGGCACAATTACACTCCAGCAGCCCTCTGGAGCCGCCCGGCTTGTCCCTGAGCCTATCAGGCACACGATTGCCCTCTAGATCACATTTCCAGTCTCAAACCATTGCCTCCTACCTTTGATGATCAAGAGATTTGTTCCTGCGGGTGCCCTGGCTTTGAACAATCCAGCCTCCACCTTCCTCTGCCTCCTCACTTTCCCTCTCTGTTAACGGATTTGGCTGCTATTGTTGTTGCAAAGCCAACAGCGTGTGGAAGCTGCACTGCAGCCAAACCAAGATCAGGCCCTTTCATGCCCAGCGTGGCAGCTGGTGTTTACATCGCTGTGTTTCTCCTCTCCTCCTCTCACAGGCAGTAATTGGCTCTCACGATGTTCTTGCTCTCCCACACATACACTTCAACAGGAAGCCAGGGGTGGGAGTTGCAGTGAGGGGGTTTCCTGTTCTGGAACACTTCACCGACACCAACGCTTTGATCAGAAGATCTGAGTGCTCAAGCCTCTACGCGTGGCTGAGAGTACACAGTGCTTACACAGGAGAGCCCGACACGCTCCCACGGTTATGGGGCTCCTGGCAGTGACGTGAAAAACAGATCCATTAGTGCTGTGCAGCCAGCAAACCAACGGGGCAGAGGTGTCTCTTCAGTACAGTTGTGTGCGTGGCTGGGAGCCACCCCACGCCACCAGCTCTACCCATCACAGAATCCCAGAACATCAGGGATTAGAAGGGACCTTGAAAGATCATCCAGCCAATCCCCCTGACACAGCAGGATCCCCCAGATCCAGTCACACAGGAACAGTCCAGGAGGGTTTGAAACGTCTCCAGAGAAGGAGACTCCACAGCCCCCCTGGGCAGCCCCTGCCAGGGCTCTGCCACCCTCCCTGGGAACAAGGTCTTTCTCACACTGATGTGGAACCTCCTCTGCTCCAGCTCACACCCGCTGCCCCTTGTCCTGTCACTGGGTGCCCCTGAGCAGAGCCTGGCTCCATCCTCCTGACACCCACAATTTCCATATTGATCAACATTCATGGGGTCTCCCCTCAGACTCCTTTTCTCCAAGCTAAAGAGACTCGGCTTTCTCACCTCACAGAGCCCATTTTACAGACCACAGATGCTAATTTACCCTACAACAGGGGAAGGCAACAATGCAATTCACTCTAAGAAAGTTGGTTATTGTCTAACTTACATCTGGGAATACTGGTGCCTCAAAGGGTAAAATCAGAGACGCTCGAGGTTAAAAGAAAGCCCTATGAATAAAGCAGAACCAGACAGGGCTGGGAAGGAGCTCAGCGCTCACCCAGTGCTACCCCCCCTGCCAGGGCCAGCGACACCTTTCACCAAACCAGGGTGCCCCCTGACCTGCCCTTGGACACTGCCAGTGATGGAGCAGCCACAGCCTTCCTGGGCAGCCTGTTCCAGGGCCTCAGCCCCCTCCCAGGGAGGAATTCCTGCCTCAGATCGCATGTCAGTCTCCCCTCCCGGAGTCTGAACCCAGCCCCCTTGTCCCAGCACCAGAGTCCCTCGGAAAAAGTCCCTCTCCAGCTCTCCTGGAGCCCCTGCAGGCGCCGGAAGGTGCTCTGAGGTCCCACCGCGGCCCTCTATTCTCCAGGCTGAGCAGGCCCAGCTCCCTCAGCCTGTGCCCGGAGCAGAGGGGCTCCAGCCCTCTGAGCATCGTCGCGGCCTCCTCTGGACCCGCTCCTCTTTTTTGCCCGCAGCCCCTCACAGCAGGGCCTGGGAAGCTCCTCACCCGCTTTTTGGTTTTTACTCAAAAAGTTCTTCATGGGGAAATCGCCGGGGGAAGCCCACGGCCCCCCGGGACCCAGCCCCCAACCCACCTCCGAGGGTCCCGGAGCACCGGAGGACGCGGTGCTGCCTCCCCAACCCACAGTGCCCCGCGCGCCAGCCCCGCCTCGCCCCACCTGGCGCGCGCGCGCAGCCTTCGATGGCTCCAAGATGGCCGACGCGGCGTCCGGAGGCTCCAGCACGGTAACGGCGGCGGCCGGCAGGGCCGCGGGGCTGTCTCACGGCGCGGGGGGTTTCTTACAGCGAGGGGTGGCGGCGCCGGCGGGACCCGCTGCGTCTCGGTCCTCCCTGGGCACCGGAGCGGCTGCGGCCTGTGCGCGGTGGGGGTGCCTGCAAGCGGAGGGAAGGGGGGCGCCGAGTGGCTGGACGGCCGCAGGAGGGAGGGGATCGTCCGCGGGTATTGATTGACGTGAGTCTTCCCGCTCGGATTGGCCGGCGAAGCGGCAGGGGGCGGGGCTGAGGCTAAGTATTTGGGGGGGGGTTTCTTAAAGGGGCCGTGGCTCAAGAAATGGGGCCTCCAACCGTTTGCGGGTCCGAGCGTACATGCGTGTCCCCGCGTGTGCACGTGCGCGTACAGATGAGCTCATGGGGTCCAATAGAGCTACCCAGGGGTGCAGAGGGAGCTGCTGGAAGCCGTCACCAGCCAGTTGTCATCTCTTGCCAATAACCCCGGCTCGCTGGGGAGGTCCCAGCTGGGTGAAGAACTGGCTGGATGGCCAGGCCCAAAGGATGGGGGGGACTGGCCGCGAAGGGCGTCTCTAGGGCTTCCCCACAAGGGCTCCCGAGGGCACTGGGGGTGTCCCTGTGTCTGGAGGGGTTGAAAAGCCCTGGAGTTGTGGGTGGGTGAGGGACAGGGGTTAGTGAGGCCCTGGCAGTGCCAGGGAGCAGTTGGACTTTGTCAATCTAAAGGACCTTTCCAACCCAGGCCCATGGCTGTGCGATGTGAGTCTGCTCCTGTCGGTGGGTATGCACATGTGCAGCGTGGAACGGGCACAGCCCCTGCCCTCAGCCCTGTTCTGTGTCACAGAGCCTGTCCCTGGGGCAGTCTGGCAGCAAGGCCATGTCCACCACTCTTGCTGGTATTTGCTCCTCAGGTCATGCTGCTCCCCAGGTGTCTGGAGGTGGTGCCAATTCTCTGAGCTAGTGTGTTGGGTCTGTCCCTGTAGAGGTCAGGCAGCAAGCTTGCCACCACGCCTGCGGATAACTACTACCTGGCTCGGAGGAGAACCCTGCAGGTGGTAGTCAGCTCCCTGCTCACTGAAGCTGGCTTCGAGAGCGCTGAGAAGGCTGCGGTGGAGACGCTGACGGAGATGCTGCAGAGCTGTGAGTGTCCAGCAAAGCCTCACTGAGCCCCTGAAGTCACTCAGGTCTCTGTTTTTCACATTGGCCTTCACTCTGGGTTTTCTGTTGGCCATTTCCCCATAGTTATTATTTGGTGGCAGCTAAAGCCGAAGGCTACACGCAGCCCTCGAGCCAGTTATTCGTCTTGCTCAGTCCTCATTAGGTGTCCTGATGAGCTCAGTGTGTTGAGATGATGCAGAACAAACAGAAACCAGTGAGTTCCAAACGTTTGATCAGTGTAAGGCTGTAGAAGGAAGGGCCTGTGTTTGGCAGCTCAGCTCTGGCTCCTCTGGGTGTAGGATCTTGGGCTGCTCGTTGTCCTGAGATCAAGAGCTGATCAGGCTCTGTGTTTGTTCTGCTTGTAGAGCAGGTTCAGCTGTTGCTGTTGTGTGAAGCCCTCCTGCAGAGTCTTGGCTCTGCAGTCTCCACACTTTGCTCCAGCCCTGTGTAAAGCAGCAGGAGCTGGGTTTTGTTCCCTGCTGAATTTACAGCTAATTCACAGGATCACACAGTGGTGGCGGTTGGGAGGGACCTCTGCAGATCTCCGACTCCAACCCTGCTGCCCCAGCAGGATCACCTAGAGGTTTCACGTCTCTGAAGCCACAGATGTGCTGTCACTGTCTGAATCGAGTTTATGGTGCTGGTTTTGTCTGTCCCCCAGATATCTCTGAGATGGGAAGAAGTGCCAAGTCCTACTGCGAGCACACAGCCCGCACACAGCCCACGCTCTCCGACATCGTGGTGACTCTGGTGGAGATGGGTGAGTAGCAGGCTAGTCCTGCTAAGTGCAGTGTGTTGTGATGCCCCTGTCCTGGGCCTCACATGTTGCAGACACTGTGATTTTCTTGTGCAGTCCAGAGACCCTGGGACAGCTCTGGAGCCTCAGCGTAGTTTCCTGGCAGGGAAGCTCTGGATGAGATTTGTGTTCCCTCTTCTGTGTTTCAGGGTTCAACGTGGAGACGCTCCCTGCGTATGCCAAGCGCTCCCAGAGGATGGTCATCACGGCCCGTAAGTGAGGAACCCTTCCTCTTGTGCAGGAAGTGGGGAGTGAGCTGGCCTTGCTCCCTGCTGGCATCCAGGGAGCTCCTGCTCCTCGGGGGTGGGTGCAGTGCCGAGCTCCTGAAGTGCAGGTTGCTTTAAGGACTCCTGTGCTGAGCACAGGACCTGCAGACGTGGGGCCCAGTTCAGTTCGAGTTACACCTGGCCAGGGCTGATCTCTGTGTGTCTCTGCATTTCCAACGCAGCTCCAGTGACCAACCAGCCCGTGACTCCCAAAGCCCTGACAGCTGGACAGAACAAGCCCCATCCGTCCCACATTCCCGGCCATTTTCCTGAGTTCCCAGATCCTCACACGTACATCAAGACACCGGTGAGTGACTCACAGATTTCTGGGGCTCTCTGGGGTCTCGAGGCAGTGACGCCTGAGACAGGGCGGAGATGTTTTTGCTGCAGTGCTGGAGCTGCTTCTCCAGAGCAGTCGCTTCTCCTGGCTCAACGCACTGCTCGGCTGGGGGCTGCCCTTGCTGTAGGCTTTTGGCTGGTTGACATCTGTAACTCCCTGAGCAATCAGATGTTGAAGGTCAGAGCTTGCCTGGAGCACCTCTGTGCTGAGAGAGGTTTGAGCTCGGTGGTCCGCTCTGCACCCTGTCACAGAGCCCTCTTCTACCTCCGTGCTCCACAGACGTACCGGGAGCCGGTCTCCGATTATCAGGTCCTGCGGGAGAAGGCAGCGTCGCAGCGGCGCGACGTCGAAAGAGCTCTCACGCGTTTCATGGCGAAGACCGGGGAGACGCAGAGCCTCTTCAAGGACGACGTCAGCACGTTCCCGCGTGAGTTCTGCGGGGCGCGCTGTGCCGTGGGCG
The DNA here is from genome assembly GCA_013400115.1 of Rhinopomastus cyanomelas. NCBI lineage: Eukaryota > Metazoa > Chordata > Aves > Bucerotiformes > Rhinopomastidae > Rhinopomastus > Rhinopomastus cyanomelas. Next base: position 176,704 of record VXBP01010040.1, read on the forward strand.
ACAGCTGTCCGCCGGTGTGGGCTGCGCGCGAGCTCTGCTGCTGAGCGAGCACCTGCTGTTTGCTCTTCTGAGCCGCTGGAAGGGCGGGAAGCAAGGAATCTTGTGCTGAAAGTGGAGAGACAGAGTCAAAGCCAGATGGGAGGCTCCCAGCCTCACCAAAGGCTCTCTTCTGCTGGCAGAGGTCTTGGCTGACAGGCGCTAAGTTCAGAGGTCCCACAGATCCTGCCTCAGCTCTCTGGAGCTGTGGAGAAGCAGTTTTTCCTCTCCTGCATTTTTGGGGTGGGCAGGGGAGGTTTTCCTGCTCCTCTGTCTGCAGAGCCATGAGCAGTAGTCCCCACCTCCCAAGGCTGACAGTACAGAGGTCAGTGTTGTGTGATGGGAAACTAAGTGCTGCTTTGACCTGTGAGATAAGGGGAGTTCTGCGGTGCATGATGCTGTGGCCTTGGCTGGAGACAGAGAGAAGCCTCAGAAACTGGGAATCGAGAGGCTGTTGTCTCTTGGGGACAGCGTGTTTTGTCCTGATCCGTGGGAGCAGCAGGGAGAGACTGCGTGTGTCTGTGTTTGAAACCAGAATTAGGGAGGTTTTGGACCTAAGTGACTGCTTGTCTTTGTGCTTCATGTGCCCTGGTGGCCAAGAAGGCCAACAGCATCCTGGGCTGGATCAGAAGGGGAGTGGTTAGGAGATGGAGAAAGGTTCTCCCTCTCCTCTACTCTGCCCCGGTGAGACCACATCTGAAGTCTTGTGTCCAGTTCTGGGCCCCTCAGCTCCAGGAGGACACAGAGCGGCTGGAGAGAGCCCAGTGCAGAACCACAGGGGTGATGGAGGGAGGGAAGCATCTCCCTGCTGAGGAGAGGCTGAGGGAGCTGGGGCTCTGGGAAAAAGGAGCCTGAAGGGTGACCCCATGGACGTTGATCAATGTGTGAAGGGTGGGTGTGAGGAGGATGGAGCCAGGCTCTGCTCAGGGGCACCCAGTGACAGGACAAGGGGCAGCGGGTGTGAGCTGGAGCAGAGGAGGTTCCCCATCAGCGTGAGAAGGACCTTGTTCCCAGGGAGGGTGCAAGAGCCCTGACAGGGGCTGCTCAGGGGGGTTGTGGAGTCTCCTTCTCTGGAGACATTTCAAACCCTCCTGGGCTGTTCCTGTGCAACTGGATCTGGGGGAGTCTATTGTGTCAAGGGGATGGGACTGGGTGATATTTTGGGGTCCTTGCTAATCCCTGATGTTCTGGGATCCTGTAATTCGTAATTTTGGAGTTGAGGTGTTTCCTCCCAGCTTGCTGACCTCGTCCTTTCCTGTAACCGCAGTGATTGCTGCCAGGCCTTTCACTGTCCCCTACCTGACTGCTCTGCTGCCCTCGGAGCTGGAGATGCAGCAGATGGAGGAGACAGACTCATCTGAGCAGGACGACCAGACCGACACCGAGAACCTCCCCCTGCACATGAGCACGGTACGGCCAGCCTGGGACATCAGGGGCTCTTGAGGCCAGCTCTCTGGGATGTAGAAAACCTGGTTCTGTCCCGTCTTCTTCACAGCTGGGCCAAGCTGTTTGCAGTTTTACTGGGTGGGAACGACCATTTCAAGGGATAACAGATTGTTCTGGGATCCCCTGCTGTTCCCAAAGGGGATCTTCTTGTGTTAGCTGTCAGGGGTCCCCACATCCAGTGCAGTTCCTTGGGTGCTGCTGTTTGCCGTGGCCCATGGGGGATGTGCTTTGAGCTCCTAAGGCTCTTGAGCTGAGGAAGACAGAAGCTTTATGGTTTTGGGGTTTCTTTTGCTGTGGCAGGATGACTCGGGACCCGAGAAGGAGAACTCTTCTGTGTTACAGCAGAACAACTCCCTGTCAGGCAGCCGAAACGGGGAGGACAGTGTGATAGACAATCCCTACCTCCGGCCGGTGAAGAAGCCCAAGATCCGCAGGAAGAAATGAGCTGGGCCCAGCTGGCTGCTCAGAGGAAGAGGAACCTGCGGGGGCATTCGTCTCTGCTGCTGTGGGCAAGCGGCGTGGAGCAAGGCAGGAGAGGCAGAAGCTGCATCTCTCTTGTCTGCCTGATGAACTCCACTCTCCTCCTGCTTTGCACTGCTGCCTCCTTCCCCTCTGCCCTCCTGCCGACTGGGAAGGGTCAGTGCTCAGTTGCCTTAAAGCGCAGAAGGCCACCGGCTCATGGATGGGGACTGACGCGTTCGCTGTGGTCTGTGCTCGATGCCGGTGGGATTTTCTCTCTGAAGAGATGGGGGGACATGAAGGCCCTCGCTGCTCCCAGCAGGCTCTGCAGAGCACAGAGGGTTTAATTGGTTGGTGCTGGTCTGAGGAGCTCGTGTGAACAGAGACAGGAAACTCCCAGAGAGGCTCCTTCCTTTGGATTCTTGGCAGGTAAAAGCAAACAGGCTCCTCTCTCACAAACCAGATGCATCTGATGTGTTGGCAAGAGAGCAAAGTGTAAATACAGAGCTGAGAAGGGGTTTCGTCCTCCCTCTCCTGGCTGCAGCACTTCCAGCTCAGAAGCTGTGTGGTGCTTACCCTGTGCTGCCTGGAGGTGGTTTTCAGGGTGTGAACAGCGATGTAACAGCTACCTCAGGCTGGTTTCAGCTCTATTGTTAGTTTCTAAACAGCTCCTCTGAGAGCTCCTGCCTTCCCAGCTGTTCTGAAAGAGGCTGCACTGAAGGAACCTGCTGCCCGGGCTGAAGCTGTGTGTGGAGGGCAGTCTGCAGGGCGGTGCCAGCCATTGCACTGCTTCCTTGTGTTCGCTCTCAAAACCAGGAGCTGCTCTCCCTCCCCTGTGTCTCCCCAGAGCAGAAGGCTTCATTTCAGCAGTGACAACAGTTGGGAGTCCAGTTGTCGGCTGATTCTGGAGAGCTCTGCTTTCTTTTTCACGCAGCCTTTGCTCAGGCAAAATGTGGGTTCAGTTCCTTGGGTGAAGGACTCGTGGAGTCGGTCCAGTCTCCCGGGCACCTCTCCTGGGTGGAAATGTGCTGGGAGAGGCAGCAGAGGCTCCCTGCTGCAGCCCGCCGGGCGGGTCGTGGTTTCCCAGAGCAGCACCTGAAGGGCGAAGGCCGCTGCGGTTCCTGGGGAGGTGAGTTCCGAGGGTGCCTGCTCACCTGAAGCACCCCCAGGCCTCTCTCTTCCCCTGTCACCAGGGTAGCAGGAGGATCGAGGGAGTAATTGCTGCAGGGAGAGCAGAGGTGTGAGGTGATCTCTGGTGAGAGAGTCCTGCCGTGTCCCTGCTGCTGGTGCCTGGGGCGTGCGGAGGCGCCGCGTGGGCGTGCGGAGCATGAAGATTTCTGTCTGTTTTTAACTGTGACAAAGTGCTTTTCATAATGAGAGGATCCCCCGCTGGGTAAGGGGAAGGGAGTAGAATGAAAACAGCAATCTGCGTTCATAATAAATGACATTTATCTCCCACAGGCAGAACTGGCTCAATCCTTAGAGGTTTGGGAGTGGCAAAGCACCCAAATGGAGCCTGAGTGTGTTTTCAGTGGGGCCTGCGGGTGGTGGGAAGTCTTATGTTTCCCTCTGCCTTTTCCTTCCTCCACAGCAACACTTGGCAGGGGGACGAGGTGCCCTTTGCAGAAGCTTTAGTAGCAGGTTTCCGCAGTAGGACGTGGCTGTGAAGGGCTGCAGGATCGTAGGTGGGCGCAGTTTTGCATCTTCTCTTACACCTCTGTTTTTCTCCTGATAGGAAACCAGGACAGATGGAGGTGAAGTTCTCAGAGTCAGCCAGCAATGCAGTGGTGAAGCATTAAGCAGCCAGAAACCCTGGGACTTAGGACAGTAGAATTTGCAGTGAGTCTCACCCCTTCTTTCTAAAGGTTTCAGCAGAAGGGACAAGTGCAGCTCAGCAAGGGCAGCCCCTTCTGACAGCTGCGGGTGCAGAGCAGTCGCTGGTGGTTGGGTGGAAGGGGCTGGGGAGCCCGGAGAAGGCAGCGTTCCTGGCTCTATGGGGGCACTCGGAGGCCCAAAGTGGGACACTGGAAGGATTCGGTTGGGTTTTGTAGCTGAAACGGGGCTACGGGAGCGACCTGAACAGCTGCAGAAAGTCTGGAGGGCTCCCTTGTGACTGGTGACTGCACTGAGAGGGGCTGCTGCCTGCTCTGGGTTCTCCCCTGAGGCTGAGAGGAGCTTGTGATCACACAGGCTACTGCTGCGTGTGGAGGTTTGTAAACGCGTAGAAGTCCCTTGGGTCTGGGTTGTGTGGGGCAGAAACAGCTGGTGAACGCCAGCACCTTTCTGTTTCAGACTTGTTTTGGGGGCAGAGGTCCTTAATGAACAGCATCCTGCTGGCTCCTGGCTGGAGGACATCTTCCTCAGCTCAGGGGGAAGGAGGCAGTGATGCAAATGTGTGTCTGGCGGGCCAGCAGCTCCCACCTCTCCCAGCCCAAGGAGTTTGCTGTTTGTCCTTTAATGTCGGCTCTGCAGCGTGTGGGTGAAGCCCTGGGCCCAGCCTGGAGCATCGCTGGCGATGAGGTGGTTGTGCAGAGGCTGGGGAAGGCAGGTGGTGGCTGACGAGGGGTGATGTTTGCTCCCACTGCTGAGGAGATGGGGCAGCAGCTGGGCCGCCCTCCAGCTGCCTGAGCCTGACTCCTCTCCAGTGCCAGGGAGAAAAGGGCTGGGTTTTGCAAGGGAAAGCCCCCTGTGGGGAGGGCATTGTGTGGGGCAAGTGCAGGGGGTGTCTCCGTGGTGACCCGGTGAGCACCTGTGTGTGCCGGCACAGCTCATGGCCAGAAGTCCCTGTCTTTGGAAAGGTTTATTCGGAGAGGCCAAGTGGTGCAGAGGGATGGCCCCACCGGTGGGTGGGAGGACGTGTGGCAGCAGCTCCTCAGCTGTAGTACAGGCTCAGATAGGCCACTCGGTTCCGGTGCTTCCTCAATTCTTTGTCTGCCTTCAGCTGAAAGAGAACCGTTAGCCCTTAGGAGTGAGCACGGCCTTGAAGTCCTCCCACGAGTGCTGCTCTCAGAAGCACTGAGCCAGCAGTAACATCTGCTTGCCTTTGTCCTCACCTTCTGCTCCTCTGTGTGTAGCATCATCTTGGCTGGCATCGGCACTGAAGGCCAGTCTGGGGACCCAAACTTCATCGGCCAGGTTACTTTTCTGGGGGGCTGCCACTTTGCTTCATAAGCTCCGGGGCTGAAGAGAACAGGCACAAAAGACCTCACTCTGGAGCTAGTGTTTGGTGCCTGCAGTACAGAGTTTAGCAGCTCTGCTTGAGTCCAGGGGAGGAGTACTGCTGTGGGGGTGTAGGCACAGAATCCCAGAACATCAGGGGTTGGAAGGGACCCTGAATGATCATCCAGCCCAGTCCCCCTGACACAGCAGGATCCCCCAGATCCAGTCCCACAGGAACACATTCAGGTGGGTTTGAAACATCTCCAGAGAAGGAGACTCCACAACCCCACCGGGCAGCCCCTGCCAGGGCTCTGGCACCCTCCCTGGGAACAAGGTCCTTCTCACGCTGATGGGGAACCTCCTCTGCTCCAGCTCACACCCGCTGCCCCTTGTCCTGTCACTGGGTGCCCCTGAGCAGAGCCTGGCTCCATCCTCCTCACATCCACCCTTCACTAACCCCAACATCCATGGGGTCACCCCTCAGGCTCCTTTTTTCCCAGCTCAAGAGCCTCAGCTTTTCAGCTCCTTAGGGAGATGCTCCCCTCCCTCCGTCATCCCTGTGGCTCTGTGCTGGGCTCTCAGTCCTTGTGGAGCTGAGGGGCCCAGAACTGGACACAGGACTCCAGATGTGGTCTGCCTGGGGCAGAGCAGAGGGGGAACATGCTGAGGAAAAGCCCACAGCAAGGGAGGTTTGGAGATACAGAAGCATCACTGGAGCCCAGCTGCTCAGCTCCTGTTTGTGTGCTGGTCCTTCTGCTCAGGATTAGAGCTGGGGGGACATGAGCCGCGTTACCCAGGGAAGCCGCCTTTAACCGCAGCTTGGTCTGCAAACCGAGGGGCCTTCATGGCAAACGGAACAGGGACAGGCTGGTGCTTCCTCTCTTTACCCCAGCAGGGCTGGTAGTCTGCTGGGCTGGGAGTCATGCTCTGCAAGAGATGAGACTGCTGTAGGGAAGGTTTAGTTCTGCAGACGGTTCCTTGCAGGCTCTGGGCAGCAGCCAGAGCCCAGTCGGTGCCTCGGCTGCTCTGCTGGCAAATCGATCCCCCCTGCCCCTTACCCGGTGGGCGCCGGGATGGCCCCCCTGACACATTGTGCTTCCTGAGAAGCTGGGTCAGAGAAACCAGCTGAGCTCCCTCCCTGCTGCCATGTGTTGCCGGGAGCCTGGTACCCAGGACGCAGTTAGACAGCCGCCTGCGTCCTGGGGGCTCTGGGCTCAGCAGCTCCTGCCAGGCTGGGTCAGGACATCTGCAGCTGCTGCCCAGGTGGAGGCAGCCCCAGCAAGCGCGATCGAGACTGTTAGTGTGTGTGAGGAGCAGCCTCCCGCCCCTGCGAAGCAGCAGCTCGGCTGCTCTGAGGTGTTCCTCTACCTGCGGCGCTGGCGCGGTGCGCGGCCCTGTTCTGGCTCCGATCACGTAGCCCCTCTTGCTCAGCGGTTTGTTTGCCCAGGAGCCCTTGAGGCTGCTGCTCTGCGGTTCGAAGGCAGAAGGGACTTGCTGGCACCTTGAGCCACCGCTTGCCGTCCGGGGAAGGGCAGACGGACACGAGACGCTCACCTCTTGGCTCAGGTGACAGCCAGGCCCGAGCAGAGGGGCTCCCCTGATGGCTGGCTGCTGGATTCCCAGTCTGTCTGTGGCCTGATGCAGCGGGAACACCTTACGCTCTTGACCAGACCCGAACGAGATCCTCTGTTGCGTAGCTGTGACACCGGGAGAGGAGAAGGCTGCAGCGGAGGTGGCTGCCTGCTGCTCGTCATCGAGTCCTGGAGCGGGTCGGGCTGGAAGGGGCCTTTACAGGTCACCCGTCCAGCCGCTGTGCAGCGAGCAGGGACAGCTGCACCAGGCTGCTTCCTCCTTTCATGGCTGCTGCCTTCTGCCTGAGGCCACCCCCCACCATCTCCCAGGTGGGAGTTTCCCCTGCCCTGGATGTTTGGGAGGGATCTGCCCTTTGGATGCTGCTTCCCACCTGCCACAAAGGCTTCTTGGTGGGAAGGCTGAGCAGGGAGGGGTACCAGCAGTTGTAGGAGCAGCAGCAGGCACTTGGCTGTGGGAAAGGGAAGCCCGATGGCCCCGGGGCAGCTGTGCAGGACTGTAAAGCCCTGGGGCCACAGCCCTGGCCGGGGCACGCACCGGGGGCACAAACCTCGCTCGGCTCGCAGCTCCTGCCCTGCTGCCATGCCGCCCTGCCAGACCTTCCAGCGAGTGCTCCCTTGGGTTGCCATGGGCACGGAACAGGGCCTGTGGGCACAGAACTCTGGGGGGATGGGACTCCAGTGTGCAGGGACAAGAGGAGGATTGGTATCGCCCCTGCGGGTTGAGCTCTGGGGAGCTGTGGGTTCATGCTGGAAGGCACTGAGGGAGAAGCCTCAGGGGAAGGAGCCTGTGGGCTGTGATCTCTTGAGGCACAGCCCGGTCTGCCCCAGCAGCTGCTCTGTGCCCAGCTGTCCGGGCAGGGCAGGGAGTGGCCCAGGAACAGACCTGATGGAATTCAGTTCCCTCATGGGCTGAGCCCCC
>VXBP01010041.1:7904-136263 GCA_013400115.1 Rhinopomastus cyanomelas
TGGAGGGAGTCCAGCGTAGGGCAACGAGGATGATGAAGGAGGTGGAGCACCTCCCTGATGAGGAGAGGCTGAGGGAGCTGGGTTCTTTAGCTTGGAGAAGAGGAGACTGAGGGCTGATCTCATTAATGTCTAAACAGTCACCTCATTAATGTTGAAGAGCACTGTCTCGTGAAAAAACAGTGTCAGGAGCAATTTTTGGGGCAGGTGTGAGTAAGTGAACTCATGAGGCTCCTTCAAGTCCAGTGGAAGGGGGATCTCCACAGAAGGTTCATTGATCACCTGGTTTCATTTTGTGCAGACTTAGTTTTAAATTGAAAAGCTGATCTGAAATGGGGGCCAAAGCTGTGATGCTCCTCTGGTTCCTGCTTCCCCAGGACAGCCGTCAGTGTGGAGAGACGAAAGGAGGTCAGAAGAGAGCAGAGAGGAAAGCAAGGTGAGCACCTGAGTTCTCTCCCTGAAAGACCCTACCAGGGCAGACTTTCACAGAATCATAGAATCATTAGGGATTGGAAGGGACCTNAAGACCCTACCAGGGCAGACTTTCACAGACATCACAGAACATCAGGGATTGGAAGGGACCTCAAAAGATCATCTAGTCCAATCCCCCTGCCACAGCAGGATCACCCAGACCAAGTCACACAGAAACACATCCAGGTGGGTTTTAAACATCTCCAGAAAAAGACTCCACAACCCCCCTGGGCAGCCTGTTCCAGTGCTCTGTCACCCTCACCGTGAAGAAGTTCCTTCTCATATTGATGTGGAACCTCCTGTGTTCCAGCTCACACCCATTGCCCCTCATCCTATCATTAGATGGCACTGAGCAGAGCCTGGTTCCATCCTCCTGACACCCACCCTTCACATATTTATAAACACTAATTACCATGGGTCATGGAGCATCACTTCTGGAGCTGCACCCAGCGAACACAGAACACAGGTGGGAGAGGAACGAATGATCTAGTATTTGCGTGTGACTGTCTCAGGGAGACACAGGAAGGACACAGACCCTCCTGAGCTGTTAACTCCAGTCTTGTGCTGTAAGTAGATGAGAAAACCCAAATGGCCACCACCTCCCTACTGAGCTGCTACTTTCCTGACCCTAGATCAGTGCTGCTCTTGCCTGCCCCAAACGAGCCCGGGTTTTCCACCTCCAGCCACACTCAGTGTCTCCCGAGGCAGAGCACCAGAGCTGTGTGCAGCCAGCTCATTGTCAGAGGTGCTCAGGCTCTTCTGGAATCAATGGAAACAACTGTTCTCTTGGAGTCTTACATCTTCTATGACAGAGTATGTCAGTAGCCCAGTAGTTAGCCATAACTCAGATTTTCCTCTGTTCCTTCGTGCCTACCAATGCACTTCTGGCTTTACTGTTCCTACGACCAAGCCTTTGCGTTTCCTTGCAATCTGTTCGTCCCCTTCAGACGGCTGGAGCCCTCACACTTCTTCACTCTCGCACACGATACGAGAATTAAAAGAGTAGATTTCCAAACCGCTTGGTCATTTTGGCAATTTCACACTCTTGGCTACTAATACACCGCCCGAGCTTCTGAATTTTCTGTGGGATGACATGTTCTCATCAGACTGTAAATTCAAACTACAGAAGGGTTTCATGCTCCAACCCCTTGTCCTAATCCTAATATTTTAAAGGTTGATGTTGGTTTATAACTGCTGCAAGGAAATAATTGCCCCGAAGACCTTCTCTTCATTTATTTTTTCAATCCACAGAGTTTTTGGCCATCACTGCCTTACAGTGACACCTTCTGGAAAGTGTAGGGGAGAGAAGCTGCTCTGCAGAGGAGCGGACACATGTGGGACAGGTGTGACTCAGTATGGACCAGCTGTGTAGCCTCATTCCTGACAGACTTCTGATGTTAAAACACCTGCAGAGTGCTACAGCCCTCCTACAGCTTCAGCCCTAAGACAGTGAATCAGCCACTGGGTCATTGATCTGGTCACACTTCTGTTCTTCCATAGAGCAGCACTCAAGCACACGGAGGCAGTAACATCACCCTCTTCCTAGAGCCTCACAGGTGTGAAATGGATGACACCAAAAGAAATCATTGTGTGCTGGATGAAAATCTCTCCTGTTTCAAATCCTCTCTAAAATGTATTGCTGTAGGTTGAGACCACATCTGGACTGTTGTGTCCAGTTGTGGGCCCCTCAGTTCAAGAGGAATGTGGAGCTGCTGGAGGGAGTCCAGTGTAGGGCAACGAGGATGACGAAGGAAGTGGACACCTCCCTGATGAGGAGAGACTGAGGGAGCTGGGTCTCTTTAGCTTGGAGGAGACTGAGGGGTGACCTCATTAATGTCTATAAATATTTGAGGGGTGGGTGTCAGGAGGATGGANCAGGTTTCTTGACACAGAACAGTGATTTCATGAAGTTTGGCCAGTAAATGCATCTCTGCACCACATTATTTACTGCACGGAGTAAACTACACTGCAGGCAGATCTAAGGCACAGCACATGACTTACTGCACGAAGAGCAGTGTCAGAAAAAACTCAGAATCACGTGGAATTACAAGAGATTTGTTTCCACCTAGATGTAAATCATTGGTCTTGAAACCATGAGCTTAAGGCAGGAAACAGACAAGGAGACTGAGACACAGAAAGAGAGAGCGAGTAGANAACTAAATAAATAAACTAAATGAAATAAATAGAATTAATAAATAAAAGAAATAAACAAATTCTTTGAAATCCAAGCAGCTCTCTTCAAAAGGACCCTTCAGCCCAGTATCAATTTGCTGCAACTCTAACAGAAGTTACTTGGCCAGCTGGTGCTTTGCTTTGAGTACAGAGCCCGAATGGAAACCGTGGCCTTGATGCAAGCTACAACATTCCAGTAAAGGGGGTTAGTCACCCCTTTGTGCATCCCAGCCCCACGCATCAAATAAAAACAGTGACGCTCCCGGCTACCAAGAGGAAACAAACCTACTTCAAAAAGGGGGAAAAGCCACGGAGGGGGTGAGTAACGTCTGACATTTTCATGTTTGGAATCTCTGTGAGTGTTTCTGTCCCAGAGGAGAAGGATCTCCTGAAATATTTAGCTTCTTGTAGCCTCTTTGACAAAGTTCTGTGAAATCCAGAGATGGAAACCTTCAATGAACATACCTCACTACTGAATTAACTCCTTACAGCCTGGGGCAGTTTAAGGCATTTCAAGTTGAGATTAGCGTAACAGATGGAAAAGGGGAACAGGTTTCACTTTGCATTGGAAGGACAACAAAGTTCATCTAGTTCCAACCCCATCTCTAGATCAGACTCTCTCTCTGGATAGACCGCTCAAAGTTTCATCTAACCTGGCCTCAAATACAACCGGCGATGGAGCATCCACAGCTTCCCTGGTCAACCTGATCCAGTGTCTCACCACCCTCACAGTGAAGAACATCTTCTTAGTCTCCAACGCAAGCTTTCCTTCTTTCAGCTTAAAGCTGTTATCCCTCATCCTACAACCACAATCCCTTGTAAAAAGTCTCTCCACAAGAGGCTCCACAATGAGCACTGTGTGCCCCCTTGAGAGAGCTGAGTTCCACCAGACCTGAGCAAGCCCAGTGCCCTTGTAAACCTCCCCATGACCAAAGAACCTGAAGTTCCTCTGATGGCACCAGTCTCTAAGCCATGTGTGTTCTGCTGTTCCTCTCAGTATGTCTCCCTGACACTGAAGAGATTAAGCAAAACGCTGCCTGGTCTCCTGATCCTTCTGTCAATCAGCCTAGTGTCCTGAAATTCTTATTGTTTGATTTTGGGGTTCTGCCATCAGCCTCATCACTGCCAGCTTACAAAAGCAGTAGTGGGTAACAGTGGGAGGGTCATACCAGACTGGGGGGCTTCCTCGTAACATCCTTAACCTGGGCCCCAGAGAGGCAGCAGACTTCTTGTGGGATGGGTCTGGCCAGTAGATTGACCCTCTTTTCCCCACACAAGGGAGTCTCCTAGCACAGTGACCCCCTTTTTTTCCCTAACAACAGCGGTCCTGATGTGTGAAGCTGACTGACTCTTCCTTGGCAGTCTCTTGGATGAATAGTCATCTACCTCAACTGCAGCCTGACCCCCAAATCCCAGACCTCCAAGGAAGACCTCAAAAAGGTGAGGGAAGCCTCACTCACCCTGCCTGTGCAAACGGCCACACCATGCCCTCCTGACCCAGCACGACCTGCTTGCCTGGCTCACTCACCTTTACTGGTCCTGGTTTGAGTTAGAACAGTCCTAATCCTATTCAGTGATTTTACTTCTCAGCTCAGTCTCTTCCAAGTACCTGCACTTTCTTAAGGCAACAGCATGTTTGTGAGGACAGTGTCTGCTCCTACAGCTGATGATGGCTGCTGTCTGCAGTGACTGCCAAGGGCTGGGGTGCAGAAAGGCTCCTGCTTGCCCTTGCTCCGGTGAAGATCAAGGTCACTGTTCATCTCGTGAGCCACACTGGGGGTGAAATAAGTCAGAGGCTGCACCTGCAGGAAGGAGTGTACAAGATGTGGGGATAATCTGACCAGCAAGGTGGCCCGTCCCAAATACATCTTATTGGGCAAAAAGCTGAGGGGCCACAAGTGTCAATTTCTCTTCTTCAAAGGTCAGCGCTTGAGGAGGACTGTCCGTTCTGCCTTTGATCCCAATCCATGAATTCCTGATTCTAGTTACATCATCTAGCTCCCAAATATGGTTTCTATCTGCAGCTGAGTCCAGTCTGGGACATCACCAGTGCCTGTCCACAGCATTAGTGGTGATGCTGACCTACACAGATACACAAACCTTTAGTGCTGTGGCGGGGGATTGGACTGGATGATCTTTAAAGGTCCCTTCCAACCCCTAATGATTCTATGATTAGAGGTTGAAAGGGACCTCTAGGGGTCATCAAGTCCAAGCCCCCTGCTCCAGCAGGATCATAAGACCTGAAACAGGTTACACAGAAGACTTTCCTGACATCAGGGCACTTGGGTTCAGTACTGGTTTTGTACCCATTTTTATATATTTCAATTTATTCTTATTTTCATTAAAACCACTATAGTTTCCCTTTCCAGCCCATAAACCTCTCTCTCTCCTATTCCCTCCCTGGGAAGGGAGAAGAGTTCACAGAAAGTTTCTGTCACCAGTCCAGCAGGCCATCTGCCCTAGCCCTTGAGAGCAAAGCACCCAGCTCAAGATTTCAACGTGCTGAACGGATCCTAAGCAGATTTCCAGGGGAAACACGCTGCCAAGCACGTTGTACAACAGATTTCTCATTCTGCTCCTTGGTCAAATTACAGGACAATAAAAATACATTTAAAAGATGTAGCTATAAATTTCAGCAATTGGCTCGAAATTAAATCAACTGCAGAAAACCCACAGTCTTTGCTAGTGTTACTCCAGCTTCGTGCCATGGATTAGCCATCCCCACATGACACTGCACTGGCACCAGTTAAATCCTCACGCACACAGTGACTTCCTAGCACTGGAAAGTCCTCAGGTCATGTATCTGCACCTCGTGAGAAAATCATGCTCCACAGCGATGCCACCCTTCAGCCTCGTAAGGGGGCTTCCTCCAGAAACCCAGACCTTGGACATCCTGAAATAGACAACTGAAAATCAGTGGCCCCTCTGCGACGGCAGGATGCTGCCACCAAGTGCCAGAGCCTGGTCTTCCCACCCCGCCTGAGCGGCCCAACAGAAGGGTGCACGGGAAGGTCATCAAGACCACCCGTTCTGCTTCTCTTCAGCACCTACAGCCACAGCAGTAGGTTTGCACCTCGTGGTGCTTTGTTTTAAAGATCGGTCCCAGAGAGATGACTCCCTGGTCTTCACCACTGATTAAGGCATTAGCTGCACCACATTTCTGCTAGGAGGAATGCAAGTGTCCCTTGTCCTTTGAGACAAAGCAGAGAAGACTCCAGGGGGGTTGTGGAGTCTCCTTCACTGGAGATGTTCAAGACCTGCCTGGATGTGGGGCTTGGTCTAGGTGATCCTGCTGTGGCAGGGGGATTGGACTGGATGATCCTTCGAGGTCCCTTCCAACCCTAATAAGTCTATGATTCTATGATAAGCCCTGTCACCTAACTGAGTAGTTCTTTGCACACCGCTCACAAGCCTTCCACAGCCCTCGGGTTGAAACCCACAGTGCTTCAAAGTTTGGTTTCATAAGTTCATGTGTTGTACTTGATGGCAATTACAGCAGTAAGGGGCAGAGGGGGCATGTGGATTCTGCACCAGGCCAGTCAAACTCAAGCAGGGCTGCAGGCAGTGATGCCAGCAGAAAATCCCAAACACCATCAAAACGGTCCTTTCAAGTTGCAGCTGGCTGCCAACTGTTCAACAGATGCAGAGAAAAGGAGGAGGAACAGGGAGAGCTTTAAATTTAACAACATATAGCTTTAGGGAGACGTGCAGGAAGGAAGAAAATGCATTAAACACACACCCCTTCATTTGAATAGAACTGCAGGAAAATGACAAACATCAAACTTCTGCACCAGCCACGAGGCCAGTGAGAACAGAACAGCACAGATTACACTGTTGGCTGGATGGGGAAAGGACTTGAACTGCCCTACAAATACCCAAAGGAGACTCTTCAAAGTCTACAAAGTGCAAGTATGCCCAAACCAGAAGTTTAAAACAGCCAAAGGGATGTGAATAGATATCTCAGGAAGCCTGAGTCAGAACAGGAGCACCAAGAGACACAAGGCCCATGAGGATTCCGTGTCCATAGCCTTCACTGAGGAGAAGAGGTATCAATCATCCAGCTAAATTAGGATGCACAAAGGAAGAGCAGCTTCTGGGAAAGAATTTCCAGTAGCCTGAGCAGCACGGACCTCCTAGCCTGACACAGAGCAGAGCCACTACAGGATAGGACTTGGTGCCACAGCTTCATGTCTCCCCAGACCACCTGCTGAAGGAGCCCAGTAGGTACGACACGGACGAGAGGACTCAGAACAGCACGATGCTCCCTGTCTAAAACTGCTGATACGGGAGATTGAACCTCCTGTGCTGCTGACTGCCTCCCTCGGGCAGCCCTGCTGCACTGTCTGCAGGCTGAGCCGCCGCTCAGCATGTGCACGACATCCCTCCTCGGGCTCCTCACACGGACACACACTCCGCCAGATGGAATGCATCAGATATGAAATATAAAAGTTGTTTTTGTTTTTAGAAGTCTATGTCACTTCACACACACACAAAATAATATCCCACAGATTAGATATTAATCATGTTTACTGATCTCTGGAGAGGATTAGCACACTTTGAAGTCGGACGACTGTGCCAAGTCCTGTCAGATGAAGACATAAATTTTCCTCTTTACTCCTTGTGTAACTTTTTCTTTCTCTCTTACTCCCATCTCCTGGCCAAGCAAGGCTTGATTGCAACTAGACGAATCTTAATAGCAGCCTGCAAGGACTTAGGAGATAGGTGAGTGGGTGGCTTCATGTTGAAGGTACGAGTTCTCATACCCACGCTGTCTTTTCCACTCAGTAACCTTCTGAACCACGTGTCTTTACTGAATCACTCTGTAACAGAACGAAAACTTTCCACAAGTACAGCTTGACCAACGAGCACGTCCTTGCAGAGCCCAGCTTCAAGTCCAAGGCTGCAAGTTACCTTTAGGGACTATAAATAAAGCATCTGATCTATGATTGCTCACATGTTGTAAAGCACAGTAAAAACACATCGCCATTCTAAGTCCTGGGGATCAGGAGAGGTCCCTGGGGACTGGAGGATAGCAAATGTCACTCCAATCTTCAAAAAGGGTAAGAAGGAGGACCCAGGTAACCATAGACTGGTCAGCCTCATCTCCATCCCAGGAAAGGTGATGGAACAATTCATCCTTGATGCTGTGTCTAGGCACAGCAAAGACAAGAGGTCATTAGGGACAGTCAGCATGGCTTCACCAAGGGAAAGTCATGTTTGATCAACCTGACAGCCTTTTATGAGGGTATAACCAGGTGGATAGATGATGGCAAAGCCGTGGGTGTAGTCAATCCTGACTTCAGTAAGTCCTGTGGCAGGGGAGTGGACTAGATGATCTTTTGAGGTCTTCCAATCCCTAATGATTCTGTGATTCTATGATTCCTGTAGGACTGGATCTAGGGCATCCTGCTGCAGTGGGGGGATTGGACTGGATGACCTTTCCAGGTCCCTTCCAATCCCTAATGTTCTGTGATTGACTATTTCACATTAGAATCCAAAATATACAGATCCTAGTCGGACAAAACTCAGCTGCCAAAACATAATGAAATAATAAAATGAAACTGAACACGCTAATGGAGCATCTCCTACTTCAGGGCATAATGCCACCTAGCAGTGGAAAAGCCTTCAGCTGGTGTAGGCACACACAGACATCACAGTATTACAGTGCATTATGGATTGGAAGGGACCTCAGAAGATCATCCAGGCCAATCCCCCTGACACAGCAGAACTACCTAGACCAAATCTCACAGGAACACATCCAGGCGGGTTTTAAACACCTCTAGAGAAGGAGACTCCACAACCCACTCTGGGCAGCCCGTTCCAGAGCCCTGTCACCCTCACTGGGAAGTTGTTCCTTCTCATATTGATGTGGAACCTCGTACGCTCCACTCATTGCCCCTTGTCCTATCAGAGGATGACACTGAGAAGAGCCCAGTTCCATCCTCCTGACATCTGCCCTTTCCATATTTATAAACATTAATGAGGTCACCCCTCAGTCTCCTTTTCTCCAAGCTAAAGAGACCCAGCTCCCTCAGCCTCTCCTCATAAGGGAGGTGTTCTACTCCCTTCATCATCTTTGTGGCTCTGGGCTGAACTCTCTCCAGCAGCTCCACATCCCTCTTGTACTAAGGGGCCCACAACTGGACACACCATTCCAGATGCAATCTCAGCAGGGTGGATGGTGGGGAGAACCTCTCTAGATCTGCTAACCACCCCTCTTCTGATCCACCCCAGGATGCCATTGGCCACAAGGGCACATTGCTGACAGGAACACGGCATCATCCAGTAAGCCAGTGGCCAACGTGCCAGATATGTCTCTGCAAATTCCAGTTCAGTGGGAATACTTCCTGGGAGTCTCTTAGCAAGAGCCACTGAGAAATACTCGGAATGCTCAGCCTGAAAGCACTTGCTGGACACCCAAGCATGCACACAGCTTGATAAGAGCAGCTCAGAAAAGTCAGTCTAGACTGCACATCAACACTATCCTCACCAGAGCAAACAAGGAAATGCAGACTACACAAAAATAATCCTCTTCCTTTACTCAAAAAGAGACACAGGCTGCATTTGGACAAGGAAGGTCCACAGAAGCCTGAGCTGCAGGTCACATCCAAAAAACCTGGAGAAGGACTATTTAGGATGTCAGGCAGCGACAGGACCAGGGGGAATGGAGCGAAGCTGGAGATGGGTAGATTTAGAGTGGATGTGAGGAGGAAGTTCTTCACTGTGAGAGTGGTGAGAGCCTGGAATGGGTTGCCCAGGGAGGTGGTGGAGGCCCCATCCCTGGAGGTGTTTAAGGCCAGGCTGGATGGGGCTCTGGCCAGCCTGATCTAGGGTGGGGTGTCCCTGCCTATGGCAGGGGAGTTGGAAGTGGATGATCCTGTGGTCCCTTCTAACCCTGACTGACTGTGTGACTTGGTCTGGGTGACCCTGCTGTGTCAGGGGGCTTGGACTAGATGATCTTTCAAGGTCCCTTCCAATCCCTAATGAGTCTATGATTCTAAGTCAGGCTTAAAGAAGAAAAACAAGTTTTCCTCACAACTGCATCAGCCTAAGTGGTAATTTCTGGCTGTATGTAGTCAATAGCTATGTCCACCTGCACTGCATGTGGAAAGAGGCTTCTGGTTTTGGCTGGCTGGTCAGTACTGAAGGCAACTGCCCGCAGTAGCCTGAAATGAGCAGAGGACGTACGTACCCCTCGGTGAAGAATAACTGCTGTCGGTAGGTACCATCTGACATCAACCATTTCAGATCAAGGACAGGTATCTCAGCTGGAAAGGAGAAACATCAAAGAGCCTTGAACACTCACCAAGGGGTTTTTCAACTGTCCTTTCCAAGGAGACAGCCTGCCCACAGCTAACCTAACTGCAGGTGGAAGACAGCCGGTGAAAGAGGCTCTGAAGGTCTGCCAGCACCAAGAGTAGCAAAGCCAGCAGAGCACCCTCAGGCAGTTCAAACCTGCTAACAGCTAACTGGATTGATTTGTTTTGGTGTGAGGAGGGTTTTTTGAAGAGCCCTTGTTGAAAAACAAGCAAGTCCCAGTGAGTGAACCAAGGTCTTTCAGGATGGACACTGACCACCAAGCAGGGGAAAAAGCAAGAGGCACTGCTCTGGGTGGGGGAATCATGAAGGAACCCAGACTTGGCAAATGAAGTCTTCTTCATGCAGGTGTGATAGGAAGCTGCTCAAACACTACTTCTCTTGATTGTTGATAGGCTGGGAATGAATAAAGGACAAGAATGGGAGCATAGGAGGGGCATAAAGAACAGGGATGTGACACAGCCCTGGGAAACTGTCACTGACTTCACAAGACTTGGAAAGGCATTGGTTGGACTCAAAAGTGGGCAAGTGAACATCTATTTTCTAACAACACAAGCATGCAAACATGGCTTTTATGAGAGTGAGTTGTGTGATCCCATGCCAAGGCCTGCACTGGTTCTCAGAAGAAACAGGATTTAAAGGTCTCTCTTTCCATTCTCCTGAGCCTGCCTGCTCTGAGCTGTGCCTGCACACAGTGGGTTCCAAAACCTCACCCCAGCCTGGGATCCTCATCGTTTTCTACTTTGTGTTTTTTCTGGGTCAAGAACCTCAGTTTTCGGTAAAGCAGTGTTAAAATATTAAAGAAAAATGCTACATTCATTTTGGAACTGAGTGAATTTTAAGACTTGGTACCCCACTGTCTACTCATCACGCTCGAAGCACGTATGCACTGAACCCCAGAATCATTAGGGACTGGAAGGGACCTCAAAAGATCATCCAGTCCAATCCCCCACCACAGCAGGATCACCCAGACCAAGTCACACAGGAACACATCCAGGCAGGTCTTCAACATCTCTAGTCAAAGAGACTCCACAACCTCCCAGAGTCTACTCGGCAGCCTGTATCTACTGGAGTCCCCCAAGGGTCGGTACTGGGACCAGTATCATTCAATCTGTCCATCAATGACTTGGGTGAGGGTGTAGGGTGCACTGTCAGCAAGTTTGCTGAGGACACAAAAGTGGGAGGATGACACCCCAGCAGACTGTGCTGCCATTCAGTGAGACCTGGACAGGAAGAAACATAATGAAATATAACAAGAGGAGTGTAGAATCTTGTATCTGGGTAGGAGCAACCCCAGGTACCAGTGCAGGCTGGTACTCCCCCTCTACTCTGCCCTGCTGAGACCACATCTGGGGTATTGTGTCCAGCTCTGGGCTCCTCAGTTCAAGAAGGACATAAAGCTGCTGGAGAGAGTTAAACCCAAAGCCACCTAGACAATGAAGGGAGTAGAACAACTCCCTTATGAGGAAAGGTTGAGGGAGCTGGGTCTCTTGAGCTTGGAGAAGGCTGAGGGGTGACCTCATTAATGTTTNAGTTTAGGCTTGATATTAGGAAGAATTTTTTCACAGCAAGGGTGGTCAGGCACTGGAAGGGGCTTCCCAGGGAGGTGGTTGAGTCTCCATCCCTGGATGTGTTTAAAGATCATTTGGATGAGGTGTTGAGGGATCTGGTTTAGGGGTGAACTTGTAAGGTGGGGTAGATGGTTGGACCTGATGATCCCAGGGGTCTTTTCCACCCAGAGTGATCCTGTGATTCTGTGAACACTACCAAATTGACAAGGCTTATCACAGTAGCAAAAATACAGTCTTATCTAGATTCAAAGCACTTCAAGCATGAATTCCAAGGAAAACATAGTTACTTCCTAATGCTCCTTCTTTTACGTTCTCTAATACAGTTGTAGAAGCTGTAAATTCATTGAGCAGAGGGTTGTACACATTGGTTAACTCTTTCTTATTCACTAGTGGCACAAGCAGCCCATCAGTCCTGCGCTAACGCAGTTGAAGTTCATCTGCATTGTCTCCTCTACTTGTTGCAGGCTCCTCTCTGAAAAGCAGTGTTATGGTTCTGAGGCTTCTTTAAGAGTTCTCCTGGGTTTTGATCTGACGTGTTTTGTCATCTTGATCAGGAGAGCAATTTGTCAAAGAGGCTGTGAAGCCAAAAAAGTGCAGCACGTTCATGTCACTTTATAATCATCTCATAGAATCACAGAACATTAGGGATTGGAAGGAACCTGAAAAGATCATCCAGTCCAATCCCCCTGCCACAGCAGGATCACCTGGACCAAGTCACACAGGAACACATCCAGGTGGGTTTTAAATGTCTCCAATGAAGGAGACTCCACAAGCCCCCTGGGCAGCCTGTTCCAGCGCTCTGTCCCCCTCACTGTGAAGAAGTTCCTTCTAATACTGACGTGGAACCTCCTCTGTTCCAGCTCACACCCACTGCCCCTCGTCCTATCACCAGATGACACTGAGAAGAGCCTGGCCTGGATGTTGATACAGCCACATAAAATGAAAGATCCAGCATGGGGAGGAGTGAAAGAACCAACTGATGTGTATCTGAAGCTTGGCTTAAAGTGCTTTTTCTTTACTAATAAAAGAAACTACTGAAAGAGGAAAGAAAAATCAACTATGAGCAGAAGAAACTTAGATCTGTTTCTAAATGTCCAGTTATGGAGCCTGGGCTGCAGCAATAACACATCACCCTCGTTTTACGTTGTTCGTAGCCATTTGGTTATTAGCAACCAGAGCACAAAGCAAGAGCCTGTCTAGCAGAGGGATCTTTGTTCTCCGTTGAGAAAGCAACGTGGAAAAGAGGGAAGCTGAAGTTAAAGCCTGAGTTTTCTATTCTTACCTGAACTCCTAATAACATGGGGTGGGATGCTCGGTGCTCCCCATCGAGGACCACGCGCTTACAGGGAAGGCAGCTGTGCCAGCACAAGGGCTTCTCACTAGAGCAGGCAGCACAACAGATGGTGCTGGAAAAGGCTCCAAAACTGAAGTATGATCTCTAAAACAGAAGGAAAACAAAACCATAGTGAGAAACCACCTGTGGCACTGCTCAGTACAAGTGAAGACCCAATGCTTTCCTGTAAGAGGCCAGTGCCCAGTCCCCATGGGGGTATTCACAGAATCACAGGATCACTCTGGGTGGAAAAGACCCCTGGGATCATCAGGTCCAACCATCTACCCCAGCTTACAGGCTCACCCCTAAATGATATCCCTCAACACCTCATCCAAATGATCTTTAAACACATCCAGGGATGGGCAACTCAATCACCTCCCTGGGAAGCCCCTTCCAGTGCCTGACCACCCTTGCTGTGAAAAAACTCTTCCTAATATCAAGTCTAAACCTACTCTGTTGTAACTTGAACCTCTTCCCTCTTGTTCTGTCACTAATTGCTTGTGAGAAGAGACCAGCACCAATCTCTCCACAACGTCCTTTCAGGTAGTTGTAGAGGATGGTTTCCTCTCAGCCTCGTCTTCCTCAAAATAAGAGCCCCAGCTCTTTCAGTCTTTCTTCATAAGCTTTATTCCCCTGGCCCTTCACCAGCTCAGTTGCCTTCCTCTTTTTGAAGGTCCAAGTAAAAAATATCCACAACCTTTCCCTCGTCCAATAGTTGGGTCATCCTGTCACAGAAAGGAGATCAGGTTTGTCAGGATGGACCTGACTTTAATAAAGTCATGTTGACTTGTTATCCTTGGTGTAAAGGTCTGACTGGTTCTGCTGTAGAGCTCCTTTCCAGTTCCACAGGAGAAGAGGTCTGTATGCATGTGGAACCATTTTTAACTGGTCTGTGACCTAACTATGAAGTAGAGATGCAGCTGTAGGCAAGACCTGAAGAGAAGAAGCCAGAATGCCAGGGCAGGCCTGACAGGTACCCAAGTATCTAGACACACATGTAGGGATGCCAGGGCTTGTTAAGGGCACAGTGTCTAATTAGTTCATCTCAGAAAGGAAAGGTCCATTTGCACACCTGTCCCAGATTCCCAACAAGACAGACTTCATCCTTGTTCAGACAGAGAATCATGCTCCAGGTTTAGAATCATAGAATCATATGGGATTGGAAGGGACCTCGAAAGGTCATCTAGTCCAATCCCCCAAATGATCTAAAGGCCTTTAGGATTATGTTCTCAAAGGCACTTGCCAGCTTGGCTCCTTCTGAAAATGTGGATCTCAGATGATGAAGTAGGAGGTGGGAATCATCATTAACTGTCATAGACATCAGGATAATAAATATTTGAGATTAAAATCCCTGTTAAATCATCCTTCTTGTATTAAAGAAATTCCCAGTGTTTGCTCGTGGGGCCTTTTTAGGTCAAATCTTCAGATTGATGTGAATCCGTGGTTCCGAGTACCGTCTGACGCTTGCCACAAGTTATTTGGATGTGCTGGTTCCCCAGTCTGCCACTTGCCCACGTATCAGAAGTTCAGCTTTGCTGTTCCACCAAACACATCCTGTAAGAGGAAGAACGAGCGCTGGGTTCAAGAGGAGCTAATGCGTTGCTTTACGAGTGCTTCACGGCTGAGGGTCTGACGCCTTCCCTTCAGTGAGTCAAGCTAGGCAGCTCTCAAATGCTGGCAATGACCTTCCCTAACCTAGTCACTCAATTCACTCCCAGCAGACAAACAAGGGCTGAACAAATCGGGTGTTTGACCCAGCCTTGTGAAGGCAACAGTCTACATGAGCCTTGTCCCACTGTAGCTGCACACAACCAGCTGCACCAAAGTGAGACAACACAGGACCTGGGCGACATTTCACTCTGCTTTATGCTGTCCGTGGCTCGTTGCATCACCTCAGCCTTGTACCTGATCACAGAATCATTAGGTATTAGAAGGGACCTCGAAAGATCATCTAGTCCAACCCCCCTGCCACAGCAGGATGACCTAGACCAAGTCACCAGACTGTAAGACATGGATGTTCTTTACTATTCTTTTATCTCCAAGTAATATCTGCAGCGAGCAGTCAGCTCAACCGGCTCGTTTTCAAAGCAGGACTCTAGAAGGGCTCAGTTTTGACATTTACCAAGTTCAACATCTACTTAGTTCAAACCCATTTTAGGGTGTCATGCTCCATCCCCTCGACGCTGGAGGTACCATCGGACAGCACATTTCCCAGCACCTGCCACGGTCTGTGCCTGTGCTGGGCAGGAGGGTATCGCAGCTTTTAGAAACATCAGACAAAACTCCGGCCACAGAAGGTCCAGTTGTCCCTCTCAACCCACTGGAAGGGTCCAGTTTTCACAATCACAGAGAAGGCTGAGAACTTTTTCTGTTCCGTCAGCAAACAGTAAGCAATTAGCACCTTCACTATCATGTCTACCCTCATTTTCTGGACCCCATTAACACCCTGGAAGGTTGCTTTCATGAGTGGGTTTTCCTTCTGCAGATCTTCCTTACGACACAATCACACTGCAAAAGAATTTCAGTCAGATATAGACACAAGCTCAAACTGAAGGTTGCTGGTGTGACCTACAGGCATAACCAGTTCTTTGTAGAGGGGCAAAATAGAAGCAGAAGTTCACACTAAAATACACACTCAGAGGTCAACTGAGTTAAGTAGAGTCTACCCAGCTAGCCACTGCTCAGTTGTTGCAGATAGGTGGGTTGATCCTCACACTGGATGCATGTTTACGTAACTTCCACTCGTCCTGTCTGCTCTTCACTTACATTTAAAAGAGAGGTCAGGAAAGCAGCTTCCATCTTCACAAATAATTGTGCGCTATGATGGTCTAGATAGTGTTTGTCGACGGTGGTGCAATAGGTTCTGTGGTCTCACGTTCTTCAGAACCATGCCAGCTGCTGAATTAATTAAGAATTGTTATTAATTAATCAAGACTTTTTTATTAAGAGTTGTTTATTATTTAATTAATAATTTATTATTTGATAAATTATACCAATCATCCCGAAGAGAAGATGACTCATGGGGCACCTTACAGCGACTTTCCAGTACCTGAAAGGAGCCTATAAGAAGGCTGGGGGGAAACTGTTCAATGGGGCACGTAGAGCTGGGATGAAGGGTCATGGTTTTAAGCTGGAAAAAGGTAGAGTGAGGCTGGACATTAGAAAAAGTTCTTTGAGGTTGTTTGATGCCTGAAACAAGTTGCCTAGAGAGATGGTGCTGGCCCAATCCCTGGAGACATTCAAGATCAGGCTTGATGGGCTCTGGGCAATCTGGCCTAGTGAGTAATATCCCTGCTTGTGGCAGGGGTGGGATTGGACTAGATGACCTTTGGAGGTCCACTCCAACCCAATACACATATCCTATAAATGTGTCTTTAAAATCAGTGTCTGCAGTAGGAAAGAAAACATGGCACTGCTTGTTCCGCGGGGAAAATCCCTAGGCTGCCTCATCAGTGATTTGCTTCTGATACTGCAGTTTCTGATCAAGGGTGCCACCCTTGGTTGGAAGATTAGTAGGACAGCAAGGTTTTACCCATCCCATCATTCACTGAATATTGAGGTATTATCATAGTGCTTAGAAGAATATTTGCTAACTTCATTTCCAGGATTAAATTTGGAGACTCAAAAGAAATTCTGAAAATAAAGTGGGGATTTTCCAAGAGATGGCTTGAAGAAATCAGGTCTGAAATGCCCACACTTTCCTAACCCCACGGGAATATTTCGGCACCACAATCGTTCTTCCATTCTTGAGGCAGCCAAGACAGCTCTAAGTGGTTGCAGCTCCCACACTTACAACCACTCAGTATCTTCAAATTCTTTATCTTTCATTTGTCCCTGTATTCTGGGGCTTTAATAAGGCCACAAAACCCATGAAAGCTGAGGGATGTGATTTAGTGGTCAGTGCTGGGCTACTGGTTGGTTTTGAGGATCATAGAACCCTTTAGGTTGGAAAAGGCTTTCAAGATCGAGTCCCACCAAGCCTAACTCTACCAAGGCCACTGCTAAACCATGTTAAGATCTATACAACCTCTAAACACGCCCGGGGATGGTGATTCAGCCACTCCACTGGGCAAGTTTTTACCCAGCATCAGATAATCCCTTCAGAAGGAAGTTTTACCCCAGAGTTCAAACCACAATCTTCCTGAGGCAAGTTGACACCATTTCTTCTTGCCCGATCAGCGTTACTTGTGAGAAAAGACCAAGACACCCTTCTCTACAACCTCCTTTCAGGGAGTTGTAGTCAGCAAAAAAGTCTCACCTCAACCTTCTCTGCAGGCCAAACAGCCCTACCTCCCTCAGCCACTCCTCCCAAGGCTCCTTCTTCAGACTCTGCACCAGTCTTGTTGCCCTTCCTTGGACCCACCCCAGTACCCCAATGCCCTTGTGTTGAGGTGCTCAAAACTGCAGACAGCAGTCAAGGTGCAGCCTCACCAGTGCTGAGCACAGGGGGGCAATCACTTCCCTAGTTCTGCTGGCCATGCTGTGTCTTATAAAAGCCAAGACGCCATTTGTCTTCTTGGCCACCTGGGCACACTGCTTGCTCACGCGCTGCCAGTGATCCGTCAGCACTGCTGAATCTCCTTCCATCCAGCAGCTTTCCAGCCACTATCCCCTAAGCCCATAGCATTGCACTGGTGGTTGTGACCCGAGTGCAGGACCTGGCACTTGGCTTTGTCAAAGCCTCAACCCACCAGCCCACCCCGCCCAGGTCTCTCTGTAGGGCCTCTACCCTCTTAAAGGTCTCTTTAATCAATCTTCCATGTAATGTATGAAATAATTTGTAAAGATTATTAACACCTGCACTGTGACTGCAGTGGCTTGGCTGTGTTGATAATCCTTTCCCCAGGCATCAGTGACCTGTCTTGGTGTGGGAACCCAGCCTTTGGCCAGCCATAGAATCATTAACTTTGGGCACCTCCAAGATCAAATTTGGTCATCACCCCAACTGTCCCGCGCACACTAAGCCACCCTTGCAAGTGCCACACCTACGCTCTTCTTGAACGCCTCCAGGGATGGTGACTCCACGGCCGTCCTGGGCAGCCTGTTCCTACACTTGACCACTCTTCCAGCAAAGACATTTTTCCTAATGTCCAATCTAAACCTTCCCTGGTGAAGTCTGAGACCATTTCCTCTCACGCTGTTGTTAGTGACTTGGAAGAAGAGACCCACCCCACCTCTCTCGCACGTAGCCAGAAAAGCAGACGTTAGTACTCGCTGCCATCGTCAATCTGGTCGAACAAAACCAATTCCAAATGGCAGCAGGGTTTCCCAGGGCTTTCCAGAAGGTGGCAAGCTTGTTCCACACATGTGCCACGTCCAGCCAGCCTTCTGCAGCAGGCGTGTGACTCCTGTGAACCAGTGAAGAACAGGCACGTTTCAGAGTGGCAGCTGCAGACCTCTGCTGAGTACAAAACCAACAGAAGAACACCTGGTATCTAGAGACAAAGGCCTCACAGCTTTGAGCACTTGGACTGAAAGCTACCATTTCTGAAGTTGTTCGTGGTAGGTGGAATGATTCTGCAATGGTCCTTTCACAGTCAACTAAATTTAGGAGCAGGTCACAAACCTGAGCTTATCGACTGGTTTTCTTCTTAAGTTGAAGTCTGCACAACAGAGACCTCTTGGTTCTTTACTTCAGTTGGGACAAGGGGCAGTGGGTGTGAGCGGGAACATAGGAGGCTCCACATCAATATGAGAAGGAACTTCTTCCCAGTGAAAGTGACAGAGCACTGAAAAACTTGTCCAGAGATTTTGTGGAGTCTCCTTCAGTGGAGGCATTTAAGACCCACCTGGATGTGTTCCTGTGTGACCTGTTCTGGGTGATCCTGCTGTGGCAGGGGGATTGGACTAGATGATCTTTCAAGGTCCCTTCCAATCCCTAATGATTCTACGAGGAGAACATCACTAACCATGCAGCATGTTCACATGTGTTGGAAGTTCTCTCCTCTCTCATTAGAAGAGCATCATAGGCTACAGAGCAGAGATGGAGAAAGAAATTCCATCAGTTTCCTGCGTGTCCCCCAAAGTGAACACAGCACAGCAAGAATTAGAGACAGACTGAAAACAAATGACCAAAACATTTCTAGATCTGAGAAAAATTTCTCCCTGCCTCATTCGATTACTACTTGGTGAGCTGCTGCCCTGCTCCCACTTCAAACACCACCCAGTGCTGCTCTGTGCTTCCTGTTGACCTGTTTATGGGGAATAAAAGAAACACCCTAAAGTTTGGGTCACCCCTCAAACAGGAATTACGGCAGATGTGTGAAACAGAGAGACCTGTCAGGCCACAGCTTGGGCTGCGGCACTGCCAGCAACGCACACAACCCCCAGCACAGCCTTATAAAACACCAAAAGAAACTCCAGTGGAGATCAACGAGGATGATGAAGGAAGTGGAGCATCTCCCTGATGAGGAGAGGCTGAGGGAGCTGGGTCTCTTGAGCTTGGAGAAGAGGAGACTGAGGGGTGACCTCATTAATGTCTATAAATATGTGAAGGGTGGGTGTCAGGAGGATGGAGCCAGGCTCTGCTCAGTGTCACCTAGTGATAGGACAAGGGACAATGGGTGTGAGCTGGAACATAGGAGGTTCTACATCAATATGAGAAGGAACTTCTTCCCAGTGAGGGTGACAGAGCACTGGAAGGGGCTGCCCAGCGGGATTGTGGAGTCTCCTTCAGTGGAGGTATTTAAGACACCTGGATGTGTTCCTGTGTGACCCGGTCTGGGTGATCCTGCCTTGGTAGGGGGATTGGACTAGATGATCTTTCGAGGTCCCTTCCAATCCCTAATGATTCTGTGATCACACGAGGGTGATTAGGAAGGTTTGCTGTGAGTAGACCCAGGTGTCCTGCAAGCTACAGCAGCAACAACCAGACTTCTCCTGGATACCAGACTCCTTGTTCTGCTGTTTCCTGATCTAGGGTGGGGTGTCCCTGCCCATGGCAGGGGAATTGGAACTGGATGATCCTGTGGTCCCTTCTAACCCTGACTGACTGTATGACTTGGTCTGGGTGATCCTGTTCTGGCAGGGGGATTGGACTAGATGACCTTTCGAGGTCCCTTCCAATCCCTAATGATTCTAGGAAACATTTTCTGGTACAAGAGGGCTATAAAGTAGCACTGCTGGGGTAGTTTCCTAAAAAACAACAACAAAAGACACCTGAAAACAAAACAGGATGGGTAATACAGCCCACATGCCGAGAACTGATGCCATGTCCAGAAATCCCATCCCACAAGAGGACTTTCAAGACCCTGTTACGGAATCTGTCTGCAGTTTAATTCTCCTGTTAAGATGACTGGTGCTGGGGAAGTACAAGGACCACAAACTCTGGAAATAGCTACAGCGTGAAAGCAGATTACAGTAGCCCAAGTTCAAAATACAGCACTTGGAGGTAAAATTACACTTGCCAAGGTCAGGGGAAAAGTGAGCTGGAATAGGCTATGTGCCGACTGCCTCGTCATGCATTAAGTTTCAAGCAGTAACTGGCTGCAACAAGAGTGAGTGACTTCTCTAAAAATTCCTCTTTAGTCATCATGTGCAAGAAAAGACTTATAAAAACTGAGAACCTGCAGCCTGAAGGTTGTTCCTTCTCAAGTCTCCACCCTACACCCATGAAATGCACAACAGCGGTAACATTTTAACAGACCAGGAGTTTTTACAGATACGTGGAGGCAAGAGATGCATGGAGAAGGCAACAGAGAATGACCTTCTGAAACGGAGTAGGATACGAGGCCGTCCTCAGTACAATCAGGGTCATGGTTTTGGGGCTGGAACAAACAGCCAGTCCTAGTACATTCCATACAGTCCCCAAGAGCTGATGGCTCAGCCACAGCTTCCACGCAAGCCTTTGTCTTCTCCACCTACAAGATCACATGCATGGTGCCTGCTCTCTGAACACCAGCTGCAAACACAGACTGCACTAATCCACATTCATTCTATAGGAAACGTTGTTCAAGTTTCTCTCATGAAGAAAAACACACCAAGGAGTCTTCGTGCAGCTCCTCATTCTAGGACCCACTTTCCAGAAGGTATTTGCAATCTAACAATATTCAGAGAGAACCGTTAGCGCCTTTGCTTTCTGAAACGACTCACGTAGAGAAGCAGCAGCATCGTTCGACGAAGGGGTTGTACTACCACACAGGGCAGCACAAATGCTAGTTTTTAGAAATTCACAGAGGTGACAGAAGACACCAAACATCAGCTCAGGGACAACAGGGCTGGGCAATGTTTTGCTTTCCTTGAGCAGGAACTCTGAGATCCTCTACAGAGGGAAGCCTGAGGTAACACTGGCCTCTGTGTCTTTCAAATCCATCATCTTTCAGCCTGTCTGTTAGTTTTGCCAGGCAGCCATGAACCCTACTTTTGAAGACAGATGCTCCAGAGAGAAAGGACTGAGCTACCAGAGACTGAAGTCCAAGTCGTCGCTACTTCTCTGGATGTCACTTTGGGAGCACCTTAGACTTTTTTCTTCTCTGGATGTCACTTTGGGAGCGCCTTAAGACTTTTTTCTTCTCTGGATGTCACTTTGGGAGTGCCTTAGACTTTTCTGGGGCGCGAGAGGTGGAACGTTGGATTTCTCCATCTTTGCTGCTTTTTGCTTGCTTGTTGCAGATGGGAGGGAAGGAGAACGTGACACCCCACGGCCGCCCTTCTGCAAACACCATTAGGAACTTCTCTGGTCAAAAAGCCAAACTTAAGGCAACATGAGCAGCGCAATTATCGCAGAGCTGCTGAATGGGCCACTCTGTTACCTAAAGCCCATTTTAACCCCAAAACAGCGTCGTTAGGATGGGAAAGACTTGTGCAAGGTATTTGAAATATGCACGCTGCCTTTCGGGGAATCGAGTTACCAGCCTGAGAGCGAGATAAGGCCGCAGGAAAGCACTGCGAAGACTTGGGTCATTTGCTCAGCCCAGACCTTGGGCTGAACAAAACCCCCAGTAAGACCAGCTGGAACATGTGCTCTGCAGCCTCAGACAGCTGGGAGGAGACAGCACCAGTCACAAATTAAATTAAGAGGTGTAATATACTGTGAGAAGAAAAACAAATTGAGATTGTGAAAACAGGTGCCAACTGACATTTACTCAATACTCAGTCACACTTTCCTTTCTCTCTGTGTGATTAGCAGCTAAGCTGAATCAGGATGGATTTCATGCTTCTGTGACCTTCTAGAACCCCCCTACAGAAAAAGAAAAACACCTGTAGCTAGGAGTTTTTTTTCCAAGAGGGTAAATGTGCCCAACTGCTTATGGAGTTGGGTTGGCCAGACTGTCTAATACGTTGGGTGACTGCAGTCTTACTAAGCTTTGTCTTCTTTTTTCCTTTAAATTAGTCCAACAAGTAGCACTAAACCTTTGAAGCAAGCACCAGGCCAGCAGACTAATGAATTCAGCTACCTAGATGATTCAAGGATGAATTAATAGTTTGGAGAACAAGGTGAATCCCAGAGGCAGTGCTGTGAGGTCCTTAGGAAGGCCAGGGAAGAACTGTTCAGTAGGACAATGATAGGACAAGGGGTCATGGTTTTAAGCTGGAAAAAGGTAGAGTGAGGCTGGACATCAAGAAAAACCTCTTTAATCTGAGAATGATGGATAGTTGGAACAGGTTTCCTAGAGAGGTGGTTGAAGCCCCATCCCTGGAGACATTCAAGGTCAGGCTTGATGGGGCTCTGAGCAGTCTGGTCTAGTGAATGATGTCCCTGCTTTTTTCAGGGTGGGGTTGGACTAGATGACCTTTGGAGGTGCCTTCCAACCCTATGATTCTATGAAATGCAAAGGGTCCAGTTGTTCCTCACACAGAATCATGCCTTTTCTGTGCCTCTGAAAGCAGGACTCTCATCTAGTAATCATCTCCATTTGGGGACCCTCGAAAGAAAGCGTTTAGTTGGGAGGGTATCACCCTGACACTGCTGTACCTGAACATCATTCCTCCCCTGGAAATAGAGTTGAGCACTTCACACTATGGGAAACAAAACTACTTCCACAGCTTGGGCAGCCTCTCTTGTTTGAGCATGGAGGTTCTGGTGGGCTCAGCACTGAGTCTGGCCCCCTCTTGACTGGAGGGCTCCCCGGGCATTTCTCAAGGCTTCTGCTCAGTGCAGGCTCTGCACAGACAGGTCCTATTCTGAGCTTCTCTCCTAGTGGAGAAGCTACTATAGACTTCCAGCACATTGACCTGCAGACAAACAGAGCAGTCACTTATCTTGATCTGATTCACATGTCAAGGATTTCCCTGACTTAAAACCCTCTATTCTGGTAGGACAACATTCAGAGGAAGATGTGCCAGGCCAAACTGCTAAATCCATGACAACCTTCTGGTACACCCTCACCTCAGTAATCTCAGAAAAGTCTCTTCTGAAACAGAAGGATCAACAAGGTTATTAAAAAGTGTCTATGGCCAAAGAGTTCATTTCAAAGCAGACACTTCTCTCTTTCTTCAAAGCAGCAGAAGTATCAGAACAAACAACATGGGCAGAGCTTACCACTGGCTAGGTAAGGACATACCCAACCTGAATCATACTCAGCTGTAGCAAATGCTCAGCCTCATCCCATGGGGCTCCAAAACCTACCTGCCCTTCTCCAGCCAAAATGCAAAACACAACCCTCTAACAACTGCCATCGTGCTGTGGTGCACACATCACAGGTGCTTCAGGAGAAAATACTTACGTGTATTAAAGACTTATATATAAATGTATATTGGAAACTTATAGATATCAAAAGGCACGTGTTTTGCCCATTGTTAATCTCACTGACTTGTATGTGATCACATGAATCCTGGGGACTCTGTTAAACTCAGTTAACTCTGTTCTCACCAGCTCTCCACAGCTGAACAGAGGATGGCAAGCACACACCGTAAGATCACTTGATGAAAATGTCAGAGGCCCTGGAAATAGTTCACATTCTCTGGCCTTCAGTTTCATGATCATTATCATAATAAAAAGGTTTTGCTTATTCCTTGCACACCTGCTGTGTGTCAGTTTTCCCCCACTGCAGCTCCATTACCACTCACACTGCTCATACTGACCTTTACAGTAACTTCCTTCAGACCAAGCAGACCTCAGGTACTACTGGCCCATCACACACTGCTAAGAGCACCACAGCACATAAAGTGCTTTGAAAACAGGGGAATGTGGACAGGGAACGTGGTTCAGAGGCAGATTAAATGAGAACAGGGGTCTGGAGCTTGCTGTCATGAAGTTTGAGATCAAAATTTATTAATCTTGTTTTGATCCCATATAGGAGCTGTTCTTATGCCACCAGCAGCTCCAGCTGAGAGATTTTGAAGTCATAAACCATTCATGAGGAAGGATGGACAGAAGGACAGACAGAAGGGGTGCTGGATCCAAGACCTCCTCTGCCTGACTTCTTTGTAACCCAGACCAAGTCACACAGGAACAGTAGGGATTAGAAGGGGCCTTGAAAGGTCTAATCTGAGGAATTAAAAAAACCTATTAAATATGGACCATATGATTGGAACAGAGCACTTTCTAAAGAGTTTTATTCAGTTAAACTGTATTTGGGACTATTTTAAACTCTTGGTAAGTTTAGTTAGCAGAACAGAACACAGCCTCATGCATAGTTCTACTTTCAATAAACAGTAACTGCTGTAACAGAACCCACTAAGCACAAACACAACTAGAAACACCTGTTTTATTTCAAAGACAGCTTTAAAAATCTCGAGCGGACTTCAGCTTGACACGTTACTCTGCACAGATGTTGAAGATCTCAGGGAGTCACCCCTGCAGTATTTTATTTGGACTTCTGAACTGAAATAAGCTAAACTGAACTGAAACAAGCTAAACAGAACTGAAATAAGCTAGAAGTTAGAGCAGGCTATTAGTATTAAGCAACAGTATTTATCTTACGTGTGGAACAGTTAATAGTAAAGAGAAGACTCACTTGAATGAGATCTTCCAGGTCCACGAGAGACAGGTCCAGAATGAGAAGTCCTAAGTAAGATTACTCTCAGTCAAGGAGCTGCCACCATGAAAAAGGCAAAAAGCACACGATGGAATCAGGCTCAAAATCAGCAACACACGCGGGCAGCATTTGCACTTCTGTTCGGTCATCAGCTTCTGTTAGCCAAGATTTATAGAATCAGAGAATCATTAAGGACTGGAAGGGACCTCAAAAGATCATCTCGTCCAATCCTCCTGCCACAGCAGGATCACCCAGACCAAGTCATACAGTCAGGCAGGGTTAGAAGGGACCACAGGATCATCCAGTTCCAACTCCCCTGCCATGGGCAGGGACACCCCACCCTAGATCAGGCTGGCCAGAGCCTCATCCAGCCTGGCCTTAAACACCTCCAAGGAAGGAGCCCCAACCACCTCCCCAGGCAACCCATTCCAGGCTCTCACCACTCTCACGGTGAAGAGCTTCCTCCTCACATCCACTCTAAATCTACCCATCTCCAGCTTTGCTCCATTCCCCCTAGTCCTGTTGCTACCTGACATCCTAAAAACTCCCTCTCCACCATTTTGTAGGCCCCCTTCAGATACTATGAACAACTGGAAAATGGACCGTTGCAGTTCTAGTGGTGGGACTTCATCCTTCTTAACAAAAAGAGGAGCGTCCCCAGCTGAGCTGATTGGAGACTTAACCTTTCAATGTGATCAGCAAACACTCAGCAGAAGAGATGCATCTCTCTGGCAGTTCATCCTGTAAAACTGCACCAAGAGCCACAAATAGTTTGGGAAATGAAAGGGCTCTCTGTGAAACACTATTTCTCTGAGGAGAAACGCTTACTACCCGAAGCTTACTACCCGAAGTCTCAGGACCACACACGCGTTGACGGTTGGAGGTGCACAAGACAACAGAGCAGTAAAGAAGCTGCCTTTCACATCCTGCAGAACTCAGCTACTTACACTCTAATTTGAATAAGCAGTGAGAAGGCTTAAAAATGAGGTGGGAGGGAGGATGACGGGATTTTTCTTTTCGGTTAAAAAAGAATTCTGAAGTTGAGGCATGTTTCTGACCCACCAGAGTTACTGTGCTGTGCTTTCTTGTCTTCTTCATAGAATGATTCAGGCAGGGGATTGGACTAGATGATCTTTGGAGGTCCCTTCCAATCCCTGATGATTCTGTGAGAAGACCCTTGGGATCATCGAGTCCAACCATTCAACCCTACTCTACAAGTTCACCCCTAAACCAGATCCCCCAGCGCTACATCTAAGCATCTTTTAAACTCATCCAAGGATGGGGACTCAACCACAACCCTGGGCAGCTCATTCCAGCACCTGACTACTCTTTCTGCAAAGAATTGTTTCCCGATTTCCAATCTAAACCTACCCTGTTGGAGGTTGAAACCCTTCCCTCCGGTCCTGAAAGGAGGTGGTTTAATCGCTATCCCTAGAAGGGTAGAAATGGACTTAGAGACACGGTTTAGCAGTGGGCTAACGGTTGGACTCGATGACCTTAAAGGTCTTTCCCAACTTCAATCTACGATTCCTCAGCGAATGGAAACAGTGAGAATGCTGTACTTCACACACTGTTGCCAAATGGGTACACCATTTTACTGTTTTCTGAAGAAACAACAGATCCATTATGAGAGCAGAGTTCACTGAGCTTGATTTAGTGTTAATTAAAATAATGAGAACAATAATATTGCAGTTAATTTCAAAAATTAAAGGGTGGCTTCTAATGAATCTTTTTTCTAGCCCACTGAAGGGTTATGGAAGCCTCAAAAGTGCACAGCAGTATGATATGCATTGATAACAATAAGGTGAAGGATTTGTTTTCAATATGAACAAGTAAAAGCTGCCACTGGTATTTTTAGCTATGAATTTTGTTTTAGCTATGATTTTTGGTTTAGCTATGATTTTTGGTTTAGCTATGAATTTTGTTTTAGCTATGAATTTTGTTTTAGCTATGAATGATCAATCAACTTTTATTAACTATGGGTTTAACAGACAGTCTTGAATACAGACCATAACCTGATCACATCTTCGTGCACTATTTAGAGTCAGAGGTGTAACTGTTGTCTTCCACACAAACAGAAATCACCAGTATGGACAGGAAATGGAGAAGTCTCTCTCTCCTGCCTCAGAAGAACATCAGCAGATGTTTCCTACCCAATATCCACCCACTTGCAGTCCAGCCCTACAAGCTAAAGAATCTGTTAGGATAATCTGCTGTGTTCACTGTGCAACTGGTTCTAGTGTTTGAATCACAGTACAGCATTTGTTACAATAAAATAAATCTAAAATACCAGAAACTTAATTTCAATGGTTGCTAAAGTAGTTCTGTTTATGTATTTTTACTTCAAGGTTACCACTTCATTTGGAAATACTACTTTATACCCTCTATTGCATCGCCCATCAATTATTTCCGTCCTCAATGTCAACCCAAGAGTCCAACTACATGAACAGCCGCTCCCTTTGCAGCTCAGGGCTCAAGACACACCCTCCAGAGGCAACAGGGACAAGTGCAGAGTCCTGCATCTGGGGAGGAATAACAAACTCCACCAGTACAGGCTGGGAGGTGATCTACTGGAAAGCAGTCCTGTGGAGAGGGACCTGGGGGTCCTGGTGGACAGCAGGTTAACCATGGCACAGCAATGTGCCCTGGTGGCCAAGAAGGCCAATGGGATCCTGGGGTGTATTAGGAGGAGTGTGTCCAGCAGATTGAGGGAAGTTCTTCTCCCCCTCTACTCTGCCCTGGTGAGGCCTCATCTTGAGTACTGTGTTCAGTTTTGGGCCCCCCAGTTTAAGAGGGACAGGGATCTGCTGGAGAGGGTCCAGCGGAGGGCTACGAGGATGATTAGGGGACAGGAGGGCATGGCTTATGAGGAGAGGCTGAGGGACTTGGGGCTTTTTAGTCTGGAGAAGAGAAGACTTAGGGGAGATTTGATCAATGTTTATAAGTACCTGAAGGCTGGCCAGGAGGGGGGGGACAGGCTCTTTTCACTTGCTCCCTGTGACAGGACAAGGAGCAATGGGTGTAAGTTGCAGCAGAGGAGGTTCCGCCTCAACACAAGGGGGAACTTCCTTACTGTGAGGGTCACAGAGCACTGGAACAGACTCCCCAGGGAGGTCGTGGAGTCTCCTTCTCTGGGGACTTTCAAGGCTGCCTGGATGCGTTCCTCTGTGATCTGTGTTAGATAGTTTTGTCCTGCTGCAGCAGGGGGGTTGGACTCGATGATCTCTTGGGTCCCTTCCAACCCCTAACACCCTATGATCCTAATACTCTTGGCAATATCTTTAAAGAAAGGATGGGTTCTGCAGCAAGTGAAATGTTTATACAAAGAATCACTTGGAACCATTCAGGTACTGCAGCAGGTTTTTCCACTGGTAGCAGTCTGTATCCTGCTTCTAAAGCACCTGCTAGCAACATCCACGTGCCTGCTGCCGTTGCTGTTTGGCTGGAACACATTCAGCCACACTTAGCCCGGCTGTTAACCGTGAGCCTCAACACATGAAAAGAAACCCAAGGTATTTTTTCATAACCTAGCAGAACCTTGGCACTGCACAGAGTCAGCAAAACGGGTGAAGTCTCAACTGCGTTACGCTCCCGTTTCACTTTTGCACTGTTGTGATTATCCAAGACAGCAGAACACTGGAGGAAGCTCTGGCCATGTTCTCCCCAAAACAACTTGTTCTCACACTAGGTATAAGCAAGCCTTATTTGTTTGCAAACATGAAGTTAGAGGTTACTGGGAAGCCAGTGATTGAAACTGACACGGACTTTATAAAATTGAGCAGGTTAAGATGTGAACATTTTTTAGGCAGACTGTAAAGAAATGTTTTGAATGAAGTCCATGAAAACAAGAAGGAAAGCACTGACTTGGATAATCCAATTCTACTTTCAGTTTCAAAATGAAACAGAACAAAAAAGCAGATGTTTCTGTTAAGTTCTACCTGTTCTGTGCATGCAATGTCCATGAAACTCACCATGTTCTAAACAAAGATGACTGTTCCTGATTCTCACAATTTTGTGAGAATCACGTACTCAGAACACCAGCACATTGGTAATTGGAAATTGGTAGACTTGGTAGACTTAATTGGTAGAATTGGTAGCATTGGTAGACTTAATTCAGAATTAGCATGTTTCTAGACCTCGAGCTGAACTACTGGCCTACCTGGGATTCACTTCTAAGATGGTTATGACAACAAAGAAGTCTGTTTTTGAAAGTTCCATTCCCTGCTCTCAGTAAGTAGTTCTTGATTGCCAACACATCTCTGCGTAGGCCCAACCTCAAAATGAACTTAGATACCATGCCAATCCTGAAATG
Organism: Rhinopomastus cyanomelas; assembly: GCA_013400115.1. Taxonomy (NCBI): domain Eukaryota; kingdom Metazoa; phylum Chordata; class Aves; order Bucerotiformes; family Rhinopomastidae; genus Rhinopomastus; species Rhinopomastus cyanomelas. The sequence continues at coordinate 36,996 of VXBP01010041.1, forward strand.
TCAAAAAGAATTCTAGTTAGCTCTTGCTGAACCAGATATCAAATCATTTCCCTGATCTATGCAGTGTCCCAATCCCAACATGCCACAGTAATTCAAAGAAATGCAGCGTGAGAAACCATCGTTTGAAATATTTTAATATGAAAGTATTTAAACACGGGGGTTGTGGGGACGACACGACACTGCAGTGGCAGAGATGTTTCGAGTGTTTCAGCTTAATTTATTTCCAAATACGTAACACTGAGCTAACGGTTCGGATGAGAGACGGAAGAGTTAAGTAAGCCACAGACATTACTCTCACTTTGCAAACAGCAGAGATTTTATAGACCTAAAAGTCTGGAGTTCACGTCTTGAATAATAGCTCCAACAAATAATAACTTGTAGTCCGCTAGATGTGTCCTGAGATGGGTCTACATCCCACAGCAAAGTGCCTGAACCTGTGAAAGCAGTAAACACTTCACACTAAGGCCAAAACCCCAACATGTCTGTAGCTCAGGACATCTTTTGATGAATGTGAAACAGCTGGAATAAACATATGAAGGGTAACAATTGTGCCCCCATGGTAGATCCAGCTGCTGCAAAAATACACCCAGAGGGGAAAAGCCAGAGTAAAAGAAAAAGCAGCAACAGAAGAAACCCTCCACACCACATAATCCCACTCTTCCCACGAAAGTTCTTTTAAAATCCAGTATCCTGCAATTACTAGCTGAAATTACTAAAATTAGTATCCTGCAAATACTAGCTGAAAATGAACATTGAGATTAATTTGTCAAAAGCAAAACCAGTTTATAAAACGTTTTAAAAAACCAGACAAGGCATGATTATTATATTCAACAGCAACATCTTTAGGGACTTTTTTTTCCTAGACTTGAGGAACACACATGCCTGGTAGTAAGAAAACTGTATTAGAAAGAAACAGACTCGTAATAATCCTGTTAATACTTTATTAGTATAGTTTTTTAGCTTTCTATTGGACAGAACATAAATGCAAACTCCAAAAAAATTCAGAGTCTACTGCCATCCATCAGAAGTGACCGTGGCAGCCCGTATCATGTTCATTCTTCGTCAGGGAAACCAGAGGAGGGGAAGGGAGGGAGAAAGCGTCGCTAGAATGATTAGGCACACAGCTGACACTTACTGTACAATGATATGCACAAGTAATTTATAACAGCTATAGTTATGAGATGTGCTCTTCGAAGTCTTCCCTTGCAGTGTATGAGCTTTACTCCGACGAGCAAGGATCATCCAGAACAAGGGAACTAACAGAGGAGGAACACGTAAGACTTTTAAAACAAGTCCTTAAATAAACGCAACAGAATGCAAAACTGTTCGGCTAAGAAGACATTTTTAACTTAGACTTCAAAACATTAAAAATTCATTTATTTTACAGTTATTCAAATACACATGCATTAAATGAAAATATTGCACAAAATTGAAATTTAGATTGTGGAATTCGTGTATTTTTATTTTGGTACACATTCTGGTAGCACTTGAAATTCACTGTTTAGTTCTAGCAGACACCAGCAGCACAAGCTTGAGGATGAACCAAATGAGAAATTCAATTGCTCATTTTCTCTAAAAAGTAATTAAGGCTACAACAAGTGCATTTGTTGACGATGGCACAATTTTCAGTGGCCAGTCACAGCACTCAAAGGCCAGAAGATACAACCAGACACTTAAGTGCTGTATATTAACATTCAGTTTTGGAGACTTTCTAGGATAACAGGCTGCAGGAGTTGACAGGGCCAGTATTTTAAATCATCAACACTTTAAACAAAAAGACATACAAACTCTTGTTAACAAAAAGTATTCATTTCTGATGATTCTTGCCAGCCAACAGGCACCACTGAATTAGGAAGCCACATTCTGTAATTAAATACAGGAGACAAATCTTCAATACATATATACATATGCACACACGTATACAGATGTGTGGATAGGTATATATACGGAATCATTCATGAAGCAGAACAACTAATAAACATGGCATAGTGTGTTCAGTTCACATTTTTAGAGATATTATTTCTGTACAGAAATGTACCAGATAATTAAAAAATAATCCCAAATTTGCACATAATCACTATTTTTTCTTGAAATTTCTCATGGTACCTACAGATAGATAAAGGGTTCCACAGATGGGACAAGACAGTATCTGAACTTCCCACTTTTGTTAAGCAGTATGAAAGACATACGTTAGATTTGGTAGGATCAATGATATATTTACTGCATCGCTAAGAACAACCGCCGAACGACCTTCAACCAGTCAGATACCAGGTATGCTTGAACACCCTGACATCAGAAGAAGAGACAGGCATGTAAACAACAGGAGCTGGCTATCCTGATTACACAGAACTCAATAATTTTGTTGAATTCAACAGCACTTAGTCGCCACGCTTCTACAGAACCTGCAGAGGAAGGGGGTTCTTAGGTATCTACCACCTCTTGTCTTCCTAGAGATTACAAAAGAAATGGATTTCATTTACAGTATTTAGTTCTGCAATAAAGGAAAAAAAAAAATATCAAACCAAACAAGTGCACTTGAGCCCATGCATACTGTTTGAGAATGTTAACAGTACAGTGTGGTCATCGTTGAGTAGTATGACAGAAGGCTACATTGCAATAATAGAGAAAAAGATCTATATAGAGGCTTCGGTCAACTTAACCAGGTCCTTTGAGAAAGTTCTTTCTTCTCTTAGAACAGTTTCATAAAAGGTCTATGCTCCTCTGTCACACAAAAGGATCACTTGTTTCCATTAAGTCAAACTACTTCAAGGATCCTTGACCAATAGCTGTGTCTTACCCTGTATTTAGTGTTCATTAAAAAACCCAACAAAACGGACTGCACAGGATTACTTGCTCTTAACCCAGAGAGCAGTGCTCAAACAGTTGGGGATTATGGAAAGAAAAGACAAACTGAGGTATGCTGTGGCCAAACAGGTATTACTCAGTTGGTACTTTATTCTTAGTTGGACAGAAATTCTTCCGTTAATCTAAACGGATGGATTGGGTTGGACTCGATGATCTCTTGGGTCCCTTCCAACCCCTAACATCCTATGATTTGGGGCCTTGATGTCAAACTTCTATTAAAATTTTACACTATGTAAAAAATAAAAAAATTATTTAAAAAAATATTGTAATTCTATTTCCTTTTTATTTTCATATATACACTAAGACGCATTCAGGAATTTCCAAGTGTTTGCATATGAATGATGAAATCCTTTTCCTGTGAGGAACCAACTAATTCTAATGTTTTTCCGTAGGAGGCTTACATACTGAAGGGTAAGGAATCTTTCAGTTATGCAGGACACAGTCTTTTACATCCAAAACAAGTTTCAAATTGTAGTGGGGAGTTGTGTGTAAACTGTGTCTTAGTGCAATTTCCTCATCTTCTAACATGATACATATCCTCTTTGAAGCATCTACCCCCTCCCGCCTACAACCATCAACTTGTATGTTCAAATACACCAACTGAAGATAAATGATGCCCCATCTCCACTGAAGTTACATGCAAAATGTATGCCAGGTGCTAGAAGAGCAGAATATGGCCCTTAAAGATACAGAATAATCAGGATAAAGGGTTTATTTCTACTGTACCTCTGCCTTTACTAAGCTCCCCATTAGATCTAACATTAGCTCATTTATCGAAACATGAAAGGTGACGTAAATGTTGCAGAAAAGCCACATTACCTCAACTTTTCTTTAATAAATATGCTTTTACAATGAGGCTGTAACTATTTCTTCCTTTCTATGAGCCTGCTATTCCAGAGACTGCTTCTCCTACTAGCTTAGCCTTTACAGGAATGTTAAGAGAGCCCCACAGAGCCCCAACAGTCATTACATCAAACAATTCCACCTGATTCTCACACATTGCACTCTCCCAGTGCCAAAACATCTTTTTTTCTTCCATTGTGTCACCACAGTTGTGCTTTGCTGTAACAGACCAGCACTTTTCATCGCTGACAGAACATCGACTCGGGAACGGAAGGAATCAGCTTTCTTAGGTATTGGGCCAGTACTCCTCTCAGCGTTGCATGAGGACACACCAAATCATTTCAGACACACAACCCTCCTGGTAGTGGTTGAATTACAAGTGAAGATGGGAAGATCCACAGGTCTTATAGATGCATTAATAATCTAATATGTGACACTAGAAGACTGGTGCAGAAAGAACAGCAAGTGAGTTTGAAGCCCCAGAGAATCTGCCCAAGTAATTAGTCCTGGACAAACGTACACCAGCTCAAGAGATTTGAAGTGTCACCTTTTCTGCAAGGAAGGCGCTTGAGTACAATGTAGTCTCTGCTTATACCTCTGCATCTGCTTTGACCGTGAATGCAGTTTGTTGAAGAGCTCATGGAACTTGTTTTGAGGAAATAAGGTTTCTAGGAATCTCTCCAGAAACACATACACCATTCTTTTATTCAGCTGAGCGTGCTGGAACATTTCAAAGACCCGAAGAATGCCCTTCCGTGTCGTCTCGGCGCCTATGATGTGCTTCAGTTCATCTACAAAAACGCAAGTTAAACAGAATTTAGCTTGAACTTCTGCGTATGAACTTTAAGTCATTCCAATTGTACAGCTTACAAGGCAAAGTAACAGTACCTCTACGCTATATAACATGACTCAACTAGAAGTTCTCTTAGAGCAGTAAGGAGTTATGAAAATTGCTTTTAGACCATATGTGAAACTGCTATTTTACATTAAATGATGCTGTATTGGAATATAGGTATCTAATGCACTTATCCTCTCTAGTGAAACCAGATACAAGGGTGGTTCCGAAAGATTTACAGTTGTGAAGTCACAATAGATGTGAAAACACTCAGTAAATGTAAAACCTGATTTATTTAAATACAAATCAAATGCCAACTTTTCAGCAATCAACAAGAATACTGACATTAACTTCAGTAATAATACAGAGTACGAATTATTAGGCTTCAATCCCAAACTCACCCGGCATTATCTCCAGCAATTTGGTCTTCCCTGCCACTCTTGTTCTCATTCTAATAGCTTTGTCCCTACGTGGAAGAGTCTCTGCCAAAATGCCATTGGGCCAAAAAGCATCTCTGTAACAAAAGCAAATCTGTCAAAATGTATTAAAATTTTATCAAGTGAAAGGCTCTTTATATTCCCTCAAAGCTACCTTCAAATACGAGAATGTGATTTACACACAACCTAACACATTTAAAATATTAGAAACAGAAGGAGGTCGTAAAGGAAATCAAAAGACACACATACAATACACAGTCTATTAGTAGCTACCATATACTTTGTACAAGAATCAGATGAAAAAATTTGAGGCAAGGATCACACCCCAAAACCATTCCAATAGCACAGTTGTTACATAAAACATAAGGTTTGCTTTTCCAATCAGCCTTTTTTGTCACCGAGAGATTCTAGAGGCTTATGTCTTTTAATTGCTGCGGTAGATCTCTGACAGTAGTCAATCTTTCAACAAGATAAAGCAGAGATGAAGTTGTTTCAATGTAGTATAAAAAGCCCAAAGCAAAACCAAAGCCTGTCTAAAAAGATACTTGGCCTCACAGAATTAGATGTTCTTTTTCTTATTGAGGAGAGCACATTTTTTCTGTTTTAGCACAGATTAACAGAATGTCTGCAAAGAATTACCCTTTGGCTAATAGCTTATCCTACTTTCACTAGATTCAAAAGCCAAAAAAAGGCCAGGAGGTAGCTCTCACTCATCAACATGGCAGAAGATATGAACACTTTTAGGAAATGGAATGGTAGAGCCCAAAATATTTCCAAACTCAAACTTTCTGTTCTGTTTATGCGCACATGCAAAACACAGTGATAGCTGCCTGCAGTGCATGCAGATGCCTTTATCAATGAAAACAAGACGCTCCATCCAGTAATACGATGAAATTCCTAAGTATGTCCACGCTCTTAACTCTTCTAGACTGCTTAACAAAGTACTTTTAAGGAAGAAGAGAAAACCAAAACCATTATACTTCAAGCGACAGCTACTTCTTCGTACTTAACACACACAGAGACAGTGGCAATTTTCTCAAATAAAAAGAACAGAAAGGCTAACATCCTATGATATGCAGAAATTAGACATCAGTTGTCGAGTACTTCTTAACACCTATGATAAAAGACATACCTGAAGCGTTTCACTGCATCTGCTACTTGCTCAGGAGACGTCATCCAATCAACGTGATCGACTATTTTTCTAAAAATTAAGGCAACAAGTGTCTCAAATTTTGAACCAGAGAACAAGTAGAGCACTTTAAAGAGCACTCTAGAGCAAGTATTTCGTCTTTCTCTAGCTCTGCAGGTAGGCAAGGCAAACCCTGATTCTCAAAATGAATATCTAAGCTTAGTGATCACTCCTAAACATAGTCTTTTAGTTTTTGAAGGTGACCTGATAGTGCCAGATCAAAAGTTGGACTTGATCATCTTAATGGTCTCTTCCAACTGAAGATATGCTACAATGCTGCGAACTAAATGACAACTAAGTAGGATGGACATCTCCCATCAGCATCAGATAAATCTTATACCTGGAGATGACTCTTCAAGTTCTGCTTCTATAAGCAAAGAATCTACTTAAAATCTGAAATTGCAGTATGTATGTACAGAGGTACTTCATCTATTCAATAGAACATTAGAGAATGATCATAAAACTTTGACTTCCATTTAATCAACACATACTGGCTTTGGATACTGAGCTTTCTGTATGTTTATATCTATGTCCCTATAATCCCAAGAGTAATTCCCAAAATATAATTTGAGTTTAGATTTCAAGGAACAGGAGAACACAATTTTGCTGCAAAATGCCTTTAAACCCCAAGCATCTGCATCAACATGGCTGCTGAACCAGAGGAAGCTTTGAATATCTGAAATAGCTCCCAATGCAGAAGTACACAGTTTACACAGTTTATTAGGGTTGGAAGGAACCTTTAGAGGCCATTGGGCCCAACCTTCTTGCTCATCCACGACATAAATTACTCAAAAGCATGAAAAGCCTAAATCAACCACACAAAAATCACTTCAAAATTGGTCTTAAACATCACCAGAGAAGTGGAATCCACAACCTCCCAGGACAACCCATTCCAATATTTAATAAACCTTACTGTAAAGAAGTTTTTCCTCATATTGAGTTGAAACTTCCTGTGTTCAAGCTTGCCTCCACTAGCCCTTGTCATGCCTGACACAATTGAAAAGAGAAGATTTCTTTCTTCTTGACACCCAGCCCTCATGTAATTATAGATAGGGATTAAATTTCCTCATAGCCTTCTTTTGTCCAAATAAAAAAGTCCAAATTTTCTCCATCTCTCTGTTCTGCACAGATGTCTGCAGTAAGAAAGCAGCAACTTGTGCGAAATCTCAGCTAGTTGCAGTGCCAAGTGAACAGCAAAAAGCATTCAGAGTTACTCAATAAGGCAGCATGCTTTGGAAAGGACAGGTCTTCCAACTAATTGTCACCTAGCCACGAGGAATTATCACAAGATTGCCACAAGAACTATCTAGGTGTTTAACAGTAACGATGAAAACATCAAACACATACTTGTGAAAAGCAGGTACCAACTCTTGTTGACATCTGAAATCTCTTTTGGAATTTCTCTGGCATCTAAGAGTCACTGGAATTTGGCTTTCAGCAACACCTTGTGTCTCTCTTTTACATCACAGTGTACTTCAGTTTATTCATCTTCTTCAAAAGGGATTACACTCCTACCTAAACTAAGTAATTCAGTAATAGCAAAAGAGATCTACAGGCACAGTCTATATAGTCTCATTCACACAATCACTATATAAAAAAAAAGGGCAGTACCTATTAATGGTGTCCCCATACATTGCTCTAATAAGCTGCTGAAGTAGATTTTTTATATTTCTTCTTAACCATTGATTTCTTTCCTTTAAATCAAAGACCTCATCCATTAGGAGGAGCATGACTCGCAGCGGAATATTGTCATCCACCTGATTAAACAAGCAGAACTAGAATCATTAAACTTGTATTTCAGTGCGACAAAGCTGCAGTGTTAGTAGCTAGATGACAGGTCAAATGCTTCAGTATAAGCATTTCTGGAGCCCCAACATAAGGACAAAGAGTTGGAATAGGTCCAGAAGAGAGAAACTCAAATGATCAGCAGGCTGCAGCACCTACAGTATGAGGACAGGCCAAGTAAGTTGGAGTTGCTCTGCCTGGAGAAGAAGAGGCTGCAGAGTGACCTTCTAGCAGCTTTCCAATATCTGAAGGAGGTTACAAGAATGCTAAGGTAGGGCTTTTTACACAGGTGCATAACAAGAGGACAAGGGGATACGGTTACAGACTTGAAGAGGGAAGATTTAGGTTGGATATTAGGAAAAAGTTCTTTCCTGTGAGGGTGCTGAGATGCTGGATGCCCAAGGAAGTTGTGGCTGCCTGGAAGTGTTCAAGGCCAGGTTGGATGGGGCCCTGTGTAACCTAGATCAGTGAAGGTGTCCCTGTTTATGCAGGGGGGTTGGAACTAGATAATCTTGAATTTCCCTTCCAACCCTAGCCATTCTATGAAGACCTCACAGCTACGTAGACATTTTTCTGTTGGACTACACCAGCACATCTTTACACACAGCTGCAACACAGGCAGTGGATTCATAATCCAGCTGAACATGCTACAGATCCATATCTCACTTCGACAATAGTTGTCCATTCAAAATTCCATCCAAACTACCATATATTTTGTTCAACTTAGTCACTAAGTTGTGAACAATGCCTCTTAAAGGAGGATTGACAGAGACCCGAAAAATTTTATAACATTTGAAATCTGCCTTTCAGAAACAGCTGATATGTCAATTTAGAAACTACCAAGAACTGCAGTTTCTAATAATTTTACAGAATATTGATGAATTGTTTGCAGAGAAGCTGCTCATAAATGTGAATATTGTCTTGTCTTGCCTTGCCATGCAAAACAGAAGCCTTGGGACTATTAAAGATAAATTTCATCTGTAATGAAAAATTTATGGATGCAATCTCATATAGTGAAAAATAATGGGAAAGAAGGAGGCCCAGAACAATTCAAGGCTATGTTACTTGATGAAAAACACATCTACCATCACAGTAGTTACGCACAGGAAGACAAACTGGAATGCTTTGATGTGACTGAAAAGACCTAAATGAGAAGGGCAGAACAGGTGCAGACTTGTGACCATGGCAAATTGCATATAATCACTAATAATCTTATGGCCTTTCTGTCCTACTCAGAAATAACAGAGATAAAAGGTCTTTTTCAAGTTGTTTTCAGTCAGAACAGTAGTAAAATACCTTAGCTTATGACAGCATCAAGGGCTTAAACTTCACTTTCAAGTGTCTAATATTACTAATGTACACATCTTAGGCATCTGCAAACTAAAAGTTTATTACTTAGAGAAACTTCCTGAAGGTTTTTCCATAAAAACACAACAAACATTACTTCAGGTCCATTAAACAAAAGTCCCAAAAGGTCACATCAGAAATCAGAACCCATGAGGTATCAATGGTAAAAAGCAAAACAACCTCCACTCTAAGTTATTGCACAGTTGTGCAAATCATTTTAGTATTAATAATGAAATTAAATTCTAGAAGGAAGCATCGAAGTCTCTTTTTAATAAGAACTGTTTGTGAGTGTCTGGTATAATCTCAACAGGCAGATTAACATGCACCACACAATTCATTTGGTTTTAGAGGAATCAGCCTGGAAAGGACAAGTGTCAGACTCACATTGTCATCAATTGGTGCTGCAACACGGCAGTGGTCAGGATCTGCATAGGTTTTCTGGATCAAAGGAGGTACCTACAGTGAAAAAAGACAATGTTGGTTTAGGACAAATTACTGCAGAATACCAATAATTTAGATCAATTTTCATAACAAATTTGGTTTTGAAATTGAGAAGCAAACATTTGGTCAAAAGGCAGTTGTGTGATACCACAGATAAATACATCAGAGTGCTCTCACCTTCCTGTGAATTAAGCCTGTAGGCATTCTCCTACAGATATCAGTTAACACCTTTAAAACAATTCACATATTTTCTCAAGTCCCCAGTGCTTCAACTGAGAAATGTCTAGAAATTCATATGGGATTGATATTTCTTCTGGTATTTCCTCTGATCTTAAGTCCTGCCTGGTCACAGGCTTCCCAGTCAGGGTAACTGTAGATATATTGTTGGTCACATAACAAGGAAGTTCCCAGCAATGAGAAAGTCCACAGCAAATCCTTTCACCTCACAAGTAATGAAAAAAAAACCAAGCAAGCACACACCTGACACCCCAATTTATTACTCCGCGGCTTAAAGTTAACTCAGCCTGGTTGCTGCTCTACCTCTGCCATAACTAACTGGATAACACAAAATGGAACAACAGCTAATCACAGACCTTAGCAGTTACACACAGTTACACAGAGGAGGGCAAGGAAAAGGAATTTAAGATGAACATGTTCACAAGATTACTACTTTCCTATTACTCCTAGATAACATGACATGCTGCCATTCCCCACATTAAAGGTATTACACTTTAGGAACATCATTGACAAGGAAAGATGGATGCAAAGGCAGAAAGCAAATTCAATTAAAACCAGAATTCAGCAAGGAAGAGGCAGAAAAGAAGCTATCTCCTTATTGTGTTTCATCCTGGCTTTTGTCTACGAAAGCAAAAGATGCAGCCAACTAGCTTTATGAGAACGGGTGGTAAAATAACAAGAAAATCAGTGGCTCATTCTTTTCACACGGCTACACTTAATGAAGTGAAAGTCCACATCAGATTCCATCTTAGAATGTGTTAGTAGCAAAATATCTGTGTTTGTAGTAGAATAACACTACCTAAAGGATCACAGAATCATTAGAGATTGGAATGTAGGTTTATACCTACAACCTGTCTAATGACTCTTCATTCTAGCATAAAAACTTCAGCAAGCTGACAGCTGATCTCCTATTAATTCACCAGTACGCATGAACTGACAAATATTTTCTTACCTTAAGAAATGATTGCTTTATGTCTTGTCCCAATTTTTCTGACATTTTACCCATGTTGTCTGACATTTTAGTCATTCCTTCTGCCAGGCTGTCAGGGAGAGACTTGACTGCATTTGACACATTTCTCATAGAGTTACGCAGTGGGTTTACAAATGTGTCCATCTGAAGGGGAAGATGTTTAACCAGAATTGCATAATCCATGAGGACACCAGTATATTAATACACTATGAGAAGCCTCACACTGCCCCGAGAACAGTAATGCAAAGAAAAATGCAAGCTGCTTAATTACAGAAAGCAGAATAAAGTTTTCTCTTTGCTTTCCTATTTCCTCTTCCTTACAACACTACTGTAACTGTTCACATCTTTCAACAGGTATTGCTCCTGAGTCATTTCCATTTCCCATCTCTCAGCCTTCCTTAGCTCAATTTTCTTTTTCTTTTTTTCCTCCTTTCAATGCAATTCTCCCTTCTGAGCGTCCTGTGCTCAGAGCCTCACTCCTCTTTTCAATACTTCAGCATTGGAACATGCCTCTTACATGGCACTGGAGTCATATGCTTTAATATCAAGGCAAGTATAAGTAAAATAAAGCATTTGCACAGAAATGGTTACGATTGTTCTTTCAAAACAGAGGCTACCCTAGTGTAATGCCCTTAAAATTTATCAGGAAACTTGTAAGCTGGAAATCAGCTCTTACTCAGACATTGCATAAATCTCAACTAATATTTAAACTGTTTCAATGTTAAATATTTATGGAGACAAACAACTTGAAATGACAACACATATGCAGATTTTTTTCTTATATCCAAATCATTAAAAGTTTAGAAGTAGCTGTATTTGCAAAAACAGTAGCCACACAAACTGTTCAACCCAACAAAGAATTGCTTGTCTGAAGAGAGCTCTGGCAGTTTAACAAAATGGATGCACAGCTCAGAGCTCTGAATTTGATCAATGACTCTGAAGGGTTCCAACAACTAAATACGGAACAGCTGGATTTGAAGGGAAAGGCATTGCATCTTTTGGGCTGCAGAGTGCAGAGCATGGTAACAGCAACAAATACAGAGTAAAGAACTGAAAAACAGAAATTAGAAGGAATGAGACTTTGCAAAAAATAAATCCCAGATGCCTGACAGAAATTAACTTGCAACGGGCCCATTTTGAAAGTAGCTCTGTACAACATACTGTGTTTGATGCCAACGTTTTATTTCTTTGTCATACAGTTACCTGTTAAGGAACCAGAAATTTACTGCTTTATGTCCTCAAATACTTCACCACTCAAAATAGTAAAGTAGCTTACTCACAAGTTGTTTTGAAAGTTCCATGTGGCTGTTCAATATCAATTTAATATCCTTAATGCAATTGTTGCACTCATGAGAACTCCTAAGTTCCCTTCACAGTACAAAATGTTCTTACCTTCCGTGCAAAATCCCCCTTCCCTTTGCTGTAAGCTTTATTCTCCAGGAAGTCGTACACATAGTGGGCTAATGCTGGAGAAGCCTTCATCATTTCAGGATTTAACAAGAGCTAAGTACAATAATTTGTAAAAGGAACATTTTAATAACCAATGAAAAAGACCAGACCACGCACAATCAAAGACACTACGTCTCGCAAAGCATTTTCTTTCACTCTTTAAATTGTATTCCAACATGACGCTAGTCCCAAAAGGGAGGCTACGTGCTTCTTGGCAATTCTCAAAACTTAAGTGCTTATGTTTATTACAGCATCTTACAGGAAAACACACAGTTTCACAAACCATTCAAACTGCTTCTAAAACTCCAAGAAAAATAAAACTGAGAAAACACTACTATTAAAATAGAGCACAGTGTAAAAAATATCAGAACTCTAAACCAGACAATTAGATTTTACAATGTTTTATTCAACGTTATTATTTATCATTAATATATCTATTGAGCATTGTAGTGCTAAATGGCCAGAAAGCCCTCATGAAGTAGGACTACTAAATTATTCAGTTGGGCTGATACAGGCCTTATCTGTATGAAGAAGCTGTGTGGTTGGTTGCGCTGGTGCCAAACCAATACTTATGCAGCAGAGCAAGAGAGAGAATAACCACAAACACCAGTGTCATGAAAGAGTTAAGTGGTGTTTTGCACAAGAGCAATACAAAAACCTCACTAGCTCAGAGGAGCCAAGACAGAAGTGGCTGAAAATAAAACAAACCAAAGAAAAGGTAAACTTACAGAATCATAAGGTTAGAAAAGACCTTCAAGATCCTCAAGTCCAACCATTAACTCTACCAAGCCCACTGTTAAAACATGTTCTTAAGCTCCGTGTTTACTTAACTTTTAAACATGTCCAAGATTGGAGACTCAATGACTTACTGCCCCGTGCAGCCTGTTCCAAGTCCTGATGACCCTTTCAAAATGTTTTTCCTAATCTCTAACCTAAACTTCCCCTGGTGCAACTTTACACCACTTCTATCCCTTGCTGCTTGTGAGAAGAGATCAATGACCACGGCTCTACAACCTCGTTTTGACTAAATCGCCCCAGCTTCTGCAGTTGCTCCTCATGCAGCTTGTTCTCCAGACCCTTTGGCCAATATATTTGCCCCTCTTAGACCCACTCATTATTAGCTCATTTCAGTGGTACCACACGATAGGATGAGAGAGAACGGGTACAGTATGGAACACAGAAGGCTCCACCTCAACATGAAGAGAAATTTCTTTACTGGATGTGTTCTTGAGGGACCTGCCCTAAGAGATCCTGATGTGGCAGGGCAGTTGGACTAGATGACCTCCAGAGGTTCCTTCCAACCTCTACTGTTCTGATTCTGTAATTTGAATTTCTTATGCATCCTGTGTACCATCGACAACACAGCTTCGGTTTCATTTTTTAAATAATTCAAAAACAAGCATGGTGGCAAATTTTCTAACCCGATAAAATTAATTCCAATACCGAACACAACCCAAAAACCATTAACAGTTTACCTGCAAATATGCATTCAAATCTTTCTTCCTCTTTTCCAAGAAATCTCTGTCCATATTGTTAAATGTCTTTTTGCCAGGAAGTTTCAGAATGTTGGCAAGGTTTTCAAACTACAAAAAAAGACAAGTTTTTATCTGTTTTTGCATGAGTTACAAATCACCGTATGTGCTGGAAATTGTAGGAGTCCTAATATTCATCTATTCTTACCTACTGTGTACCACCTGACAATTTCTACATCAGGCCCAGAGCTCAGATTCCTTGGAGAAGCCAAAATCAAAAGTAGCCCCTCAAGAACAAATGCATGAAAACTCCCAGGAGACTTATGAGCAAAATTTAAGCAATACTCACTTCCAAAATACAGACTAGTGTAGTCTGCAAACTATTCCTGCCACCACATCTGCTCAGAAAGTTTATTATTTTTACAGAATTTAGCAGCTTAATGAAACTAGATGTAGAGAACTTGCAGAACTACCACATTTCCTTTCCTCTTCCATTCAAACCCAGAAAATGAATGTTTTTGTTCCTGGTGTTGATGGCAGCACCCAGTTTACACACAGGTTATCATACCATGCTTGATAACATGCCATCATCATGTGTCTTCTCTCCAGCTAATGGACTGGCTGACATGCTTTTAAGAAAGAAGCTGGAAAAATACTGTAGTGCTTTTCTTTGTAAAGACAATCAAGACTTAAAAATGTAATGAGAGTGATTCCATTCAGTTTCTGCAAGGTAGCTGTTTGCAATAGACACCAGTAAACTTTGACAGGTCACAAAGCTCCCACCATTTATTGCCCTGTGTATCCCAAAGAATAACCATTTTCACCTTTACAAACTGTCCCTCGCAAAGTGGACATGTGGAAAAATAACTGAACAGAAGGCAGCCTAGTTTTCATTTGTGTCTAAACACAAGTATGGAAGCAAAGAACACCCTCCCTTATAAACTTATGTACCTACTTCAAATGCTTTTACTACATTACTAAACAAACTGGTGTTAATCTATTTAGCACTTTATGGAAAAGAGTTCATCCAGGTACTATACAGAGCTGACTTCAATTCCACTTTGGATCAATTACTAGCTTTCTCTGAGAAGCATTAAAATTAATAGAAAAGGCAGGGATTAGGTTAATGATTACCCTTAACACACCAATAAAAATGTCTCAGACAAGCATACACGTAATGTCTTCAGTGTATCCTGTGGTGAAAGGACATAGGGTAATAGTTTTAAAAAGCCATAAAAGGAGAACTGTTCTGTGCTCAGGGTCATGAAGCACTGGAACAGGTTCTCCAGAGCAGTGGCAGATGTCTCACTCCTGGAAAAACTCAAGCTCAGGACTGAGCAACAAGACTGTTGACTGCAAGAATCTTGGACTTAGAAGACCTTTAAAAGTCCATTCCAAACCAAGACATTTTATGATTCTACATATAATTAGTGACATTCCCGTGCCTATAAACTCAAGAGGAATGTCTGTTTAAATTGCTGCAAGTTTCTGAGATGCTGCAATGCAACACAGGAATGTCTTTACTTTTAGCAATCTTAGTGTTGGAGGATAACATTTATATCTTCTGCAGATTCAAAGAAATCAGATTTATCAATGAAAATTATTGAGCTTTTATGGTTTAAAAATTTTTCTGCTATTTTCTGTCTAGTCATTTACTAAAATAGGTCATTTACTACTAGTTTTAAACTTTTGCCCCATTCTCAGCAGATCATTAAGTCTTTAAAACGTTGGAGAATCCACACCTGTTTTAACAGGTCTGGGATTAGTCAAAACAGTTAATTATAAAACCAATTTGAAGAGAAGTACAAAAATGCTACACAACCTCCCTGGGCAGCCTGTTCCAATGCTCGGTCACCCTCACTGGGAAGAAGTTCCTTCTGATTTTTACATGGAACCTCCTCTGTTCCAGCTCACACCCATTGCCCCTCGTCCTATCACTAGACAACACTGAGAACAGCCTGGCTCCATCCTCCTGACACCCACACTCCACACGCTTATAGATATTAATGAGGTCACCCCTCAGTATCCTCTTCTCTAAGATAAAGAGAACCAGATCCCTCAACCTTTCCTCATCAGGGAGGTGTTCCACTTCCTTCACCATCCTTGTTGCCCTGCACTGGACTCCCTCCAGCAGCTCCACATCCCTCTTGAACTGAAGGGCCCACAACAGGACACAATATTCCAGATGTGGTCTCAGCAGTGCAGCGTAGAGGGGAAGAAGAACCTCTCTCCATCTGCTAACCACCACCCCAGGATGCTGTTGGCCCTCTTGGCCACAAGAGCACACTGTTGCCTCATGGCCATCCTGCTGTCCACCAGGACCCCAGGTCCCTTTCTCCTCCACTGCTCTCCAACAGGACAGTCCCCAACCTATACTGGTACCTGGGGTTATTCTTTCCCAGATGCAAGACTCTACACTTCCCCTTGTTATACTTCATTACATGTCTCTCTGCTCAGCTCTCCAGCCTGTCCAGGTCTTGCTGAATGGCAGCACAGCCTGCTGGGGTGTTAGCAGCTCTACCCAGCTTTGTGTCATCAGCAAACTTGCTGACAGTGCACCCTAATCCCTCATCCAAGTCATTAATGAATAGACTGAACAAGACTGGTCCCAGTACTGACCCTTGGGGGACTTGACACAGGCCTCCAGCTAGGCTATGTGTCACTGACCACTACTCTCTCGCTTCTGTCCTGCAGCCAATTCACTATCCACCTCACTACCCAATGATCCAGTCCACACTGCCTCATTTTGGTTGTGAGGATGCTGTGTGAGACACTGCAGTATTTTTAAAAAGCATTTGCTACCGTTACTCATGTGTGCCTTTACAGTGATAACCTACCTGCACAGAATTTGCTCTGTGTGCCTCTCTAACAGAGTAAACGGATGTAATCCAACACTTCTGACTAGTTCCAAGGCTTTACAGTCCAATCTGACTTATCAAAGTCTTGGTGTAAAACTTTGTCGTCATCTTTTAAAAGTACTGCATTTTTCACACTTTTTCATGTCAGCACTTTGTACCAACTGGCAAATTACAAAAGTGCTTTTTTTTTTCCTTTCATTTTAGGAGGGTTAAGAGTCTGAGAACACAAGTACAGCAATGAAAGGGAGATTGTCCAGCAGTGCACTGAACTGCCAACAGCTGTCCCTTTTGAGACCTCAGTGATCCTTAACATTAAGTTAAACCCCAAATACCTATTTCCCAAGCTCAGTTTTTATTTCTTAATCTCTGTGACAAATGTAATAAATTAAATATGCCACTGTTTGAGAGCAATAGCACTCCCACACAAGCATTCTGAAGTAAAACTAAAGAGGGGGCAGGGCATACAGCTATCTAAGTCTCACTGCAATTGTGTAGCCACCAGAGAATAAACTAGCAAGAGCACATCTCTAATTTGCTTAGTACAAATGATGTACAACATGAGTGGTCAAAAGCACATTTTAACAGAAAATAACATAGTGCTGTAACTCCACATCCTCACTGCCTTTGAGAAAGCCCATGCTCATCACAAAGAAAAGCACCTCTCAGAGAAACCTTAAAATGTTTGCTTAGGGTTTTCTTTTAAGAGATTTGCTACCTGTTCAGTGATCCTCATGTGAAAATCATGGAAGTCACTGTAGCGTCGATATGTCTTCCATGTCTCTTCGCCGTTTGGAGTTCGCCGATGGACTGTGATGGCATATAGTGCATATGTCTTGCCATGGTCATTACACACTCCTGCCACAGCATATGGGTCATAGTCAGCATAGACTAGTAGTTTAAAACCAAAAATAAAGAAGGAACAAACAGAAGGAAGACGGAAGGACACAAACGTGAAGTGAAAAAATGTCTGGAATGACAGACTTGAGAGACAAAAATGGATGTGTAAGAGTAAACCATCACTTTATCCAAAGCACTGCATAGGCAGTACCATCCAGAAAGTTATGCAAAACTCAGTGCAGAGAGATTTAAAGTTAGAAAAGTTTCACTGACATGCAAAACAAAAAATAACTTACTAGGCAACTGTTTTCAAAGACAGCAAAAAAGCCCCCACTCTAAAGACTCATGCCACACCTTATATTAAGCTAAGTCAATAAGGAAGCACAAAAATAGGGGGGAAATAAAGTAAGAGAAGTAAATAGTAAAGAATCAGACTAGAAAAGAGTGTGACTATAAAAAGAGATGGCTTTCAGATTTTGATCTTTAAACAAGATGCTTTAACAAGCATGTTAAAACACATGCTACTCAATTTTATGTTTAATGAATGATTCTCCAGAGATGGCAAAAAACCCCAGTAATATAAAATGAAATTACATTCTAAGTACAGATGTATAGTCTATGACCTACAGTACCGATTCTTTAAGGATTCCCATTACAAGGGCTTCATATGAAACATGACTTCCAACACTATGTGATTTAAAAAAAAGGGTTAAGATTTTAAGGGCCTTTAGTATTAAAAAGTCAATATAAATGGTGGAAAACAAGCAAGCAGCCATCAGCACAGATTCACTTACCAGTATCTGAGATGTACGCATGGAGTTGAACACTCTCGTCAGATGGGACACTTGAAAGGTCATCTAAGGACTGTAGGGTGGGGAAGAGAGGGGAGACGGAAAAAACAGTATTCCTGTAATGAATGGGAACAGAATGCATTGCACCAATGAAAATAAGTGTCTGCATTACTTGGTTACTACAGCTTTTCATTTACAGTGTGTAGGGCCCTTCGTTTTCCCTACCAGTGTTACATGGTTTTGTGACCACTCTATCATAATTGCCTCTTCCATGTGAGATCTCAGCTTTCACAGAAGTACAGCTGCAAACAGTCTTTTACTGAGTTTTCTTCTTGATAACTGAATAGGGATCAAGCTGGCATACATTAATTAATGACAGAAGAAGTTCAACCCAGCCACTTCTGCTGCTATTAAAGGTCTTGGATATGTAACACCTGGGTAATTCATTTCATTTATTCAATGCAAAAGCAGAATGTAAAACTCACATTATGGATGTGTGTTTCAAGTATATACAATGATTTTATACCACCAAATATGAACTACTCATTTAATATAGTCAATTAATGTGTCAAAGAAAGATGTTTTTGTAAACACAGTTTTCCTCCAAATAGCTTTGAGCTTCTCTTCCAAATAACCTTAAAACACATTCTTATATTTAACTGCTGCGGTGATGCACTACACAGCAACAATTACTACAGTGAAATTAAATGACTGAAAGCCAACAGGTAACACAAGTTTGCATTTATTGACAGAAACACAAGTTAATTGAAAAGAAAAAAAAAAATCTCAAGCCAATCTTATTTAAGACAGAAGTACAGAAAGTACTGACATCCTCGAATCTTTGAAGGTCCCCTGACCTTTCCAACATCTATTTCAATTCATGTAAGTGACTACCACAAGACAGCTAAACAATGTGTACAGAAATTTACCCTTGACATGGAATTCAGCCAGGACAAACTAATCCACCAGTATTCAAACACTTGTAAAAGCACTGAAATCCCTGAACAATATGGACCACATAAAAGATCTTCTGCATAGATATTTATTAAGCATTTCTGCTAGAATATTTGCTTCTTTCAGAAGTAATAAATGTAGCATTGCAACATTCTTTTTATTTCAAAAGTCTAGACTTGAATTTCTTGTGAAGAGTTACTAGAATTGTAAGTAATTTAGCTATGAATTTCATAAATTTACCAGCTGCATCTATGTAAATTGTCTTAGATGACCACCTCCCCATTTTCTTTGTATTTCAAAGTGTAAATAAGAGGAAAACAATAGGAGAAAAAATCCAATTGCAAAAACTAAAACCCCACAAACAACCTACTCCCACACAGAAAAACATTTAAGTTTATTTTGTAAAGAAATACATTTAACAGACACTGTTTCTCTGAATGCAGGTGTGATCTAACCAAAGCCCTGGAAATGCCTTAGAAGCTACAGAATCTTCCCAAGAATGAATTAGAAGGGTCTATGAATAGTGTTAAGTCAGGAAATTACATGCAATTATAAATCTCCCCTAAAAGATTTGGAAAAATATTGGAGAAACTGAACCTTGCAAATCTTTTAGCTGAGCTGTATAAAGGCTGAAGAAATGAGAGGGGGTGGAAAGCCATAAAATGTTATATTATTTCTTTTTAAAATAAGTATGATTTGATTTTCAGTATTAAACATTTTAAACCTGATAAAAATCTACGTGGAAGAGATGATTTGAAAAAAAAAAACCTGGTAGAACTACAGAGGTCTTGCTATCAAATAGCAGTTCCCACTACCAAATACATCAACTACTACACAAAGAAGTGTATTTCAAACATTTAAATACATTCACACAGCAAAGTTCTGACAAACTTATCTAGTCAGAATTGCTTAAAAAAAAAAATACTAAAAATTGAAGGTGCAATTAGTCAGATTAGAAACATAGATTCATTAGGGATTGGAAGGGACAGAGACTTGCATTTTGAATACACGCCAAACACTTGTATTTCAAAATCATGTCCTAAATAAAAGAAGAAAAATCAAGCTGTGTTTTGGATGAACAAACTACAGATTATTACTGCTTCTGTGAGAAACAACACAAAATTGCACTAAGTACATGAGAAAGTAAACAAGGCCAGGTTTATCTCACAGATTGATAGTTTATGCATGTTTTGATTTGATTCAGTAACTTTTTCAGAAATTAGATGGCAGTTAACTAAAATCTCTAATACACATAATTTAAATTATTTTATTAAACTTTCCCTACTGTTGAGGAGAGGGAAAAATAAAGTAATTAAAAAATATTCAAGCACTTACCAGATTTATGCTGCCAGTAGGAGATCCATTAAAAGATTCTGGAGTATCAAAGAAGAAGGGAAAAGAAAAACAGGTTATAAGATTTTCTCCTGTGTTGGACTACAGAACACAAATAAATTAAAATTCAAAGACAAGCCATTCCAGAAAACAATGGACACAACTGTGCCACTGTTGCACCCAGCACGGAAGCACTTGAGTTTCTAAAAAGCACACCTATAGGAAAACACATGCAACTTACATCTACAGATATGAAACAAATATTCCAGAGAACAACTTTTAAGCTCATAGAATCACATGGAACTGCTTCATTAGAGAGGCAGTTTAACAGCTAAGCAATTGTCATTCGATTTGTACTTCAATTAGAGAAGAATGACCTTAATTGCCTAAAAAAGCCCCATCTCCTACGCAGTGTTTTCAGACTATAGTTAGACATTACAATGAACTGAACATGTTGAAGAACTTCTAATATTTTTATATTAATGACAAAGTCCCACAATCATTTTAACAACGCTCTTGTTACAAAGATGACCCAAAAAAAGACACGAAATTAATAAAGTTACTACAAGAAAAGCTATTTGCCCCCCTCCAACAATTTACAAAAAAGCACGAGGAGGAAACATTACTTGAGAAATCAGTACAGAAACTTTGTCACGTCTCAAAAAGAGTGTGCAATTTGTTTTCTATTTTAAAGCAGCAAAAAGAATGTTCCCAAGAAACTACCCTTAGATATAGAGCTCACCTCCTTCACCATCATCTGATCCTCTGAAACTAGGATCCTTCAGCATATCCAGCTCAGCTAACATACGCACATACAACACATTCTGTTTGAACGAAGGGTAGAATCTTTTATCTCGCAGCATCAATTCATACACCTTAGTGAAATAAACGTCAGCCTTAAAAATACTTAAGACATTTTTTAATCATTCAGACAAGCTTTCAAATTCTACCTGACCAACGAGCAGCTGTGCATTCTATTACATGTTTCTGGGTTCCTTTCTTCTATTACATGTTTTTGTGTTTCCTTTCAAAGCCTGAGAGTTTGAAATTTCAGTTCACGCTTATTTTTAACTCAGGGGTTATAAGAACAAGTTGTGCTAGAAATTATCATCCAATCTCAGAAAACATCATCTTAACCTATTTTGGGAAAGTTCACAAGGTCATTCCATTGGTCTTAAATGTGGGCCTGAAGTAATTCTAAGTTCCACAACTCATAACACCAAGTTTTACTACAGATCAGCATATTGAGTTAGTGGCCTAAATTGAAAGTCAGATAGGCTATGTAATTTTCTGCCAGAACATGAATGATTAATTAAAAAACTAGACTCCAGTGACAAATCTTACATACACAGGTAAAAATTTCTTTTAATCTTCAGTACCTGCATCTGAGCACTATATTGTGCAGGCTAGCTTGTGCTAGTGGAAAGAGATATATATTCAGTGTGGCAACAAGCTTATGTCCACCTTCCATAACAGAAGCCAGAGCAAAACTATACGTCTTAGTGATTATACAGAAGCACTTTTCATAAACTGGTGCAAAAACACAAACAAATTGTGCTTCATAATTGGTATCACATACGAGACCTCCTCTTTCTGCTTACTGCTGTGAAAACCATGGACTACATATGGCTAAGCAGAAGTAGGCAATTTGGAGTGTGATTTTTATAGAGCCAGAAAACGGCAGAACAGCTTTTAGGATTCAGATAGTTAAAGTTCTTTCTTCTTTTTCCAATGGCTATAGTGATGTTTAACACACTACAGCATTACCAGTTCCTGGGACACACAGGACTAATTCAAGTTTACCTTTCTCTGAATGTCATCAAAGATTTCAGGTGTTGGATCCTCATGGTTCAGTGTTTCTGCCAGTTTTGCTACTAAGTTGTCATCGATGTCAACTCTTGGAGATGCCTGTCACAGAGATCTGAAATCAACTTGCAGCATACAAATAAGAAAGCTTTCATTTCCACACACACAATTCAATACAATTCAGCAGTTTCCACGAAAACTAGATTTCCACTAGAACTGTCCAGAATGCACAGGAGGAGTCAGAACCCCCCCTACTCCCCCAATGAAGTTCACAGTTGGTATTAAAACTCAGAATTTTCACAGAATGTTACAGGACCTTTTGAGGACCTCAAAAGATCATCTAAGTCCAACCCTGCCCCTGCTGCAGCAGGGTAAGCCTACAGCACCCGGTGTACCCATTCTGTCTCCCATCAAGTACAAACCAGGCCTGACCCTGCTTAGCTAATCCAACATTCCATCTCTGTGTCTCCTCACCCACTTCTCTGGGCAAAATTCTGATCCCCTATGTCCAGTCAGGGCCCCAGGATCGAGCATATCTCAGCTCCCCTTGTCCTGGTCATGGCCTTAAGATGGGATCTATGGGTTCCCACACCAAGAATCTAACCAGGGTGGCTTGGTTGCTGAACCTGGAACCTTAACTGCTAAGTCACTAGAGGTCCCCCTTAAAAACACTTAAAGACCATTATATAGAAGCAGTATTTAAACAAGATTTATTCACTTGAAAACAGAGTTTAATTACTTTGTAATTATTTTATACAATTATTTTATTATTTTATTATTTTGTAATTATAAAAATTATAAGCTGCAGAAAAAGCCAGATAGAAAGTAAATTGATGAAAAACTGAAACATCTGAGGAAAGGCTAATAGCTTGTCTGCTCTGACAGTTTGTGGAGAGATTCATGGGAGCTATAATCATTGTAGGTTTTTACTCAGAGTCCCTTACAGCTACCATCATACTAAGTACAGTTGCCTTTTAAGTGTTCCTTTAGATGGAATTTCCCCATTTTGGATAGGATAACTTGTTGAGAGGTGACTGTATGCACACACAAGTTGTGGTTTCTTTCACAGAAGACTGTTACTACAAGACTACTAGAAGCATTCAAATTAGCCTAATGAAAGACATCTAATCATGACATCTGAGCAATCTACAGACAATGTCAGGGAGGCACAGGAAATTATTTGAAAACCCAATCTTAATCCAAGTTTGTACAAATACTGGGTTGTGGTTTTTCCACACTTTTCTTACTGTGGGGTGGGTGAGAGTGGAAGGTATAGGAAGAGGAAGGAAAAGGACAGTATACACAAAGGAACATAAGTTTCTTATATCTTCTCATTCTATCTAGTTTTTCTTTATACTAGACAGTCAGCTTCTGTGGGACACAGAAGCGTGGCTGACAGGATAGTCAATGCTAGTATGAGCCTTGGTAAATGGAGAGAAAAAGAGGAAGAAATTTTCTTCCTGGCTGATGTAAAAGAGGAAATACACAGGCCACAACTCACATGTTAACTCGTGCTAGTCACATCCTCTGCATATTAATATAAACTGTAACTACATTAATTAAAAAGCATCTATACAAAGAGTAAAGTCCAAACAATGCAGAAATAAATTATTCCAACCTTTTCTGATAAATATTGCTCATAAACTCCAAATGCAGCTGCTCTTAATAGACCCTTGGTTTGATTAGTCTGATGCTTTCCATCTTTCTGTCGGCTTTGAAGTACCTCCAGCTGCTGCTGTGCCGTAACCCTGTATCCTTCTACCGTCATCCAGAAAAACAGATGTGCTTGGCCACCAGTCTGCTGCATGTAATCTGTGGAAAACAACCACCACACAACCATAGTTATTGTTTAGCATTTTAGAAGAATTATCTGCAACCCTAACAGCAGGATCTAGTTATACAAATGGAGTATCTGTCATCCAGAAGCAAAAACTAAGAAGTCCTACACATGCACTGGTGATGATCAATATGCCAAACTGGTAGCAAAGTCTAGGAACTAAGAGTGAATCCTAAAGTGAACGTGAAAAAAGTGAATCTGCTCTATGTGGATGTAACAGCCCTGTACAGCACAACACAAGTGGAGAGGAAGTTCCAAATGTAATTCAAACAAATCGCATGCATAGAATAATTAGGTTCAGTCTTCAGGTCCAACCATTAATCCAGTACTGCAAAGTTACCATTAAATCAGCCTCCCTCAGACTGTTCCAGTGCTTTATAACCCTTGCAAAGGAGAACCTTTCCCAAAAATGCAACCTAAATCTCCCCTGGCACAACGTGAGACCATTTCCTTTCATCCTATCACTTGTTACTCCGGAGAAAAAAAAGACTCGCTACAGCCTCTTTTAAAGGTACTGGTAGATAGCAGTAAGGTCTCCCCTCAGACTCCTTTTCTCCAGGCTAAACAACCCATTCCCTCAGCTGCTCCTCATCGGTTTTGTGCTCTATAGCCTTCACCAGCTCTTCTATGTACTCCTCCCAAGTTGCCTGCCCCTTCTTCCAAAGATCGTAAGCTCTCTTTTTGTCTTCCGAAGCTCCATCCGAAGCTCTCCACTGCAATGTTCTTCTCTGCTGGTTCCTCTTTCAGGACACAGGGACAGCCTGCCCCTGCACCTTTAAGATTTCCTTTTCTAGTAATGACAAAGACCTAACTAATTCACAGTAGAAAACCAAACATAAGTATTAAAATCTATGATCGTTAGTTTCATTAGCTTCAGTGAGACAAGCAAAAACCAAGACTAACAATGGTGATATATTTTCAGAGTCCTTCTATACACACACCTATATAAACCTCTATAAAATTCTAGAACAGAATCATTGCAAGAATAGCTTAAATGAAACAACCTGGCAAGGGACAGGCTTGTCCCTTGAAACGCTGCAAGAACAGTCTTAAAACACTATTGAAACAGACCTGTTACAAGCTTTTGGAAGTACTAAGTATGGTGTTCTGAACAGTGAATTAGTTTCATTTCTAGAAAAGGCTTTGGTTCCCTCTGGTAAGGGGCTTATAGGCATTTAGCTCTCAAAAGACTTAGTGATTTCAAGTATACAGTCTCATGAATTAGCATCCTATTTATAAAGAAAAGAAGCACCTACCCATAAAAAATTGTAGTGCAACATTGTCTACCAGAATATGGTCCAGAGGGACTGTGCAAAGTTTTCCAAAGTTTGCTGCCAGTTTCACAGTATCTATTTCCTGTAACACACAAGTCAGTATGTTCTGAGACCTTATTTTTTTAACTTAACCTCTAAAAATTCTACTTACCACAAAATAAAACGCACTATATAACAATATACATGACTATAAAAATAATAATAAAGCAGCCTTCCAGCGGTTATTTTCACAATCACTACTGAGTGAAGATCTAGATCATAAGGTCATGTTCTCAAAACTATCTGCCTTCAGTATGAATGATTGCTGCTACACAGGAAGCTGGCTTTTAACACTGCCATTTGTGTAACACTACACAGGTCAAACTAACCCCAAATCCCTCATCACAGGTGACAACAGCATGAAAGTTAATTAACAAGATGAACTAAATTCAGCATTTGATTGAGTACAGATCACTATAACTTCAATTCATCTCTGTTCCAACTTCCTTCAGCCAGGACAACGTTTCTTGCTATTACAGTAATGCTTCTGGGTCCAGCTGTAGAATATTTAATTGTTCCAACAGTCAACACGCACAAGACGTTATCTTGAAGACTCATCTAGGTCCAATCACAAGAGTCAAAAATCCTAAGCAAAGTCAAACACACTGACCCTGTCAGCCTTAAAACAGAAAACAAGGCAAGAGAACATGAGGTTTTTGAATTTATCAGTCAGTTAAGCTTTTCACTGAACTGTAGTGATAAATACACCTCAATACATGGAGTCTACATTGCAACAGAGTCAGCAAGCAGAAGCCTTACCAACAGGAAAACAGATTTTTGCCAAAGACTATGCTTGAGGCACAAAAGGTATGTACTGGGGCAGAGAAAAGAATGCTTTACCTCATTTTTGGTTCAACTCTTCAATTAAAAAGGAGAATAATTTTGAGATAGACTGACATACTTAAACTGCTAAAGCTAGAATCAAAAAACCCCTAAATTCATGACTCTTCAGATATTTTTTCCATACTTCAACTGCAAATGCAAGAGTAAGTTCACTTATAATGTATTCATGTAACAGTGTATTTCACACTGTGTTTCAAAACACAAAATTAAGAGGCTAGAGCCAAACAGCAAGCCAAATTTGTAACCTCGTTCTTTCAGAACAAACAATAATTCTGAAACACTTACTTTTCCTGACTGCAACCTCTGAATTCTTGAATCGCATACTTTAATAACGTATAATAAACTGTTTATTTGATTTTTTATAGAGTTGATATCTGAAAGCAAAAACAAAGAGGATTCAGTGAAGCAGATGAGGAAATAATGCTTTTTAAAATGCTTTTGAAGTATACAAGAAGTGATATATCACAGAAAACACACTGAAGAGGTTTTTTTCAGTGTAGATAACCTTACTGAAAGAAGTGAACAAGAAGAAATATTTTCCTCTTTCCTTCACAGGTTAGCTGCTAGCTGACCACCCATTAACTACACTGAAGAATTAGTGAAATTCAGAACCACTGATCAGGCAAGTTTCAGTTCAGCAGAAGCACATACACCCAACCAATTAGTCTATATTTTGAAAAGAACAACAAAACCAGATGCTTCTGAGAATTCATGTTTTAACAAACAACATATAATGTACCTACTAAAGAACAAAATATTTCATAGTATGCTGCAGCAGTTTTTTATGGTCTAATTTCTTCAACATGCATTTCATATTTTATAAAACAAAGAGCACTAACCATCTCCTGCTGTATCTAGAGATCGAAGATATTGCAATTCTTCACTTGCTTTATCTTTCACTGCTTCCAACTCTCCTATATTATCACTTAATTTAATAATATTCATAAAGGCCTCGTAGTTACAGTTGGAATCACGAATCTGAAATGAAGTTTTACAGTGTGAATAATGCAAAACAGCTAAAAGCACACATGAAGTGATTTTTCATTGAATGAATTACAGTGCTGTAGAGCAGCATCGTGAAAACACTTTGATGCTTCTAAACCTTATCTTTAATACTGTAAGGTTACATTGGTCCAAGAAAGAAGCAGCAGGCACGCAGTCAAAAACTATTTCACAACCTCTTTTTCTGTTCTCCAGAATCAAAGATGCATTGAAAGTTCACCAACCTACTTAATGAACACCTTGTCAAAAGCCCAGTCAACCTTCTCGTATTATTACCCATCTCCTTAACTAAGCAGGAAGAAACTGGTGAGACCACTAAGAAGGTTTCAGCTTTGCCAAGGTTCCCTGCAAGTGTACATGTTCCAGTGTTGACAACTTCTGAAGATACAGAATTCCAAAAATAATTAAAACATTCTATGATGTAATCACAACCTACTGCAGAGGTAAAAGAAAGAAAGAGGAGAATAACTAAATTAAGATCCTTTCTGACAACCTAATTCACACACTCACATATTATTGAAGTATTTCAATACATATTATTTTCCCAGTAACAGCACAGGATGAATCTGTTACTGGAACTCAAAGGAACTAATGCAAGTGAAGAAAGTCAGTTGGAAACCATCTGACACTTTGATAAGGCAACGTAGCACGTAGTCTACCGCAAAGCGCATTTATATCGAGTTGCACGGAGCAGACAGAATGAAGACTGGACACTTTCAACCAAAGTTAGCAGAAAGCCTTCCTAGAAATCTACTTCAAGAACAGTACAAGCAATATTTGAATTTGAAAAACTGGTCAGAATGTGCATTCTGCAGCGAAAAAACAAAGCTTCAGATTGACTTCTAGTTTTATGCTGAAGTCTTTGTATTTTATTGAAATAGATTAGTATCAAACTGAAGAGCCAAGAATCACAGAATTTAACTTCTCACTTTCAGAAATGGATTATTTTTAATTCAAATCTGATTTTAGAAAGATTCCACAAGAAGTCCAGAATTTATTTTAATCATCCCTACCTCTGACCTCAATTTCCAGTATCTTAATTTCACAAGACTTGCATTATTATCTTTCCCTCAGCACATTTAATTCCTTATCTCAGAAAACAAATACAAAAATTAGTATCAAACTGAAGTGCCAAGAATCACAGAATTTAACTTCTCACTTTCATAAATGGATTATTTTTAATTCAAATCTGATTTTAGAAAGATTCCAAAAGAAGCTAGAATTTATTTTAATCAACCCTACTTCTGACCTCAATTTCAACCAGCTTCATTTCACAAGACTTGCATTATTATCTTCCCCTCAGCACATTTAATTCCTCATCTCAGAAAGCAATTACAAAAATCAGTATTTGGGACATCATCATAACAGAAACCTTTATAGAAAACTCTGACTTCTATCTTTGGATGTAGCCAGAGGCAATTCTCAGTAAATAAAGAATGAGGCCAAGTTACAAATAAAGAACACACGTAGGAGGAAGGAGGAAACAAATTTGAAAAGCTTGTTCCATACAGGCAGTAGTATTTTTCCTTATTAAAGCTAGGTTTGTGTAGAAAAGCAGCATGTGAACTTTTACATAAAATGCAGGTGGCTGGAGTGAAGGAAACACTGCATGTACACTTGAACTCAGTCCATATGCAAGACCTTTTACTCTGAAATCTGAAAATATCTACAGTATGCTACCTGAATGCACTCTGTGACTAAAATATGGAAAGGAAAAATCATGACATTTTGTTCATGATCTATAAGTACCTTTTAAAGTTACTAATTTCTTTTTCAAAGCAAGTTAAAATGTGAAGATTCTGTTTTAATTTTAGTATGTGTTATTACTTCTAAAACATTGGGTTTTCTTTTTGACAGTGCATTACAAATATGTAAAAGTAAATACATGGTTTCTTCATGTTCAGTTAAATAACTAAAGGTTATCACAAAGATGACTACAACAATCATTCCAAGATTCCTTAGCAGAAGCAAAACAAGCTAAAAAAAATATTTAAGAGCAAGAAACCAAAACTATGCAGATAGGGTGTGCATGGTTGTGTTTTCATAAATATGTATGTATATAATGTCAAGTTGAATACAGCAGCCATCAATTCACTATCTCTGCCAACATATCCATCGGTAACCTGGCTACCAGGTTGCTATTTGCTCAACTACAGGGAACGTAAATAAAGCTCTATACAAAAATACTCTAGAAATATCATTCTTTTTAAACATTATCAATCTTACCATCCATATGACATACTGATTAATATAATCAGGATCACTGAGCTGGTTTATTAATGGAAGAAGAATTCCTCGTGAGAGGATTTCCTGGAAAACAAAACACAATACAGCATTTTATGCATTAGTCATAAAGCTAATACCACTGAAATAATTTAAAAATCATCAGGCAGAGACTAAATAAAAGCATAATTACAGAAAATGTTCAACAGGCATCAGCACATTTGAAGTAATTTTAGATGTTAAGAGCTCAAGAAAAACAACATCACTTCATCACACTTTTCCAATGTAGTTAAAGGTAAAAAACTTGAAAAACATTTCACATAAACTGTTCCTTAAGTTCTTACTGAGATTGCAATGCATTAAAAATAACCTACTTTTACAAACTAAAATAAGAAGAGCAGTTCAGATCTAATTTTTTTGATGATGCTCAATCAAAGAATTGGATGGCTTTGAGAGTCCATACTTACCCTGACAAAGTATCGCATTATCTTGTTCTGGAAGTCTCCAGGAGGTAGCAATATATACAGTAAAACCTCACACAAGTCCCTTAGGAATCCTACAAAGGGAAAACAAAAGCCACTTTGATATGACCTTATTTCACATCTTAGCTAACATCACTAAAAACAACACATAAATCCCCAAAGTTAAATTCAGCCATACAATTATATGTGTTTTTATAGTCCAAACACCTTTCAGACTGAATACAAGCAGAACTGATGCTAACTATCTGAGAGAGGTACAGAGTCTCAAAACCATAACAAAGAAAGCCAAATTCTAAGAACCAAATTAATAAAACCCTGTGATGTGCCTTCCTTATTCAACATACCAGGCTTTTTGTTCCCTTCATTCATTCACAGCCTAAAAAAATAAACTGATTCTTTGATTAAAGGCTATAGAGCAGTGATAAAGGTGTTAGATTTCACAAAAAGTAGTAAATCTGCAAAGTTTTCCCCTGCCTCCTACAAAATTATTTATATCATAAAATATTTCCAATGAAAAGAGAAGTTGCTCCATATTGACACACTTCTTTATAATTACAGCATTAATATGATCAAAGTAAAGAAAAGATATATGCACAGTAGTTCAAAGTCACATGCTAAGATCTCGGTATATTTCATATGGTAAACAGAATAGCATTTTAACTTTTAGTATACTAAAAGAACTTCAAAAGACAGCATGAGAGACCTTCTTCATCTTTGGGAGAAGTGCAGACTAGATCACGACAGACTTCTTTTTCCATTTCAACTTCCACCTCAAAGAATGTATCTACAAGTTCCTCAGCTTGGTCTACATGAAAAAAAACATACTTCAATTAAGATTAAGTTAATCTAAGAGTAAACATTAATTGTAAAATAAATTCTATTTCACAAATGTAAGATATATAAATTCATTACTTTTCATCTGATCGCCCTTCTCTGCTATCCTTTGCTGAGCTTTTCTGAAAACTCGAAGATGAGTGCCAAAGTCATCAACAAGTCGTGTAGTGAAATAAGGCTGCCAGTCTGTTTCCTTTGACCTGCCAGAAAAGGTCATCCATGAAAATTAATGTTTTTACCCTGAACAGAAAGAACAATAAATTTCTACTTGTCCCTTCTCCCTGCAAAGAACCACATTGTTTATAAACACGAGAAAGCAAAGAAATAAGCCAGTCTCCTAATTGCCAATCTACTGAAAACAGATCATAGAATCATTAAGGACTGGAAGGGACCTCAAAAGATCAAACATTATAAAATATCATTGTCATACCAAATTAACATTTATGATTGAATTACTTTAACAGTCAGCGCTAGTATCTGCAATAGTGCTCTGATGCAAGACACTGAAATATCTGTAAAAAATAGCGATGCAAACAGTCTGCAACCCAAAACCAAAATATCCCCCAGGCCTTTTTTCCTACATACTTTCTATCATTTTGGAAGGCCCCTAAACAACATGATTTTATTTCCAATTTTCACTGTATTCACGAGTGAGAAAACGCTTGAAACTACAACTGACCTACTACTATCAACAACTGATTCCACAGCTTATACAAGAGGCAATTACCGTGTAGCACCTCCAACAACACACAACAGTCACTGCTGGATTTGCATAAAACTATTCAGTCTTAGGACCATGTCTTATTAGCCAAATGAAAAAGGAACTTGTGCGTGCTAGGCTTAATGATGCTACATTTCAGTGATGGCTTTTACTCTGCCGCCTGCACTCTCATACCTACTGTGCTGTAGTAGAAGTCTCCCCATCAAGCAACAAAGCACACAAACACAGCAGGTGGCAGCCTTACATCGTTCTCCAGAACACACAACTCGGGGGGGAAAGAAAGAGAAACCAACCCCACAGTATTCTTTTTCTCCAGAAGCTCATAGCATGTATGAAATTGGAGATTATGGTACTAAACGAAGAGTGCTACAGCTATAGCTAACTATTACCATTACGAACACACTAGATCGCTTTCTCTTAGCAATAACAACTGCTCAGCCTTGAGAAACCACAGTGATCTGTACAGCATGGGACTGCACAGGAGTGGTGATTATTTTTGAGGAGTTACACTACTGTAAGAACAAAAGCTGTAACTTTACCTGCTTTGACACAAAGCCAGTGCTTGATACTGTTCCATGAATTAACTTCATAAGATACAGAAAACCACTGAAGTTGGGTAGCAAGATTCTTGATATATAAGCACAGGATTGCTTGCTGAAATGTAAATTCATTCAGCTCTGACTATTTCCAACACTGCTTCCTAGGATTTCTGCTATTTCAGTGGACAAGATTTTGTTACAATGAACTTTTCCTAGCATTGAACCCAGCTCTCTCCATCTTTGATCTTCCTTGCCAGAAAAGCACATCAACCTGCATTTTCGAGTCAACAGAGCAAGGGATAACCAGACCCCAACACTGCTAAAGTTGCTAAGAAACTAATTATTCCTAGGTGACCCACAACCTCTTCTGGAGAGAAAGCAGGTAGAAAACAGCACAGTGGGATGAATTTCTGATACCATTACTAAGCAAAAAAGTAGATGGGTGCAAAGATGTGGTAGCTGGGCTGAGAAATCTGCTACACTCAAGGAGATAAATTATTTCCCAGACAAGTTCCTTGACTTTCCACCACTCAACTGAAAAAAAAAAAGAGCATCAAGCCCATTAAAAAAAATATTTCCATACATGACATAGCATTTCACTCCCTACATCAACATTGCTTTAAAAATAATCTTCATTCGTACACATTGAGGAGGAATAAGACTTTTAGAAGTTATCTGAGCTTCTGCAATATGGGCTTTCAGATTGACTTACCTTGGGAATAGCTCTGCAGTTCATATGAAACAGATGGGCACACAAAAAAGTGATGATTCATGCAACTCAATGTTTAAGTTGCAGAAAAAAGTGCCATTTGGTAATTTTAGACATGAATCTAAATTCTGAAAAGGCCATTTTGCATAAGGCTGTGGCTACAAACACGCTCTCCAGTCATTCCTTGAGGGATCATGAAAAGGCTAGTTCTTAGATGATGATTGGAACATTTTACACGTTCTTTCTGCAAAAGGCACTGAATTATGCTAATAGATAAGCAGAATCATGTATTTACTAAGCTACAGTGTGCCAATAAAACCACAAACAACCTTACCTGGCGGAAAACTGAACAAGTGCATACTGAAGAGCCTGCCTGATTTCCAGAAGAAACGATTCGTCGTCACTTAGTGTGTAATACCAATACTGCACGTAGTCTCTCAGGGAAAACTGGATTACCTGAAGTTGGAAAGGAAAAAATTAACTAAAGAACAGGACAACAAAATATACAAGAAGTTTTGTGCCTGATAATGCAACACCAGAGTTAAAAGTTTAATAGAGTGAACCTTATTCCCTACCATGACACCCTGGACTTCAGGAGGGCCAACTTTGGCCTTTTCAAGCAATTGCTATGAGAAATCCCATGGCAGGTAAAGGGGCTCAGGGTAGCTGGTTAACATTCAAAGACCACTTTTTTGAAGCACAAGAAAAGAGCATTCCAGCAGGAAAGAAGTCAAGGAAGGGAGCCAGAAGACCTACGTGGTTAAACAGGGAGCTGCTGGGCAAACTGAAGAAGAGGAAGAAAGCCTATAGGTCATGGAAGGAGGGGATGGCCACTTGGGGTGATATAAGGCTCTAGTGAGAGAATGTAGGGATGCAACTAGAAAGGCCAAGGCCTCCTTGGAATTAAACCTTGCAGAGAGGTCAAGGGCAACAAAACTGGCTTCTTCAAATATACTTCAGGTAAAACTAAACCTAGAGGTAATGTGGGTCCCATGCTGAATGAGGGGTGGGTGCCCTGGAGACAGAAGATAGACAGAAAGCAGAGATACTCAACACTTTCTTTGCCTCTGTCTACACTTCTGGGAGCTGTTCTGGTATCAAGCCCCACACTGCTGAGGCTCCAGACAAAAGTCAAGGCAAGTGAGGAGCCTGCCTTGGTTCCTGAGGATTGGGTTAGGGATAAGTTGAGCAAACTGGATGTACATAAATCCATGGGCCCTGATGGGATGCACCCACGTGTACTAAGAGAGATGGCAGAAGTCATTGCTAAGCCACTCGCCATCTTTTCTAAGTCATGGGAATCAGGAGAGGTGCCTAGGGACTGGAGGACAGAAAATGTCACACCAGTCTTCAAAAAGGGAAAGAAGGAGGACCCAGGCAACTATAGACCGGTCAGCCTCACCTCCATCCCAAGGAAGGTGATGGAACAACTTGTCCTGGATGCTGTCTCCAGGCACATGGAGGACAAGAGGTTCATTAGGGACAGTCAGCATGGCTTCATCAAAAGGGAAGTCATGCTTGACCAGCCTGATAGCCTTTTATGAGGGCACAACCAGGTGGACAGATGATGGCAGAGTGCTGGATGTGTTCTGTCTGGAACTCAGTAAGGCATTTGACAGTTTCACATAGCGTCCTCGCAGCCAAACTGAGGGAGTGTGGACTGGTAGTGAGGTGGATCGTGAACTGGCTGCCAGATAGAAGCCAGAGCGCAGAGTCAATGGGACAGAGTCTAGTTGGAGGCCTGTATCTAGTGGAGTCCCCCAAAGGTCAGTACTGGGACCAGTCCTATTCAATCTATTCATTAATGACTTGGATGAGGGATTAGGGTGCACTGTCAGCAAGTTTGCTGATGACACAAAGCTGAGTGGTGTCACCGACACCCCTGCAGACTCTGCTGCCATACAGAGGGACCTGGACAGGCTGGAGAGCTGAGCAGAGAGAAATCTAATTAAATACAACAAGGGTAAGCGTAGAGTCTGGCATCTGGGCAGGAATAACCTCAGGTACAAGTACAGGCTGGGGAGTAAGCCATTGGAGAGCAGTTTAGGAGAAAGGGACCCGGGGATCTTCGTGGACAGCAGGATGACCATGAGCCAGCAGTGTGCTCTTGTGGCCAANGATTCTATGATTATGAAATTGTGAGAAAAACTCACAGATCAAGAGCCCTTTTAATATTGATTTGCATGCATTCATTGCTGCTGCGCTGAAAAAACTAACATACAGAAAACTTACTCAAATATTGCCCAATATCCTTGCCCAATCTCAATGTTTTTTCGCTTATTACTCCCAAATATACTAGAATTTCTCAACTTTTATTTGTCCCTCAACTTAGATATTAAATAGTCAACACTTTTTAAAGGAGATACAGGTTAAATAGTCTTGCTTGGAACTCACCTGTTGCAGAGGCTCATCAATTATATTCGCACCTGTCAGCCTTCTGTCTATCTTAATAGGTCTAGCTTCACGCTTCATTTCTTCTATGCACTTGAAAAAGATTAGGAAAGGTAAAGTTGTAGGTTTTAATTAAAAATTGGCTCTGTTTTTGATATGTGTGTTTCCAGTAACAACTTTGTAAACTTTAACAGCAGGGTAAACACTGCATTGAGTAGATAAGATATAATCACAGCAGTTAAGAACGGTTTGGGTTGGAAGAGACCATAAAGATCATCTAGTCCAAAACCCCTGCGCAATGAGCTCATGTTCAATTTGATCAGGTTGTTCTGAGCCCTGCATAACCATATATCAAATGTTTGCAGGGATCAGCCATCTACCACCTCTCTGGGCAACAACAGCAGCTGAATTTTCCACTTAACATGGTAAATAATACCTAGTAAATAAAATGCTGTAAATAATGGTGAAGTTAGCAAAAATAAGAGATCAGAAGAAAGCTCAAAAGTATAAAAGGAGGAGAGGACAGAAGCACAATCTATTTTGTGGTTAAGACTCCAGTTCTATAGTTGACTATGTACTTCCTGTTCAACCTCAAGCAGGTAATGGTTCACTTGGGTTTCCATTGCTTCTTTATTAATCTCAGTTTATTCTACATGCTAGAAATTACTCTATTGCACATTTGCCAGATAAAAATCTTTTAAAAGTAACTGATGAGGCGGTAATAATTATTGTACAGAAGCATGTGCAACCTGAAACAGTTACATTTCAGTAATTACTTCATCAGAGCTGAGTTTTGGCAAGTGACATGGCAAAAAAAACACCCTTTATCACTGGTTCTCTAACAAGACTATTACACTATCTTTGTACAGACTTAAGATGAAATCTGCAAGAACTTTATTTTCACAGAAATAACCACTTAACAGCCTACAATACTGTTAAAAAAAAAATCAAGTTATTTTATGCTTTGATCTCCAGAGACATTATTTTATTAGAAATACAGAAGAACTGCTATAAAATCTAAAAATTATAAACAGCATGTCCAGTGTTTCTTGTCTATATGACTCTTTAGGTATCTCTCCTTCAAACCAGTTAACGCCAGAAAAACCACTCCTCCTCCAGCTTAACCAGCTCTGTATGACAATGATCACAGCACCAAAGTATTTTGTTGTAAAATTAGATATTTTTCAAGACAAGGTTCAATGCTACATCAATATGAATAAACTTGACTCATATTGGAAAACACTTCAGCTACATACTAGTAATTCTTTTGAGAAATGTTTTCATCTTTACAGTGTCCAAAATACCAAACGAATACAGAATGGAATGATTAAATATTTTTACTAAGCAGAAAACAGTTCAGATTTCTAAACACAAATGTTAAAATAGAGTAAATAATAGAGTACTACAGAAGGCTGCTTTGTTCAAAGGCTTATAAGGTTTCAGTCTGGACTTCAGGAAATCATCTTGTCCAACCTTCTGCTCTGAGACAACTACAAGGTTAGACCAGTATTTTGCATTCTTTTTTCTCCAGTGAAATATTTATGTACATAGAGCATCATTTCATTTGCTTGAGGTATTTCTGAAGACATCTCACATTTAGCATATCTGCTTTCCTTTCGTTGCTGACCATAGTTCTAACATGGCAAGCACTGGCTAACTGGAAGCATGGGCTTCCAGGCAGAAGCTGGTACATTACAGCATCCTCGAGTACATTTCTGACAGAGAAGTTATATAAATCAGACCTGCAAAGAAGAGCAAATCTAATCCTAATTTTTAAACCTCTTTGCATTTATGCAAAACAAGGGGGGAAAAAAGCAAAGTAGTATATGATCTTCCATCAAGCTTATGTAATTTTCTCCTTAATGTGAGGCAGTCATTATACAATCTCTACAAGGAATAATAAGTGGCAACCAAAATCTTGTGTTGTAATTTAGATTCTAGTGCATTCTACACATTATTTCCATCCAGTTTTGGTGCTCGAAATAACTGATTCCTTTATAATCAAGCATTTTAATATACATCTTACTCTAAAGATAAAAATCCTAAAAAAAACCAAATAAAAC
This sequence comes from Rhinopomastus cyanomelas, assembly GCA_013400115.1. Classification (NCBI taxonomy): domain Eukaryota; kingdom Metazoa; phylum Chordata; class Aves; order Bucerotiformes; family Rhinopomastidae; genus Rhinopomastus; species Rhinopomastus cyanomelas. Next base: position 74,401 of record VXBP01010041.1, read on the forward strand.
AGATATCTACTGATTATCGATAAAAAGTTTCTAAACCTGTATCATCAGGTTACTCCTCAAAATACAGTATTATAAAATAATTTCATAAGGTGAATGCTGTTAGCAGTTCACAGAGGAGGCAAAAATCTATAGACTAGTTCTCGCTATTTGGAAGCGCAGACGTTGCTCAAGACCACCTAGGGCTAACAACAGCTTTAAACATGAAAGCAATTTCAAGTTAAAAATACCACTTTCCAGAAACAATGAGACAGCAGAAACCTAAAACAGAAATGACAAACAGGAATCTCAAGCGACCAACACAGTTGGGTTTGGTTGAGACTTCTCTCTTCTTGTACCACTACTGAAAAGATCAACTGAACTAGTTCTTTAGAGGTCCCTTCCAATCCCTAATGATTCTAAGATTCTGTGATTAAAAAAGATTTCATCAGTGCACAGTAAATTTCAGAAAAACGTCTTGTAATTCTCTTCTCAAAACAGGAGACATAAGCAATGTCCCTTAATCCATATCATATATGCACGAATGTCTACGCAGCACCAAGAACACCCAAAGTAAGGTTTCATGAATGGAACAGAATCATTAGCTGATTGCTGACTTGTCCTTTTCCAGCACTAACCTTTGTATTTTTCAGTTGGACTAGCAATGATACCTCATGGAGTAGAATTTTTTTTAAATTACAGATGTATCCAAAACAGATTCAAAGACTTCAGTGACAGGGCCACTTCACAACTGAACCAGTCACAAAAGCATTTAGAACACATACTGTTGAGTCACTACATAAGTTTCTGTGTGCTACTGAGAAGAAAGCTGAATGGTCTCTCCTTTTACAAGGAACATGAAGCACAGTGACCTGACAGCTAGAAGAGCTGAATGTTTCAGTCAAAACAGTAGTGAGGTTCAACATTCAAACAACTAACAACTTTTGGTTTCAAGTATTTTCTTCATTCTGATTTCTTCATTCCGATGAATGCAAATGAATTAGACCAAGATATATCTAATAGCTGAGCTGTAAAGATATATTAGTTTACAAACCAGGATTTCCTAGCAATTTTACCTCTTGGCTATTAAGAATTTATTCTGTACCAAACAGATGCAGGTTAAGCTAATCAGGAAGACTGTTATGTGCATCAAGCAAAATGATGTGTTAGTTAAGTATTCAGAAGAACTTAGAGGTGATCCAGCTGCTGGTCCACACTTATGCATTCAGGATTTTTGCTTGGTCTTAAGGATAGCCAAAGAGAACAGCTTCTAACATCTTTGAATTACTGTACATCTACACTACAGTTTAATCTTCTTAGTCGGGCACATAACTTTCTGACTAGAAACAAGAATCAAAACTAGAGACACTACAGATGGAAGAATTCATCCCAACAAAAAAAATTCCAAAAGCAAAACACGCAAAAGTAGTCCAGAAAGGAATGATTTCATAATTCCCTCACAGATATTGGCCAATTCATTTCTCACAAGGAAGCCAAAACCCAAACCTGACACAAATTTTCCATAAACGCTTGAAAAGCTTCTAAAATCCAAAATAGGAAAAGTCATGCATTTCACTTGCATAGTTCAGCTGACTCAAAGCAAAAAGGCATGCTCTTTTACCTTGGGAATTCCAGTTATTGAAGTTATAAAATCTGATCTAGAAGTTAAGATCAGTATAGTCTCCTTACCTTAGGGATCCCCACTGATGTACAAGGAAGAAATGAATGTTCACACTGCTCAAGGTATTTTTCTGAGTTACTTTTTCCAAATAAAAAAGTAACCACAAAACCCCTAAAAACAGGAAAAGGCAGATCAGTAGAACAGTCATCAAAAAAACCAAACCACCAGGAGGAAACTAATGTAGTAACTGATGTCTACAGGACGACTGAAATTAAACACAAGAATTAAGGGGATTTTGTTGCTTTTTTTGGGTTTTTTTTCAGTAATACATAATATTAAATCTAAATAAATGCAATAGGTGGGCCATTTAGTTTTAAAAAATTCAGATCACAAATGCTTTACCTTCTCTCACAAACCTATAATGATACTTACATTATGGTTTAATAATTAAGCATAATAAAGTTAACTTTATTATTATTATGTTTATTATTGCTATTATGATATAATGAAACTATAAGACAGAAAGAAAACCAAGAGATAAATGTCAACCTTGCTACAAGAGCAGTTATTTATTTACAGCTTATGACACAAGGGCAAAAAACCACAAACATAAAGCTAGTTTTATTAAGAAATAAATGAAATCCCTAAGGCTGTGCCAATTACAGCACAATCAAAGCAGGCAGCCTCTGAAAAAGTCAAGCATAAGAAAAAGAGAACGTGGAGTCACTGTTGTTCAGACTGGCCCACTAGCCCTGAGATGGCTAAACACAGAGCTTCTTACGTACATTTCAAAGCATCCAGTTTAAAGGCCAGCTGACCAACATTTGTGACCACAGGAACTCAGAAGTTATTTTAGGTTTGAAATGTGCTGAAATAATACGTTTGTCTAATACAGATGGTTGTGGTTATACAACACTTGTACAACCAGGATGAGATTCCCAACCAAGGTGAAATAACGCAAACTGAAGGATTTCATTTCCAAACAGGGCACCATTCTTTAAGTTCTGGGGGCTCTGTAATTCAGAAGCAGGAAGGCAGTCCTCTATACCCTCAACAACTCCAGGACAAAAATAATCCAAAAAACCCATCAAATCTCCAAAAACCATAAAACCTACCAAGTTACTGGTAACAGTTTTGTATAACCCATAAGAAAATTTCACTTGAGACTGATTCCCCTACAGACATCCTTATCTGCCAGTCTGCCAGCCCCACTGTTTCTACACAAAACCAATATTAGTTTCACTAATACATAAAAGGCAAGTCATGATTTGAGGTGGCACTGTTTGTGGCTTTTTTAATTACTGAAAGGTTTGTGTTTTCTTCGTTTTCTATCACTTTTCACTCCAAAGCCTTGCCTGTCTCAAGTGTCTTTTTTAAAAAAAAAAGAAGAATGGCAAAAAGTCATGTGTCCCACCCAAGAAGTTTTAACTTCAGATACATGTATCAGCAACTTGGAGTAGGGGGTCAGATAGAGATGCTTCTCTTTCATTCAAAAGGCTAAATCCTTAGAAATAACTAACTATAATTTATACTGCTATTTTCTCTCAAATGTTGTATTTTTCAAGTCCATGACTCATTCAAAAATACTATTATGCTATTAATATAGTTTAAATATGTTCATATTCTAAGATGTTTTTAGATATTTTCATTTTTAAGTCAGAAATACTAGGATGTTCTGCCTCTACAGCAGAAGTTAAAACATTTTACTCTCCAACACCTTGTGTGCAGGAGAGGCTATATAGCCTGACAATTCAGTGTATCTGTTGGCTAACAAAAACCTTCCAGAGAAAATGCTTATCTAATTCATCAGGAAATTATTCAATAAAGAAACGAGAAATCGTTTCATTCCCTGAATAGATGAAAGAGACTGTATTTTACTTAAATTTTTTATGTTAATTTTTCCAGAGGTTACTGAAAGGCCAGCATTTCACAGAGACAGATTAATAACAGAACAAAAGGTGAAAGAATAAAAACCAAAGACTACAGCTTTATCTTTTTGCCCTGGAGTCTGAAAAGTAACCGCCCCAGTTTTTAAAAGTGAGCTTTAAATACACTATTAAATCTCATATTCTTCATACTGCATATAGTAAGGAAGCAGTAATACAGAACAATAAGTGGATGAACTCTTGCTCTTTGGACAAATTCCTCACCTTTTGCCCTGGGCAAACCAGCAACAAAATAGAGCAATTATATGAAGACTTAACAACAGAAAAACATTTACTGAAATGTTTGTTTTAACTTTAGCTAAATCTTTGATTAGTAGGCTGACATCTCAGAGATGGAATTCCAGGATTAACACAGCAGAAACTCAAGCACCTAACCCCTAAACTCTTACTACATTTTCTTACTGGACATGCAGGAATATATCTAGTAAGAAGGTAAAAAGAGTATTTCAAAGGAAGGAAAATTAATATTAAAGATAGTCCAAACAGCCTGTCAGAAGTCAAGTACAACTTGTTACTGTCCTGCAGATTAGTCATGAGTGAGAGGAAGGAGGAATGTCTCACTAGTACACTTAGACTCTGCTTTATCAAGTTTTAATTGTTCCAAGGTAGGCATTATGTACAATGTAGTAATGGTGACTAACACGAAAGACTATAAAAACTGTTACCTCTCAGGAGGGGCAAAAACAGTTGGAGTATGAACTGTCTACTGCTGCTGAACTGATCTATTGTTTGCCAAGGTGTAACATGACTTCCACACTGTGGAAGGTATCCCCTCACTCTCCTTAGGAATGAATTAACCCAGGTAGCAAAATGAGATGGCGATAAGGGTACACAATTGCTTAGTAAGAATCCAGGAAAAGAACTATTGTAGTAATAAAAAGTATGAACTGAAGCATGAATAGCTACTACTTTAATAGTTCCCTCTTTCATTGCTACTAATAGCTCCCTCTCTTCGCCTGGGCAAAGGTAGTGTAAGTAGTTCTGTTAAAACTGAGATTTCAGAAAAAAAAATATTTTGCTCCTAAAACCCTACTCAGATGTGGAAATAATTGTAGAAGTCACTTCAGATTTTCAGAGTAAGTTATTTGGTAATACACGTGTTAGGACTTTACTTTCATAGTAAATTATGCAAAGTAGTACACTTACCCAACAACAAAGCAGAGGATATAAAACGCAAAATAAAATATCGCAAAAAGTCCAAAAGTTACTAGAAAAAGCAGAAGGCCAAGACTTCCCCATCCCCATGTGGAAAGACTGGTCTGTAAACAAGAAGACATGGAAAAGGAACAATTAATATCATGTTCACAGAACTTAAAGTTTTCAAAGCAGCATTTGTAGTTTCTACAGTTTGACATATTTCAAGTGGTTGTAAGTTTTACTTGATTAAATAAAAATTGACCTTACCTTCTAGGAGCACATTGCTATCAAGTTATTTTTTGGGTCATCAGACCAGTTTAGCCAACGTTTTTCTTTCACTACTCATGTCTCACTTCAAATGCAACTGTCAACACTTTAAAGCGTAATTTTCTCTACTCTCATTTCATTAACTTCTGTTTCTTGAAATTCTCCCCCTGCCCCTGAAATTACTACTTTCAGAAAAAATGTAAGCTTTAACGAATAGGAAGAGATTAACATGACCTTGTTTTACACAACTAATCACGTTATTTTCCACTGCCAAGCAATATTATTTCTCCCCCAGATAAAATCAGTTGCAAGACAAAGAATGTTTCCCTTTCTCCAGTCAAGGCACAGAAGTCAGACACACAGACACACTAAATATTTGGTGCAAGTTTAATTCTGCTCCTCTCTTTAAAAAAAAAAAAGGAGGGGAAACTTCAGAAACCCATCACTACCTCCTGACAACTTCTACTACAAAGCTCAAGAGCATTCAAACAACTTGAAATCCCCAAATACAATTCTATTATAAAATCAAGACTTTATATTATACTATATTATAGGAGAGAGAACTGAGATGAACAGTTTGTCCACGCAGGTGTTTCTGTGTCCCTAGAAAGGATCTGGCTTAGCAGACAGAACAGACACTTAGTCAGTGGAGGTGGGGAGACAAGGACTGATAGGGGTGGCAGTGTAAGTACACTCATATATACACGTGCACTATCTACCTAGACAGATGTGTCCACATCCTGCACATATGCAGAATAATTACTAGCCCAGGTAGGGAAAACTTAACTGCACCAAACTACAATAGCTTTGTACCTTTGTAAGGCTGCACTGCAACGGACAAACATTATATAAATTTAATTCAATCTACTCCCAAGTTAAAAATGGAAAACATGTCTCAGCCAAGCCCCAAGAGCATGAAAATGCTAGTGACAAGTATTTATAGGCCACTAAAACTGTTCCAGTTCTAAGGTTCTCGACTTTTTTTTGTTGTCTAATTTATGCCTTTCCTGCCAGTGATCAAATGAGACTGTGATGGGAATTCAGACAACTGCTATGTCAACACGTAACACTAAGGAAGTATTGAAATAAACTCGTCTTGCAGTTTGACATTTAGAAAAGAAGCAGCGATTGAACACCACATTTGCACAAAGCCCTCTTTTAGCTTTTAATATGGAGGACAGGCAAAGCTTGCTTGAAGCTCTTATTTCTCTAAAGGGACTAGGTAGATTTTGTGGTTCTATTTTAGGGATAGGATTCAGAAAAAATCAACTTCACAGAAGTCTCTAAATCCTATAAACAATGAAAAAATTTATATATAAAAATGAAGCTCCTACATAAAGCAGCTTTGGTTCTTTTTTGAGAGCAAGACATCAGCCTGTCCAAAAGCAACATCATAGCTCCAAGGAGATAGCTTTTCATAGATGTACATTGTCATAATTGGAACAATCTTCCTGGTTTATTTTACGTTTAATGAAATGTTGAGATGAAAATCTGTTTTCTTCCTAGTGGAAGTTTCTTAGTAAGCCATGGAGACAAGTTATACTGGCTTTTACTTGATGTTTAAGGCTAGAAAAAAAATTATACTTGTCTACATACTTACATATTTTAATTGAGAGTGTTGCAATTAAGAAAAGCTAAATTGCAAGGTCTTAAATTCTCTTTAAGCTGAAAAAAGTACTTTATTAGTTATTAACTACATAATTTACACAGCTAAAATGGTGACGAACAATGCTACAATAAGTTAAACAATAAATATTGGTCACAGCTGCATAGATGATTTTGTTGACTCAAAGTTAATCCAGTAGATAAATTGCTTGAAGAGTGAGCAGGAGAGGGACACCAATCAAAAAAAAACCCTCTGGCAAATAGAACAATTAACAAAAAAAGACGACACACAAGCTCTCATTATACATTTACATTTCAACACACAAAGATGATTCCTCATATTAACACCCTCAGAAATACATTTTAAAGGTTCTGCAGAAGACAACAAGCAACAGGAAGATGCACACACAAAACATCTAATCACAGAGAGAGTTTTATAAAAAAATAAATCAGTATGCTTAATGGCATTATTAAAAATGTAAGTTGTAAGTATGGGACAAGCACTCTAAATGACTTAAGAAAACTTAAACTAGCTAACTGGATGCATATTCAGAGATGGATGAACACATGGTCTAGCTGATGTGGTCATGTTAGGTCACACTGATGATCTCAGAGGTCTTTTGCAGCCTCAATATTTCTGTGATTCTGTTGATTATGTGAGTTACAGAACTTTGAATTAATAAAACAATTTCCTTTTGTCCTAAGCTCTAGTTTTGCAGTTCAGCATATGGCTATAGAGATTCAAATCTCATCTGGTATTTTAATAGGATTTCTTAAAACTCACAGAACTTGGTACACTGCAGTTAGTACAACAGACACTGCCCCAGTTCTTGTGTACTTTAGATGAGTGGTTTACAGTCTTACAGATGGAGACATTCAAAGGGATCTAATCACCAGCATGGGTCGTTTTAGGTTGACTGCAATAAAAGTTGCCACTTCTTAGAAGGACTTGCAGTATAACTACAGATAAAACTGAAAAGTTTGTTTAACCTTCCCTTACAGATACCAAAATCAACTATTAAAAGATACGAAAGCCCAAGTTACACAAATACAACTATGTAGCTGGTCAGTACAGAACTACTCAGAACTACTTCAGGTACTTTCCCCCTCTACTTACAACTTATTTCCAAGTAAATTATAATGTAGATTTTTTTAGAGGAATCATGGGATGACTCAGTCTCTGCCTAGCCTTACTAAAGCTAACTGTTTTAGGGTGAACGCTTCTCATTCTTGACAGAAAGAACAAGCCAGTCTTCTGAATAAATTATAGTATTAGTATTTAGGTCACAGATATGCAGACCCTTTAAAAGCTGATGTACCTATGCTGGGAGGGCAAATTTACGAGCTGAGCTGTCTTATTACTATTCACACTACTTTAAGTAACTACTTACTAAACAAGTAGCCCAGTGCTAAAGAATATGAGTCTTAATCTTATGGTAGGCAGGTATGGGTACATACTGCATGTATAGGCACAAGCAGAGAGAGCAAAGATTCCAGATCAGCAGCCATTCCACCTCTTCAGTTTTCACCACTTTCACTTAACCCTAGATATGCTATGTTAGCCCTATCATCACCGCTTCCCATCTTTCATGTCTAAGACCCTGCAAATAAAGACTTCTGTAGTATATTAGTAAGGTCACATACAAGAAAGGCTAATGTAGCATCAGTCATATGTAGTAATTTCCTTTGCATTGTATGGAATTGTTTTAGTGCTTCGATTGGCATTTAATTTGCTAAGTCCAGACACCACACTGAAGAGCCTCATGAAGTGAGAGACACTGAGGTGAATATTCACATGAGCCTGACTCAGCTATTGCAGATACAAGACTATCACCTCACAATGACATCTACTTTTTTTTTTACTACACTTTGTCCATTTTCCCTATTTAACATTTTTTCCACAGTATAAAGCCAACTACTAAAAGTAGCACATGAAGAACTTGGTGTTTTAGCCATGTGCTTTTCTTTTCTTTGGCTTCTGTTTCCCAACCAATGCAGCATTTGCATGGTCCCACTGGCATGCTACGCACCTAACTTAACATGACCACCGACACAAGAGCTTACTAAATCCACAGTAGTCACTGCCTAGAAACTATGTACAAAGAAAAGAAAAATCCTACTATAATTTAGTAGCCATGCAGTTATGCATACTATCATTTAGTAGTTATGAATTAGCTGGAATATCTTTGCAGCCAAACCAGTGGGAACCTAGCAAAGATTTAACGTACGAACCACCACAGCAATGATTTACTCCAGTGACAAATGAAGTTATTTCTTACTGTATTTACTGTCAAAGTAGCTTCAGCCGGGTTTTTTTTGTTCACTTAATCCAATAAGCTTTCAGAGCTCTACCACTTTCCCATCTTTACGTAAAACCCTAAGTACTGATACATCTTTCAATGAAACAGTACACTATGGTTTCTTGGTTGGATTTAACTAGAGGTTTCATGTTTGGATTTAAACTGGCGCTGTCAGCTTTATCTTGCAATTGGCAGTAAGATATGTGTTCCTAGTTTAGTGCAAAAACCAGTGCTACTCCCAAAGTACAGCTCACAGTTAATCCTTTTCTTTTTATCTTCGCCTTTGCCACTAAACAAGAGGACACAGTTGTTTCCTCTCATGAGGCTTTGGGTGCCAACATCCTCCCACTCCAGTGAGTAGCTTCTGTACCAGGCACTTGGCTCTGCTCACCATTCCCCCACACACTTGGAGTTATTGTGATTTCAAGTCTGGAGATAGGGAAGGGAAGGAAAGGAAACAAAGAACATCCATAGAGGAAAGCTGAGTTCAAGAATTATTCACAAGCCAGTCTTAAGGCTTCAGAATATTACTGAAGTCTAACAGCAGTAGCACCCAACAGACCTAATTCTTAAGATTCATACTAGTTATTGTTTTTGAAGTTAACAGTGGCAACAGAATAATATGAACACTGAAAAACCAATGTCACTTAAAAACAAAAACACACTTTTCTGCTCACAATTCCTTTACTGCATTTGTTCATTAATGCTTTTTAAATGATCATAACCGACCTTTCCCTAACACTGCTAAGCAAACTAGTCTTTGCACTTCACAAGGTTTTTTGTGGGGATTTATTCTAATATGATGTTTGGACAAATGTATTTAATGCCACTTCTGGGCTTGCATTCAAAAACCTGTCAAGGACTGCATATTTTGTAGATGCCACACTTAATTTTGTTACTTCTACTCATCTACCATTTGACTTTCATCCTGAGTGTAAACAGTTTAGATGTGAGCCTACAACTAAGGTCAGTGTCATTTTTGTCGTTAAAAACATTTAGGATTCAAACTAAAACTAGATAATAAAACTAAAATTCAAACTAGTTTCTGCTCTAGCATGACAAGTAAGATTAGAAAGCTGTATCCAGAGGAGTGCCAGTTTCATCTGCAGTTAAATTGTTGTTACTTTACTAGGAGAAATATTTAACAATTGTGGAATAAACCACTAGCATCTTTGGAGTTATATTCTCCTATCTGCCAAAGTTACAGCACTCAAGTGAAAAGACATGTCAAATATGGCTTTTAAAGAAAGAACTCTGCATACACTCTTTTCCTAACATCACTACAGGTCTCTAATCTCTTATCACTTCAACCTTTTGTTTCCTTAGCCCAAAAAAAGGCAAAGCAAAATAAAATCCAAAACTCACAGAATCATTAGGGATTGGAAGGGCCCTCGAAAGATCTAGTCCAATCCCTCTGCCACAGTACAATCACCTAGACCAAGTCACACAGGAACACATCCAGGTGGGTTTTAAACATCTCCAGTGAAGGAGACTCCACAACCACCCTGGGCAGCCTGTTCCAGTGCTCCGTCACCAGGCAAACTGAAGAAGAAGAAAGCCTATAGGTCATGGAAGGAGGGGGTGGCCACTATGGGTGATTATAGGGCTCTGGTGAGAGAATGTAGGGATGCAACTAGAAAAGCCAAGGCCTCCTTGGAATTAAACCTTGCAAGAGAGGTCAAGGGCAACAAAAAGGGCTTCTTCAAATACACTGCAGGTAAAACTAAAACTAGAGGGAACGTAGGGCCCCTGCTGAATGAGGTGGGTGCCCAGGTGACCCTGGAGTGGGATGCAGAGAAAGCAGAGATACTCAACACTTTCTTTGCCTCTGTCTACACTTCTGGGGGCTGTCTTGCTATCAGGCCCCAGACTGCTGAGACTCCAGAGGAAGTTGAGGCAAGAGAGGAGCCTGCCTTGGTTCCTGAGGACTGGGTTAGGGATAAGTTGAGCAAAACTCCATTCCTACTTCCGACTACATAAAAGTAGTTGTACTACTACAAAAATACTCACAAGAAACTCTAGAGATCTTTTAAGTTAATTTAATATAATCTATTTTGTTTTTTCTAAGTTCAGATTTGTTTTTCCCCCCCCAAAGTAATCTTAAAGTACTAAGGACTATACACCAATCATCTTTCAAACTTTAAAAAAATTACTTAATGTCAAGAGTTAAGATGTTCAATTTCTTCTGCTTAACATCAGTATTTCTAGAGATCCCTCCTGGTTACAGAAGCTGGAAACCTTCTCTGCTAAGCAAGAGTCCATCTCCACTTCACCTCCTACCTTTCTGCTCAACACACACTTTGTATGTTAAATGGATTAACTCAAGTACAAACACATCTAACTGTATTTAGTTTGGATTTTCCTGCTGTTGCTTACGCTGCACGTTTTGGGGATCATTTCCCCCTCCCCCACAGATATTATACAAAGTGCTCTAGCAAAGCTTTTGTGGACAGGCAAAAATTTTTCATCTGTAGTCTAGAACCACAGTTAATACAACATTTCAACTACTCAAGAAGTTAATCTTCAGGTGTGCAAACTTTCAGGAAATGCTAGAATATATTTTTATCTGGAAGTATGTAACATTCTAGAACTAAAATGTTTAAAAGCTATTGTCCACGTTACTTCAATTTCAGTATTTACCTAAATAGAAGCAAAATGTATTAATAAAAAACAACCTATATGCTTCACCGAGAAAATTAATTTTCATTTATTCTAATTTTATGTTCCATGTTTTCACAAAAGTGGTTTGTATAAAGCTGCTGAAAGAAAAGAGCAGTCTTCTGATCAACACCGATAATTGTTCTACTCATAATGATAAATATTTTCAACACCGATCTTTCAAGTAAGAGTAAAATCTAATCTAGATTAAAGAATCCAGATTATTAGTTCATCTCTCACGGCTGTTCTTACAGCATTGCTAATCACATCATGGGATTAGAAAGTAGATTTTTAATTTTAAACCAGCCTTCATTTTAGTCATCCTTATTTTTGGCACCAACATTTTATTACCAGCAAGGGACATCATTTAACGTGACCTTAGTTTGCAAGTGGAGTAAGTATTTATCTTAGTATGAAAAACAAGAGGCCACCTTCACAGGCACACACTCTGGTAACATGCTTGCATTAAAACCTCCTATGAATCATATTCTAGAGCTTAAAAGGATATGCAGTTTTGGTTAAGGTTAAAAGAAGCACTTCAGCATCTTAGATAACAATGGAAAATACAAGATGCAAACCCAGATTAATTTATTTCTTAAATACAGAAGTGACATTCTCAAACTCATTTCTAATGTTATTTCACTGAAAGTTATCCTTTTCATAGGCTCATAGGACGTTAGGGGTTGGAAGGGACCCAAGAGATCATCGAGTCCACCCCCCTTTTCTTTGGTTACAATCCATACTGACTTGTAGCTAAGCTAGTTTAGCCACATGAACAGGAAAAGAAGCAAAAACAATCAAACCATTCAGGATCACACCATTTAGGATCACCTTATGGTGCTCCAAAAGGAGAATGTAATCCATCTAACCCTTAACTTGAACTCAAGCCAGTGAGATAATCTAGACTGTTCTGTGTTCAGCCTTCAGATAAAAAGATTACATCTATTTCAAGTTTTGATAGAGTAATACACTAGCAGAGAGGAGACAGGCAGAAGCCCCCAGGATTACCAATTAAAAAAAGTATTTTCTCCTAAACACCTAAAAACTAGGTAAGTCACATACTATCCTGTCATGGAACTGTTATTCTATGCTTTGTTTGTGATTACTGCTCAAACAGCATTTTAAACTTTTTACTTTCATGCTTAAAACTACAGGATGTAGTGATTTAAGAGTTTCTTTGACCAGTGTTTTCCTTCTCTTGCTGTTGAAGAAATCTAACCCAATAAATAAACTTAAAAGAATCAACTTTGCTTCTAAAACAACTTCTACCACTAAAGATTCTCAATATTTATCTCAGCAGAAATATATTAAAGTAGTCTCTCCATAACAGTCAGATCTAGCAAACTTTCTCCTTATGTTCCACTTAAAGACTTGTAGACAGAGCTAAGGGCTGCTGCAGAAACAGTCACATTTTAAAAGACATGACAAAATCATTTAAGAGCATAACCAGCTATGTTCCATTCTAGTGGCAATTCCATCTGAGCATTCTCTCTGGTTCCTTGAGCCATCCCCACCATACTGCCCAATTTATGCCACACCTATATATCAGCTCATACTTAGTAAGAAAATCTATAGAAAGATTCTATATATAAATGGCTTGGGATAGAGCCTTCTGTTCAGAGCCAACCCATTCTTGTCCATGATCTGTAAAGGTAGGAGACAAAGCTGTGTTATAGAATGAACAATAATTACTTTTCTTAAAATAAATCCATCACATCATCTTCTATGGACATGCCACACAGTTTCAAAGCTGCTGCTGTGTGAAAAAGTTTGCAGGGTCTTAAATTGATAGAATTAGATTTAAAAAAGGGGGAAAACATAAGGATACAGTATGTATTTTAAAAAATCTCAGAACCTCAAACAGTAAGATTCACAAGAACAAAAAGGGAAACCAAGTGAAATTGCTTAGTTTTTGCAAATACAGAAGAGTCAAAGTTAAGATAAATTCCTTAAAACAGTGAACACTCTAGAACTGTGCACTGCAGAAACCGCTATGGGGTTGTTTTTGTTCTTCCTGAACTACTCATCACACCTGAAACAGAAGATACCCCCTTCAAATTTTGTATTGTAAAAGAACAAAATTGCTTCTACCACTTGATTTGCTTAGAAGCATCTATAAGCAAGTAATTATCCTCATCCTTAATACCAGTAGTTTCCTCTGAGAAGACTGATAACCATGTTTCCACACTCTATCCACAGGATGCATGTGAATTATATTTTACAAAGAAATAAAACTACATATATTGCATATATAGAAATATTGTATATAAACCCTGGCTATCTCAGGATATAAAAATAGCCACCTTAGAGATTTGCTTATTTGTTTAACCAACTGGCAATACTACAACTGCTATTTGCTACAACATTATCCCATCAAGATAAAACACTATTCTGCATTTGAAACAGTTATTTTTAAAACTGTGTACCACACTTTACAAGTTCCAAATAAGCAGCAAAATCTTCATTTAGATAAAAAAAGTTACTTTCAAAATATTATACTACTAAATAACTTTAAAATATTTTTATCCAAGCAAGGCTGGATTAAATATAGACTCAAATTGCCTTATTAGGTCACGTTACAAATGTGAAAGAACGCAAACATTAGAAGCTAATTCACATTTTCTATCATAATTGCCAGAAGTTCTCTGGTAACAGAAATGCTTAACAAGACTAGAGTTTAATTTCTCCTTTAAACAAGGCTGTTGTCTCTAACTACAGTCATGTCACCTGTAATTGTGGAGTAAATGAAATAATGCATTTAACAGATCCCCATCACTCTCTACCTCTGAGACAAAAGTAATTGGTTTTAAAAAAGGAGGAGAAAAGCCATAAAAAGTTAAATGGTTTTCAGAAAGAAAAAAAAAAATCACATTACAATTCTCAACTGTAATGTCAAATGGCACCTTGAACACAGGAAATACTGCAACTGGTACTACAGAATCCAGAAAGCTTAAATTCAACAGAAAGTCAGCATAAATGGTTTCTTAAATTATACCAACAGCAGAAGAGTATCTGCGAGAAAGAAGATCCAGGCCAAGAAGGAAGGAAAACACATGCCTGTCAGTCTCATCTCAGTCCCTAAGAACTGCGAGAAACAACATGGATTTAACAAGTGCAAACCATGTCTGACCAACCCACTTGCTTTCTGTGATGAGGTGACTGATGTTATGGCCAATGAGGGAGTCTTAGATGCTGTGCACCTTGCCTTCAGCAAGGCCTTTGACGTGGTGTCCCACTGCCTCCTTATGATAAAATTAGTGAGGCATAGGCTGGCTAAGTAGATAAGGCAAGCGTCAAATTGACTGCATTGCTGGACGAAAGATCAATGATGGAACGTTCAGTGGTCTGCTAGTAACTCAACAGGAGCCTTCAAGGATCAGTGTGAGGAGCAATGCTGTTTAATGGCTTCACTAACCACCTGGGTGATTGGAAACAGTACACTTCCACCAAGACTGAATACCAGACTGGGGTAAGTAGTCAATACACTGGAGTGTAGAGCTACCATTCAGTGGGATGTTGACAGACTAGATAAGTGAGTTTACAGGAACCTCATTAAGTTCAGCAAAAACAAGTATAGCCTCACATCTGGGACAGGCTACCCCTCAGAAACAATACAGTCTCAAGGCCAAGTCTCTGGAAAGCAGCTCTACAAATAGGGATCCAGAGGTCCTGGTGGGCAGTAAGGCAAACATGAGTCACCAGTGTTCCCTTGTAGCAAATGCTACCAACTGCATTCTATACCTATTAGCAAAAGCACAACCAGTAGGTCCACTAAAATGATCTTTCTTTTCTTTTGAATCCTGCGTCCAGTCTTGGTCTCCCCATTACCTCGCAACCAAGGGAACAGTAGGTTTAGAAAGTTCACTGGTGCTCTCCGTTAATACTCTGACACACATTCCCACCCTGTTATGTGTGTGGTGTCCCAGTGTTCACCTTTATCTTAAAAATTAAACCAAGAGTAGCAGTGTTCCACACATCTACCACCAATATAATAAAAGGCATCTACTGCCCAAGTACTTTAATACAAAGAAACATACAGGTTTGTTCCAATACTTTGGGTAGCTTTTCTGCTCTTTTCATTCCAAGATCTCAAGCAGTGCCAGCACCATGAATATAGTTTCAGTCTGTACTCCTGCTTGCTGGTGCTCCCGATCATCCTTTCTCTATATCCAATCCCATTAATCAAAAATTCACAGATCCCTCCTTAACATTATTTAAAACTTTGTAGTGCTTTCTAATCAGCATGATTAAACTACAGAATGGCTGCCAAAAAAAAAACCAGAAGAAACTGAAAGATCAGTGTATGAACAGTAATTAGGGATTGGAAGGAAACTTGACAGATCATCTAGTCCAATCCCCCTGCCACAGCAGGATCACCTAGATCAAGTCACACAGGAACACATCCAGGCAGGTTTTAAAGGTCTCCAGTGAAAGAGATCCACAACCGTCCTGGGCAGCCTGTTCTAGTGCTTTGTCACCCTCACTGTGAAGAAGTTCCTTCCCTTCCAATCCCTTATGATTCTATGATATTTATATGGAACCTCCTGTGCTCCAGCTTACACCCATTGGCCCAGTTTTCAGCAACCAAATACCAAATTGAAATGACAGTGAATTTTCATGAAGAAAAAGAAGTTCACTGACAGAACACTTGCACCTTCCTCTGAATATGTGATGTTGTTCTCCCATTTCCTTCCTAAGTTTAAAATTGCTGCATTTCTTTCAAGTACCGTAACTTTTCTCTGGTCACAAAATACTGAAACTCTGATACAACAACTACTTCACTACAAATTCCCAGTAGTCTCAGAGTGCATCTGCACTCCAACAAGGCCAAATTTCCCGTGAAGCATGCTTACTGGATAAAGACAAAATAACCATGAAAACAGATGTTATCAAAATGATGAAAAAAGCTGGAGCAAGTCTCAAAACGTCCAGTTCCTTCTGTTTTTCTGAACAGAGTATCATTCAGTTGCATTAAAAAAAGCAAGAGAAAGTGATTACTTCAGTGTCTTCAATTTATTCAGCAGTCCACAACATCAAAAGAAGACTGCAACTATTTTAATGAATAGATGATGCCTAATGCTTAACAGAATTGACAGGGCCAACAAAAAAAAGGCCAAAAATGCCTTTACTTAAGAAGCAGAAAGATTTTTTGTGTATTTGTCCTGGTTTGAGTTAGAACAACAAATTCTATTCAGTGATTTTACTTCGCAGCTCAGTCTCTTTAAGTACCTGCACTTTCTTAAGTTAATAGAATGTCTGTGCAGAAAACATCTGCTTCTACAAGCAGTAACACCTGGTGCCTACACTTACTACCAATGGTTGGAGTGCAGAAAGGCTTGCTCCTATGAGGACCAAGGTCACTGTTAATCCTATGCACCACACTGGGAATGAAGTTAGAGGTTGTACCTGCAGGGGGGCATTTACAGGATTCTCAACTCCAAACTGACCAACAAGGTGTTCCATCCCAAATACATCTTATTTGGTATAAAGCTGAAAGGCCACAATGGTCAGCCCTGTTCTTCAGTGGCTGGAGGTCTCTGTCCATTCTGGCTTCAATCCCCGTCTGAGCATTCCTGAATCCAGTTCCAAAATTCAGCTCCTGAATCTGGTTCCCATCTACCACTGAGTCCAGTCTGGGACTTCCTCAGCATCTGCCCACAGCACCAGTGCTTACACTGGGGGACAAAATATTACTGCTTTTGTCCAGTAAGACAACTATATTAGGAATATTAGTAAAAGCATTCCAAACCTTTCCCTTTCACATACTTAATATCCCCTTTACCATCTCTCCTTCAGCTGTTTTTCTGCTTTACCAAACCATTTCCAAGAGATGGTTTCATGGTCCTCTGTGTCTTTCTGCCTTTTCCTGAACACTTACAGAGAAAACCACTCTGCCTGATGCCTCTGCAATCCTCAGGAAAATTCACAAGTATTATCTAAGTCATTTTCTATGCAACATTGCTGACGCGGGCTGGAGTGTAGCTCAGAAGCAAACAGATAATTTAAGTAGAGTAGAGCATCTTAGGACTTCTTCCGTGCCTCTGATCCATGAATTCTGTCCATCTAGTTTCTCTAGCCAAAAGCCTAAATGGTATCCTAGATGACTCTTTGCCTGAAGTTGTTTTCTCCTTCCCTTAAAAAGTATCAAGGCCCAGAGTTACTGTGTCAACTAGGCCCTAGATAACTCCCAAGCGCATATACTACCTCCTGCCCACTGCGGCCCACAAGTAAAAGCAAGCACAAGCATCTGCAAATAAAGTCTACACAGAGGGACTGTTCCATTAACTAAGTGAAAGACTTCAGACATGAGAATATGGAATACTTCCAACAAATTTCAATGAAGCAGAGGTCGGAAAGGAAACCACAGAAACTCTTGCCACTAATACTTAAATATTATAGAGTGAAACTAATTATAGATTAAACTAAGTCATTTGAGTACACAGCTCTCAGAGCAAGTTTACAGCAGATACCCAAAAACATCAATCACTGCCACTTTTTCAAGAACAAGAAGAAAAAAAGAAACCCAACCCAAGTGGAGATGGCTAATCTCACTTTATTTTTTTCTGGAGGCAGAGATGCATTCAGACACCACAGAAGGTACAGCGACATTCCTTTTATTTTGGATATTGACTCCTGTTAGATCTAGGAAGGAGTTATGCACTTCCCTCACACTGGATCACACAGCTGTTGATTTGGCAACTTTTCCAGTGTTCCCAACCTCATCCAAAATCAGAAGGCTGGTTCATAAAAATGAAAAGATCTTCGTGCAGCTGTTGCTTAGCTGCTAGACCTGATACACCTGCGTCAACGCCAGCTTGTGTCTGGTGAGAGGAAGAAAACATCTTTAGTAGCATCCCAAAGGAGATCCAGTTAAGTCAAATGTAAAACAGCACTATTAAGTTTCTTAAATCCCTTTATGCATTTAGGACAGCTAAAGAAACATACACATCCAACCCAGTGATGAAAGCAGGGAAACAAAGATATATACATAAGGAGGAAAAGACAATGGCAAATAGCAATAAACCAGAAGAACAAGATGGAAGCATTCACAGGTGAACCAAGGTATACTATTCTACATAGCTGCACCACAGTTATTTCGACTATCGGAAAACAAAAATGCTTTGCGCAACACATAAAAACTGAGTAAGAACAGGTACAGGCAAATTTCTAGAACTACAGAAAGAAAGGCTGAGAGCAAGCATAACATTATACAGAGATTATTAAAACAAGAAAAAATTTTCAAAGAGAAAACAGAAAAGTGGGTACCAGTAGAACAACAATTAAGAGAATCAGTAATTCATTGGAGATTTCAGTATAGGAAAATACCCAATACAGTAATGGAAGAGCTTAGAAGTTTGCCTTTGGTCTCCCTGTTGCTAACTTATAATCTTAAAAAGAATTTAAGAAGCTGAAGTAGACTGAAAGACACAAGATGAGCACCATTCAAAATCCAGATCCTAAAAACAAACCAAACCAACATGAAGAAATAAAACTTATTACAGTTTTAGTCATACGTGCAATGCAAATTAATGCAAACGCGAAGCACAAAAAACAATATAATAAATAGTTGTATGGCCTTAAAGCTAAATGCTCATTTAAGTGCTTGTACAGACAACACAAGAGGAAATTACTTTTAACACAACTACTGCAGAGTACTCAATTTAAAAAAGAATGTTGACTATGAAAAGGACCTATTGTACGAATGAGCATTTAAAATAAAACCTTATTTTCATAGACAAGCATTGTGAAGAACTACCTCCTTATCAAAACAACGAAAATCATATTCACGCAAACCTATGTTTTCCACAAGTATTCTAGAACTATAAGCAATAAATGAAACATAATGCATAACCCCTGTTTTATTATGTGTGCCATTTGATCTATTAAATCACAAGACTTAATATTTTCATAATACTTTACAAGGTGAATGAAATTTCAATTTGTTAGCACTGTGGTCAGAAATAGTATCTAAACCATTAAAAAAATTTTCTTTCCAGATATGTTAAAAGGTCTTGGCTATCCCAAGCAAACATAAATAGCTTAATTTATGTTACTGAAATCTATCAATAACATAGCCAAAAAATTCTGGGGAGAAACACTTGACATTGAATTTTAAAGAGAAAAAGTATTTTAAAATTTTACACCAAAACAAAGATGCAGTTTCAAACACAGTTCTAACAGTGGATACAGAATCCATATTATTTCTGATGCTATTATTTTCAAGATATCACAAAAGTCATTATATACGTTCCAGAAAAGTAAAACCATAACGTCACCAAAAACTAAATTGGAGAAAACTGAAAATACAGTTTTGAGTTGTTATACATAACACAAAGCACACTGGTTTAAGAAAGAGGTGCCAGGCCTCACAGAGGAAAAACGACCTGAAATTCTGATGTCTCTCCTCAGTCTGCAGCAGTAGCTGTTGAAACAGCAGCAATAGCAGCATGGCACTGAGGAAGACTTCATCATATTTCTAAGTCACAGAGTAACAAGACCATTCTGACAATCAGCAAAACTTTAAAGCAATTAATCTTTCTATAGTTACACAGGTTGGATACATATTTCCCAGGGCATGTACACCACCACACAGTCCAGAATGCCAAATGCTGAATTTAGGATGACTGGGAACATCAAGCACAATTTTCCCATCACTTCCAGTACCGATTAAGAATCATGAGAAACTAGCCTCAGTCTGAGCCACTATTTCATAATCAGTCGGTTAGCTGTGGCAAGAATTTCACAATGAACTTCTAAAGTATTTTCTACTCAGCAGAGTCTTGACAGCACCAACCCGAAGAGTGGAAATGCAGAGCATCCTATAGAATATGTAGCAATCCAAACTTCCTGCTCCAGTTAGTTCCCTTACAACAGACAGCCTAACCTACACTGCTTCAGAGCCACCAGCAGAAGGGTTGAGTAGTCATTTCTTAGAATCACAAAAATATATTGAAGAACAGAAATGTGATCTTAAAATAAGGTTATTTATGAAATTACAGCATTACGACACAAGGAGATTTCATCAAAATGGCACTAGGATCACCCAGACCCTCCAAGAAGCATGGAATTAAGGGAAGAAAGGCAGAGGAATAGACAAAAATTAAAATCATACTATAACAAAAGCACAGATGCCCCTAAGCAGCCAATACTCCTCTAAGTAAGCCCCCAAATTCATGAGCATTCTTTACATGAAAAAACCAGCATCTTCTTATCCAAAACTCCAATTGCAAGATACAGAATTAAGCATTTTAAACAAGTGTTAAAGACAACAGGCACACATGAACTTTAATTAGGCCATATGACCCCTCATTTCAATAACCAACAGTGCTATTTCCAAAATCCCAAATAAAAACTCAAATAGTTCTTAGTATTTAATATCTGTAACTATCCAAAACTCTTCCAACCAATTGAAGGCACATAAAGGACACCATCCGAGCGATCTGATGCAGGAAGGTACTTCACAGAAGTAAGCAAGCTGAAATGAGTTTGTACCTTCCTGCTGGCAACTGTTGCACCAAGTAAACGGTGAGGTTCAAATCCAATCGGTCTCCTGCTTACAGTCTGAGAAACTATGCAAAGCAGCAAGACACAAGTTTAAAAGCTTCCAAACAAACTGCTCAAGTTAATTCAGTGGTTAGCGCTATGGTCAAACTTCAAATTCTCTCCAGGAAAATCCTTGGATTTTCAGGGAACATCACGTAAACAAAACTAGTTAAAAAGATTTGTGGGGCTTTTTAATGTTTGTAAAAGGGCAATGGTAAAACACAAGAACAACTGAACTCGGGTTGCATCCCCTTCCAAACAGAAAACAGGAACCAAATCAACACTAACTTCTTCAGCAATCCACCTCATCTCTAAAGATTTTACAGCTTCTTCTCCTTCAGAGAAAGAATAAACTATGTAACAGGTACTCCCAAACTCTGACAGGGTAGACTGACCTCTCCAAAACAAATATGGCAGTTATAACAGGAGTCCTCGAGATGAATACACCTATCAGCTATAAGGGAAAGATAAATGTCCGCTAACCTCACACTTATTATCGCAACTGTGCAATCACTTCAAGGTGTGGTACTAGAGAGATGATGTAAGCAAGGTTAGAGTGCTCTTGTTAGTTAAAGCATTTCAACAGGATGACATCAGGAAATAATGCCTCTTTCTTCGGTTCAGAAATCAGACATTACTTACTGGGGGAGGGGGAAAACAAGCAATTAAGTCCAAGATCATGACACCCTGTACTTCTTGAAGTTTCTCTCATGTAACTGCAAGTGCCAATTGCAATTGATTTTTCTATTATTCCAGCCTTGGTACCCTCTGCCAAGCAATGGTGAAATGAGCTAATGGGACTTCAAAATATTAATTCTGTAAGTGTTGCAAATAACCTACATATAACATCAATGGTTTCCTGTTTCTAAGAATAGCAACTCTTCCAATGCTAGTTCAAAGGAAAACATGCTTTGTCATCTTTGTAAGGGCGGGAGGGAAAGGGACAAACATATTTAAAACCAAGATAATTCCCTGGAGTGCAACCAGACAGAGGAAATCATCACTTGGAGCTCCTTCAGCTATCTAACCAGACACACTGCTACTATTTTTACTGAACTAAGCAACTTAGCACTTTTCTTCTTAAACACTGTTTTGGGGGACAGCCCAGACCAACATTTTAGAGTTGCTGCAGAACTCCGCGTTCAGTTTCAGCACTTCAGGTGCAACTGTACACTTGAAGAACAGTCCCGAGCATTTAAACACACACTCTTGCTAGCAGCCAACAAAATATTTAAGAACAAATATTAGGAACGTATGACATCTAAAAAGGCTTATTTTCCTAATTTTACCATTCCTTACGTATTTTTAATAAGCACGATATGGAGTTATTAAAAGAGCTGGCCTAGCAACAATTAGGGACACATTTATTGAAGGAGAATGAAGCTTTATACCTCTTGAAGGCTTGCAACTCATGCTCCTGCTAGAGCTCATGTGACAGAACAACAGCACCAATGCGAAGTCTCAGCATATAAAAGTTTCACAAAAGGATAGAAAACTTTTATTTTCACATCTTGATAATTGTCTACACATCTGAAGCTGTCATTACCAGCAAAACATAGTTCAGTCACATGAAGCACCAGAGCTACCTGCCACAGCCATGTATCAAGGAATAGAAAACAACAGTGCTATGGTATATCAAGCAGTTAACTTTGTTCTGCACCATGCAGAGCTGGACTAACACACACATTACAGTGGGCTACTGTTTCAGTAATGCTAATTCATTATTATTCTAAAGCAAGTGAAAAAGAACTGCTGAATCAACACTTATTCTTAAATTTCAGGCTAATCTGGTTTTGCTCAAAGTACTTGTCAATGGTTAGTAGCTAATAAAGTTTAACAAAAATGTTTGTTACACAACTCTTATAAATAAAATGTAGATTGCTTAACAGAAAAGAAATACTGCATGTAGTAGGTGAATTATCTTGACTGATTGCAGTAACATGAAATAACATGTCAGCTCAATTTTTATGGCTCTGTTTTATTTGTGGACAAGGAAAAACAATTTTTCCTACTTTGACAGATTTCACATTTCTTTTTAACAATCCTAGTACTGCAACGAACTACTCCTGAGCTGAGAATTAAGTTATTGAAAGCTTAACTGCTGAGAAGGAAGTCCTCATTAAACTTCTCAAAGCAGTTTAATGAGCACCCAGAGAAAAGAAAACAAAATCTACTCCTCCATCTTCCCGAAACGCCTTCTTTAGAGGCAACACAGGCTGCAAATGTAGAGAGCATAGGTCATCAGTTTGAGAAACATTCTAAAACTTCTTGTAAACTAAATCCCTTTAAAATCCTACATAATGTTTGCCCTCTTCAGAATTTAAGGCTCTATTGACCAGCAAGACCCAGAGTTGTAAAACAGCAGCTGCCTTGCTGCAGTCATCAGGGAAGCAGACTTGTATCAAACAAGAGGCAAGAACAGTGAAGACTGAAAACATGAGAGATAGACCACTGGAATCTCCATCAAGGTCTCATCAGATGAGAGAGAGCTGAAGCAGTAAGACACATGGAAACAGGCCTTGCTGGGTGTTGAAAAGCAACAGCGACAGCTGATGAACTAGAAAAAGAGGAACAAATGAAGACACAGAAAAGCCAAACCAGCAGGCTAAGGAAACAATCATACTGCAGCAGGACTTTGAACGCATGAGGACAGAACATATTCAACACGAGTGTAGAAATAAGGTCCAATGACATGGCAAGGAAGATGACCTGCAGTAAGGGCCAAATAGAAGACACAGTACTTTTTCCTGACAAGAAGTACTCTTTTCCCCTATAATTACTGATTACAATATCCTAGCTCTAACTGCATCCACACAAAACTGAACTGCATCTGCTGGAATCTGCATACACAGTCAAAGGATGTAGGAAGCCAATCTTGAGAAACTGTTTTAAGTCCATGATAACAATACATATAGAATCAGATTATGCTTTTCCTTCATACTTAGACACACATTTAAGAATAATATTGTCTAACCTGCTAAATAATACAATTACCAGTCACAGTGGAAGGCAGTTTCTAAACTCATGTTTCGAAAAAAAGAATGTCAGTGATCTTGGCCAGCCTAGACAGCAGAAAACCCATACACACTCACAAACAGTGTCTTTTTTTTATAATTCTGCTTTTCCTACGTACTTAAGTAAAGCAATTACACAGAGAGAAAATCTGAAAATAAAAAACCAGACTGTCCGTCCGGTGCTACCCCTCCTCAAAGTTATAAACCTAAGTGTAGGCAGCCTACAGACCTCAGTAGTTTTCCATATTGCCCTACTCAGTCTGCCATAAATTCCACCTCAACTTCCACACAGAAAGTAACAGGAATAAAGATGAATTGAGGTGTTAAAGAATACTATACACGTATCAGTAGGCTTGAAGCAACCCACATCTCCTGTAAAGTGTGGAAAGGGTGAATGGGCATGACTGCATGTGTTTTAGCTACCAAGTGACCACTAGAACACTGGAAAAAAACCACTCTGGAAAGGACATCAGGCAGGTCCTCTGACAGCCAAGAGCTGTGTGGTCATCTGAAGAACTCACTGCGGCTTCTTTTCAGGTAGGTGAGCAAAGCCTAAAGTCATCTCTCTGGCAGAGGACAAGCCTGGTACATTTCACTCTGAAACATCTTGTCTAGAACTGCTTGAAATACAGGCTCTAGAAGTAAAGAACACCAGAATCCAACCTTCCAGACAGTGAGGCTAAGTACTGTAACTGGCTGTCACACAGACATAAACACTCAATTTAATCTCAAAAAGCTAAAGAAGCAAATGTCATCCACACTGCTACATCAGTGCTGTTAGGAAAAAAAAATAAAATCATTTCATTCCAAGACAATAAAGTGTCTTGGATAAACACACAAAATCGTCATCAAACAGAACAGTCAGTCCAGTATTGGCACCAACCCAGAACATTCTATAACACCCTCAAAATAATCTTAATTACTAATGCTTATGCATCACACTCACCAATACTATTTAATGCAAATTATTAACCCTGATGACCCAACAGAGACCTTTCATGCAAAAATACATAATTTATTTTTAGAGCTTTAACTCTCGGAAAATTCTAACCTCATAGGGAAATCCAAGAGCTCATGGCGCTACAGAATTACTTTGCTAATGCCCTAACACTTTGAACAGATGCAAATTTAAAGCTTTAGGGTAGTTTTTAACTATCATTCAGGAAAGCAAAGCTAAATTTTTCAAGACTTCACCCTTCAAGACTTAATGCAATGCAGTCTTCGACAAATAACCTTCACCAGGGGATAAAATGGCAAATTATAAAACACAGGCAACTGTCATTTCAAAGAAGCGTCTGTATGCCAGACACCTTGTTGCCATATAAGAAACAAAAAACCGGTCTTTGTAGGGAAAACTGACCACAGGGAAAAGTTCCATTTCCAGCAACTAGGAAACACTGTCAGACTCCCCGTTTGAGAGCACCTTTGGACACAGGAGCCATTTCTAGCCCACGCTGATCCTCAAATCCCAGCTTAGCTGTTCAGCTGCTCTGGGATGGAAATCCCCCACCAGAGAGAAGAGGCAAGCAGAAGCAGCAAACTTCTACCAGTTACCTAGAACAACAAACTTTTGCAACAGCAGAACTCTCCTGTATAAGGCATTTAAGAAGAAAGCTAATACGGAGTCTTTAAGAAGCTATCGCAAAGGCGGAGGCCAGAGGGGCTGAACTCGAGCTTTCGTTCGAGGCCCAGGCTGGAACATGCTGCGAGGAGGCCCAAGGCCGGGGTTATACCCGTCCTCACCAGCTGCTCTCATCCACAAACGAGTCCTGAGCGGCGGACTGGCCCTGCAGCCCAGAGAGGCCGGGCCCGCCCCTGCCGTGGCCGCATAGATCTGGGACAGCGGTCCGGGATCCGGGCACGACGCCGGAGCCGCGGAAGCGTCCCTAGCCCGACCCGCCCTGCGGCTCCTGACGGGAAGCAATGAGGGACGGGGAGGAAGGAGAGGGATGATAAGAGAGGCCCGGCGCTGCCCCGGCCGGCGCCTCTGCCCTCCCCCGGCCAAAAGGAAGCTGTCTGCGCCCGCTCGCTGCCGAGGCTCCTCGCAGGCCGTGCTGGAGAGCAAAGAAGAGAAAAGACTCCTCTCCGGTGGGGCGGACGGAGTCGCTGCCTCCTCTCCCGCACCCGCCGGGCTCTTACCTCTGCTAACATCGTTCCCCGCGGCGTGGCGGCGTCTCTAGCCCCGCACCATGGCGGAGCCCGGCGGCCGTGCGGAGAAACACCCCTTCACCCCGCGGGGCGGCCAACGCCAGGCCCCGCCGGCGCCTCATCGGCTGCCCGCCGGCGCCTCAGCGGCTGGCTGCCCGCCGCCCCGGGCCCCGCGACTGCTCGCGCAGCGCGCTCCGGACGCGCCGCCATCTTGGCCGACCTACGTGCGCCGGCACCGCCCCGCCCCCAGCAGCGCGGCCGCCCATTGGGGCTGCGGGACGCGGGCTCGGCCCCGCCGCCGCCGCACTCCGGCCCCGCCAGCCCCGCCCCGCCCCGCTCTGGTAAACGGGGGGCCGGGAACGGCCCCACGACCTCAGCGTCGGAGCTGGGCTGCGTGACGAGGCGCAGCGGCCCTGGGTTCGGTGCAGTCCCAAGAGTAAAGTGTAAGGAAGCAGAACCTGAAACGCTGTTGTCAGAGCCGCTGAGTTGGATGGTTTCTGAGCTCTGTCTCCTTCGAGACACCGGTGCCCTTCTTCAGAGACCTCTGGTGCGGGGGCGTGAATGGAAATGATCTTTTTAATCTCTAACCGAGCAGCGAGCCTCGTCGGCCAGTGATGCGAGCAGCTGCAGGTGTTCAGTAAGAGGTGCCTGTACCCCTTGCTGTCTACGGTGCTGTTGAGTACCGGCGTGGATTGCGGAACTGAAATACATCTGCTCGGAACTGGAGCTGTGTCTGCACCAGAGCAGCCAGCCCGGCTCCCCGGGAACCATGCCCCGCTGCCCCGAGTGCGGGTACGTGGAACGACTCGCTTTGAAACTTGCTGCTTTGCTTTTGAACTCTGCTCTGTGGGAGTTTGTTTGCTTTCTGGCTAGACTTTCAGGTTACAGAGTTAACCTTGGGTGCACTACGAGAGTGTAAACAAGATAGAATTATGGTTTTTTTTCCTGCATAGACTCCTTTAGTTTGGGAAAGACCTTCAAGATCATCCAGTACAACCATTAACTGAACTCTGCCATGCCCAGTGCTAAACCACATCCCTAAGCTCCATATCTACACAACTCCAGAACACACAAACACTCCATGAACTCCATGAACACATCCAGAGATGGCAATTCAATCACCTCTCTGGCCTGTTCGATGCCTGGCAAACCTTTCAAAAACATTTTTACTAATATCCAAAATAAGCTTCTCCTGGTGCAACTTGAGGCCATTTCCACTTGTCATTTCACTTGTTACTTGTGAGAAGAGACAAACACCCACCTTTCTCACCTCGCCTCAACATGAGGAAGAACTTTACTGTAAGGGTTACAAAGCACGGGAACAGGCTGCCCAGGGAGGTTGTGGAGTCTCCTTCTCTGGAAACTTTCCAGACCCATCTGAATGTGACTTGCCCTACGTTCTATGGACCTGCTTGAGCAAGGGATTTGGACTTGACATCTGGAGGTTCCCTCCAACCCCTGATGATCTGTGTGTGTGTGTCTACAACCTTCTTTCAGGTCGCTGTAGAGAGCAATAACATCTCTCCTCAACCTCCTTTCTTCAGACTGAACAGCACCAGTATGCTCAGCTGCTCCTCATAAGGCTCGTTCTTTACCAACCTGGTTGCCCTTCTTTGGACCCACTACAACACCTCAATGATTTTATTGTATTGACTTGCCCAAAACTGATCACAGATTGCCAATAATGTGATATGGATGTCAAAGTACTAAGGGTTAGCAGTGCTGTTGGGCAAAAAGCAACGTTACTGCTGCAGTGTGAAGAGAATAAATGTTTTTCAGTTACAATTTAAGAGCCAGACCCACTTTCATGCAGGTGTGCGAAAGGCAATAGGAAGCCCTTAAGGCTTGTGTGTTTTGTAGTTTTTTAATTTTCCCAGGGCTTGTTAAATACTTATCACATAAAGGTCATGCACTTGTTAGTTTTATTTGTGAGTATTGCTGAGTTTTGGTTTAACTCATGTAGCTGTTCTTCCTCTGTCACAAACCCAGCTGCTGGTCACGTGAATTGCCCTTTCGAAAAAGCAGACATCTGATGTTCATCATGGGTTCTCTGCCTTTTCTGCATAATCCAAATGGTAACTTCTGAAAGCATCTAGTGAGCTTTGTATTTCTGAGTCAGTATTTCTCAACATTTCATGTCAGCATTACTCTTTCCTCTAAGCTGATAGCCCAGAGAAACTCCAAATCTCTACTTCAAACAACATGTTTTAAATGCTCTTGTAGATGGTATTTCACCATCCTGATAAATTATACAGTGTTCAAACACTTTGAGCAATGTGAGTTCTCAGATCCAAATTCCACTGTGTTACTTTTGTGTCCTAACATTTGTTTTCAGAATTATGTAGATGCTTGTTTGAAGGAGAGTCGTATTTATGCACACAGCTGTGGGTTTTTTTTCCTTGGGTTTCACCACACTGCAATTCAGCAAACTACTACTCTGTGATCAGGTCTGTGGTAGAAGGAACCCATAATATAGCAGCCTGCTCAGAAAATTGTCAGTTGTGTAGTTACAATTACAGAATCATTTTGGTTGGAGGAGACCTTTAAGGTCGTGAAGTTCAACCATCAGCCCAGCACAGTCAAGTCACCACAAGTTTGTGACCCTCAACACCATAGAATGATGGAATCATTAGGGATTGGAAGGGACTTTGAAAGGTCATCTAGTCCAATCCCCCCGCCACAGCAGGATCACCCAGATCAAGTCACACAGGAACACGTCCAGGTAGGTCTTAAACATCTCCAGATCCACATGTTTTTGAAATATGTCCAGGGCTGGTGACTCCACCGCTTCACTGGGCAACCCCTTCCAGTGCTTTACAACCCTTTCAATTTTCAGCTAATATCCAACCTAAGCCTCCTCTGGTGCTGCTTGAGGCCATTTTCTCTCATCTATCGCTTGTTCCTTGAGATAAAAGAGCAACCCCCATATAAAACAACCTCCTTTCATGTAGCAGAGAGTTTCTCCCCTCAGCCTCCTTTTCTTCAGACTAAACAGCAACAATTCTTTCAGCCACTCCTCATAGGTCTTGTGATCTAGACTATTCACCAACTTTGTTGCCCTTATTTAGACACCTCAATCCCTTTCTGGTGATGACAGGACCAAAACTGAACACAGTATTCTAGGTGTGGCCACACTAGTGGCAATTGCAGTGGTACAATCACTTCCCAAATTCTGCTAGCCACACCATTTCTAATAGGAGCCAGGAGAATGCTGGTCTTCTTGGCCACGTAGCCAAATACTTTAAACTCTTAAAATACCTGCTGTTTGCTGTGTCACTTAGTCTTAAATACAATCTCTAATCAAGGCATAGTCAAGTCATATCATGCAGTGATAAGATAAATTACCAATCTTACAAATTGTAAGGGGTAAACAGGAGGTAAAAGTCACAAGGTATTTATGAACATATAGAATTTGTAGTAGATTGTCATTGGTTGAACCACTGATCTGGTCCAGGATGAGAGTAACCAATTAATTTAGTTACTGTGCTAAGGGGCCAAAAGTGAAAAAAAAAACAAACCACAAAAAACCGACAGAAGGATTCAAAAACATTTGTAAAAGTAGAAGGGAAAAACAAAGACTGGCTCAATTTGGGGAAAAATGACCAGACATATTTAATTCACACAACATAAAAACCCCCTAAGATATACAGAGATTAATTATGCATTCTTACATAACCAGGCCAACACTACCTCACAGAATCACAGACTAATCATGGTTGGAAAGGACCTCCTAGATCACCAAGTCCAACCAGACCCTACAACAACAACATACCTAAATACCTGATTGATCTATTAAGAGAAAATACCCCCCTACAGGACTGCTACTATAGCAGGTCCTGAAGCACCATGTCTACACATTTCTTCAAGACCTCCATGGATGGTGACTCAACCACCTCCCTGGGAAGGCCGTTTCAGTGCCTCACCACTCTTTCTGTAAAGAATTTCTTCCTGGTATCAAATGCAAACCTCCTCTGCCTCAACTTCAGATCATTTCCCCTGGTTTTATCATTAGTTACTAAGAAGAAAAGGCCAACACCCACCTCTCTACAACCTCCTTTCAGGTAGTTGTAGTGGGCAATGAGGTTCCCCTCAGCCTCCTCTTCTCCAAACTAAACATGCCCAGCTCCCTCAGCCTCTCCTCATATGGCTGGTTCTCTAGACCCCTCAGGAGCTTGGTAGCTCTTCTCTGTTCCAGGATCTCAAAGTCTTTCCTATAAGGAGGGCCCAGAACTGAACCCAGTACTCAAGGTGAGGCCTCACAAGGGTCAATTACAAGACTTTCTGCTGACCACGTTCTTCCTGATACAAGCCAGGTAGAAGAAACCTCCAAAAGTTCTTTTTCTTATGGAAATGGGGTAGCATTTCAGTCCATGCATATGTTCTTCAGTGCCAAGGGATCTTTCAAGGGACAATTTTTTGATCCATCTGCCTCCAAGCCAGTCTTCAGTTTCCAGAGAGCCAATTGCCATGGCCACTAATAAGGGGAAAACACTTTCTATTTCAGCAAAACCTTCCCTCTGCTGATCTTTGAAGTACCACTCCCTCTGTCCATCTGAGGGAACATGGCTGCCATGCCCAGGTCAGTGGCAATGTACCTCTTCTCTGAACAAAAAGACAAAAGCAAATTGAAGGAGGAGCCAGAAGCCTGAAACTGGAAGCTCCAAACCAGTCATACCAGTTCACAGAGCCAAAAAATTTGCACAAATTACCATAGCAACTTGCCAATGCCTCAGGTCAAGAAGCCCACCTAATTAACCTACTACAGGGAGTGAAACACACAAAAGTAGCCTAAGGCAGAGAATGAGGCAGCTTTATAAAGGGGAGATGAGAAGAGGCAGCATCTTGGAAAGAGGATGACATGGTGGACTTCTTGAAAAACGAGTCTGATCAAAGAAGGAAGAGACAAAAAAGCTGCTGATCACCGAGGAATTGAACAGTTATGTTGCTTGTTCCCATTCCTGGAATAAACTGATAAAAAATGTAAGTACAAAATCCTGGGGCTTTTTTCTTTTCTTTGGAGGAGGGTGTTTCTAAGTTAGCATGAACAGGTCTGGAAACAAGGCTTCAGCTGTGACTGAAAGGATTATCAATGGTAGGCTGGAAGCACTGGAATGCTTTTTTTCCCTGAGACCATCTCCAAGTGACAATAATGCTATTAGACTTGCTGAGTCACCCATGAGAAAGTCACATCCCTTATATTTTATCCTTGTGCATTCATTACACCTCTAGCCTGGGACTGGCGAGGCGAGGAGCTAGTGCACTTAAAGGAAGTGGTTCAGCCACATCAGCACTGTGCTCACCCAGGCACAGCAGGACACTCATTATTTTATTGTCAGTTCCACAAACTCATAAGAACTCTGCAAACACCTGTGTTAGAGCAAGTGCCTGTATCTGTAGGCAAGCGCAAACTTGACGGAAAGCGTGTGCACCCAGTCCTTAAAATCCTCAGAGGATTTTCCTGATTGTAGGGGCTTAATTCAGCTCAGAGTTCCTTAATGCTGATGGATGCAAACACCTTTGTATTTAGAGGACAACTCCTACCTGTTGCCAAAAGTTTCAGTGTTCTTTGCATTTATGACAATTACCACTGACTACAAGCAGAGAAATTTGTCTGATGGCCTAGATGCACATTTTGAAATCCCACTGCAGACACTGGAAACTGTGTTGGGGGGTATCTACCCAAGTTATGGATAAATGCAGCATTAAAATCTGAACTAGAGCAGGAGGAGATAAGGGTAGCACTAGCAGGCTCTCTCCACCCAAAAGTTTATAAGGATTTTTGTAACGTGATGCATAGTGAGCGCAGTAAGTTACAAGGCAGGCTCAGAGACAAAAATATAGTGGTGTGGGGGTGGAAACAGCACACACAGAAGAAGGGGCACCAGCAAGATTTAGCAATAAAAGAGCAACTGTGCCAACCTGCAGCAAAGCACAGAAGAGTGCAGGTTATTTTCCAGCCCAGAAGGAAAGGCAGCCCCTCATCCTAAATAACTGTTAGCTCACCAGCTTACAAAGAATGAAGTTGGTGACCTAACTGCCATTAAGATAACCCCTGAAACAGCAGAAACCTGCATTTTGAAAGCAAAACCGTGTTATTTTCATGTGTACGAGACAAGTGAAGCCTAAGAAAAGGGGAAACTACAGGCAGGGGTGGGGAAGGGACGGACTCGATTTTGCTTTACTGAGCAGTGTCATTGGAATGGCTGTGAGGCTTTCTAACTTTTAGAACTTGAACTTTTGACCCTTTCTCTACAGTCTAGAAAAGATCTTTTACAGAATTATTTCTATATACTGCAAAGTAGTTTTCATTGTCTGTAACAAAGCACTGTGAACCAAAGTTTTGCTTGTACTCCCTTCTTTAAGTTGTTTGTAGCTCAGACTGGCAATGCTGTTGTAGTTTGCTTAGGGTTGTTCAGTTTGGGATTGAAATTTGGGATAAGGAGAAGGTGAGGTGGAGGAGGATTTTGTAGTCATTAAATGTTTTATGTTAAATCTTGCAGTTTAAAAGCAATTTGCTGTTTTTACAGTTGCATTCCATTACATTTCCAGCAAGATCAGATGACCCCAACAGACTACATAGGAATGTGACCCAAAGGGGAACTCAGGGTGTCTTTTACGTGTAAAATTCTAATATTCTATTTCAAGATGCTGCCTGTTCTATGTTCTTTGGTCTGAGTTGCCTGATTGGAAGTTTTGCTTCTAATCAGGCTCATATCTCTGTAATTTCTAATTAAAGATCTCTCTTACTTTGTCACCTGCAAGGGTGTATACGAAGGGACCACTTAATACAACACGGATGATGGTCATTGGATAGATAACAACTGAAGAAAGATCAGCTGGAACTCCTGATTCATCTTTTGCAGTAAGGATGAACTCTCTCATCATTCATGTTCTTGTCTATTGGAGGCTGAAATTTGTTTTGAAGTTTGTTATGACTTACAGGTCTTCCCTGTAGTGACCTTTCAGCTGTTGGACCAGCTGTGTCTAGCTAGGACAGACACTATTTGCCTTAGTAGCATAATCCTAGTTGTCTAAGCAACTATTAGAATAAAGCTAAATTGTATTTCCTTGGACAAAGGAAACTATTCCAGAATGATAATGGTGTCTCTTTCGGAAGCCTGGAATGACATGACTAGGGTAATCTCAGAATTGTAACGCAGTTGTTAGTCATCATCTGCTTAGCTTGTGGCTGTGGATTTTCTGTGAAAATAATGCACACAAACAAAAGCCTTCCTGTGCTGTTTGCACATCGATTCTACAGAGGGGAGCCAGACAGGATGCAAAACTGTTAGGCAAAGTCACCTTCATTGTTAAAATTCCTTTGGCAGCAAGCACTGTAATTATTTGTCTGAATGATATGCTAATTTGAAGATAAAACTGTTAAGTGGAATTTTTATTCAATACTACAGTAAATGATCACATTCCCTCCTTTCAAGCAGGTCAAGAGTCATGAGAATGTATTCACAGATATTTCAGTTGCTCTTCAGAATATCTGCTGTTCCCCACCTTGACCTGATGATAGCAAATTCAAAACCTGATGATACCTGTTACAAAAGGGTTTGAACAGTTGCTTTTCTGAGGTTTGAACTCCTGAAAGTGTATTGCAGATGGGTTCGTGGTTCTGAGAAGTACCTCCTCTTGCTACCTCCTTGAGCATAAGTGATACCGTTCCTAGAACATCCTGCAAATGATACATGCACATGGAGTAGTTCTGTTTGGTGATCCAGACCCAGTGGACTTTGTTGACTTTTCTGGTAAGAAGAAATTATATCTATATTACATAGGTGTCATTAGATCATGGTTATCTTTCCAGGCATTAGGTGTGTCACAACCAGATGAATCTGGATGGATTTTCAAGTTACATTCTGCTTTACTAGTGATTATAGCAAAGCCACTACTGTGATAGTGTGTTATTGTGATACTGGAAGTTGCCTGTGACTATACTGAAGACATTCCATGGAAGGAGAACACAAAATGGGTTCTATCTAAAACATTTTGGTAGAAAATATTCAGTAATCAAAAGAAAGACAACTAGGAAGCAAAGCTATTCACTAGGTTTAAAATATTTAGCTTCATTTACTGTATCTGTAACCTAAAAAATTGGTATCAATGGTGTCTCTCCCCTTTCCATGAGCCCAGATGAAGATATTATCTGGAGATGTCTGAGAAATGTGTTTAACTGTACTACAGTTAACACAAGATATGAAGAGGTTATTTAATTAGGAAATATATTAAAATACAAAAAGATGAGCAGAGGGGAATTAGAAGTCATTCTAAAACTTTCCCCTTTTTTATTTGTTGTTCTTGGAGTTATGTTTTCCACCAAGTCCTAAACACCTAATCCATAAACAACAAATTTTCTAAGACCATTAATCTGCTTATGGGGGAAGTTAAGGGTTTAGAAAATGAGAAGAATGGAACAGCTAAGAGAAAAATAAATACTCATTCTGCAGTATCAGCAGCCCCAGGTGTTCAGAGCCATTACTCAAGCTCTAAGAATCATCACATTGGATATAACACTTGTTTATTATTTATAACAGTTTCCTCTGTTTCCTGAACCTCTAATGTTTTCAGGCTTTGAAGTCACAAAGGCTACAAAGTCTTACATATTCTTGCATTGAATGACATGGATTCAAACTTTAAGAAAGCAGATAAATATTGTAAGTTATAATAAATGTGTAGGGCTTGGCAAAAACCATGAGCCTACTGGAGAACTTATCATACTTTCCTTCCATTGTGCCTCATCAATGTTTGTGTCTTCTCCCAGGATGAAGAAGTTTATTAGTAGGTGCTCTCAGAGCTGAAGCTCTTGCTGGATAGACCTTCAAGGTCATGTTTCAAAGTGACTTCATTCTTTTGGTCATTTGTTTTGCTGCCCACTTAAAGCAGTTTGTTCCTAACAAAGACTGACACAAAAACCCTCTACAAACTGTAGACAGTTAATGTAATCATCAAAAAGACCCACAGGAAATCTAAACTCCTTAAATGAAATGATGGTTGTCATGCATTAGGAAGAGGACAGTGCAGAGGAATACAACACTCATTGCTTGTTTGAACTACACTTCCCCTGGTTTTGTTAGAAACAGACCCAAAATAGTCTCCTCTGGATACTTTACAGCACCAGCCAGTTGCTGCTTCCCTGAAGGAGGTTTAAAAACTGGTCCTATGTCAAGTCCAAATTGTTTTTTGTGTATTAAAGGGACTTTGACGTCCCTCCTTCACCAGAAAAACCTGTTCTTCAGGCACTCCTTCATGCCTAGTTGCATAGTCAGAGAGACCATTATGAAGAATCTTTCATCAGGTGAGATTTATATACCAAACGTATCCTTGACTAAAGCTTTGGTATCTCAGAGCGTTTGTACGGGGGTTTTGGTTTATCTTTGAGATGCTGTTTTTCTCCTCATTTTTTTGCAAGAATTTTTACTGTTTTAAAGAAGGTCTTTCTGATTCCAACACCCTCTACAAGGGAGGAGATATCTGCAAAGTCCACCACAAGCCATTTTGCATTAAATTAAGGATTATTACTTTCTTCACATCAACTCATGTTGCCAGAACTCTCATTTCCCTTAACACACACATACACACACCTCTTCTATCAACCTGAGTCACCTAGACAGGGAGGCATGAGGTGGAGCCCCAACCCCAGGTTTCCTGTGTGGGTTCTTCCTCCTTTTACCAGGAGGACTAATTGCCACTTGTCCGTTCTCATAATTTACACCCACTTCCCAGAAAGACAGACAAGTTTCTCCACAGTTTATCATGTAGTGCTTGGAACAGTGTAAGCCACTGCTGCTGACGTGAGGACGTCAGCTGTACATCTAAGGTCCTGAAGGATCAGCAAAGGTATAATCTTAGATAGGCTTTTGCAGAGTGACTCACACACCTGAGTATTAATCCTTGCAGCAAAGGCACATCCTAAAGTAAGACACTGAAATTCTCCATAGGAAATCCTACAGCTTCTTGCTAATTCTTAGAACAAGAACTCTGGATATAGGTCCTGTGGAAATGCCAACCTGAAAAAGGATTTGTAAGCCCAAAACACATGTCTCATCTTGCCTCTCTTCCTTAATGTCAGTGGGTTTAGCAAAGAATATACTTTTTTCTTCAGACAGAACATACATTACTTCAGGCTTATTTATGCCTTATATTACAAGCAGCATAGATGCTGCAGTCACATTATATCCTCACACTAAACCAACCCTACAGTCACTTAGACTTTATTGAGAGACATTACATATAAACATTACTTGATCTGGACTACTCTGGAGACAAAGTTGAGATGCAAAGTAACAGACACGGCTAAATTCTCTTAAATAGTCACGTGCAGGAGTCTGCAATGCAGTTTTGAGTTGAAATTCAGATCTGCTTAGTCATCACACTGATTAGAGATTTTGGATTTACACAGCCTGGCTAACAGCCATTTATAAACCTGCTCTTGCTAGATTCCCGCAAGGATCACTGTTTCATTTGTGAGATAGAACAGAACTGCCAGAAAAAGCCTGATTTACTCCAAACTCAACAGTGCTTTGGAGGAGAAAAGGGAAAGGAGAAAGGAAGTGTTCTGCCCAGCTCTGACACGTGATTGCTTTTAACATTGTTCTTTTGAATTTGTATTCAACTGGTTAATCAAAGAACAACATTAGCTATATCAAGTTAATCCTCAATACAAGTTACAATTGAAACCTTCTTTAGTATCTTAAAGTATTGCCAGAGTTAAAACCCAAACTCTAATTTAAGCTCTGAATTATCTAACAAAAGAGCAAGGGTGGAACAGAGACTTTCCAGTTACAAAACATCAATCAGCTGCCCTAGATCTTTCCTTACGCCTTTCTGGAGCAGTCTAGTGAGCAAATAGAAATTACATCTGGGGAAAGCAATAAAATCAAGTTAGAATAATATTGTGTAACTTGAAGATTAACAAACCCCACACATTAAAAATCACAGTGCCGTATGCATGCAGCTGTGGAAAACAAACACCTGCCCTGCAAAGCCTCCTAGTGTTCACCTCCAACTGTTACTCTCTCTGCTCACCCAGTGCCTTTTTCCTTTCACCTCATCCTGCAATATCTGGGCTTTATACTTCTATGCACTTCTGTTCCTCCTCTTTCATACTGAGAATATGATTCCCTCCTCCTTTCTGCTCCTAGGTCCCTAGAGTGGCAACATATCCATATTCCTTGGCACTGAGCAGGAACGTGTGCTGCCACCCTTTGCCTTGCACCTCAGGAGGGTACCATCCCAGGGCAGTGAGCAAGCTGACAGCCTTCATCTATCTTCTGCCTCTCCTCAAGCCAAAGAGCTTCTATCTAGAGCAAAGCTGCTACAACAGTGCTTCTGGATCTAATGCACTGGTCGTTCTCCCTAGAGGAGAAAAGAAATGTCTGTTCCCACCACGTAGCTTCCCAGTAACTGTGAACTGGTTTAAACAGACGTATTGACTGCAGTCTGCTATTACAGCAGGTCCTGTTGTTGGCTTTGCTGTTTCATCTAAAGCTGCCTTCTGTGGAATCATGTATCTGAGCCACATGATGATGAAAGATTCTGCTCTAGGCAAGCAAGTTTTCATCCTTCCTCTTGACACAGAATTGCTTATGTATGCAAATCCTACAGCTTCAGAAAAACAGGGAAGTAAAGGAGGTGCTGTTATGTGATATAGACACCACAGGATTTAAAACCCTCCATCTTTGTTACTCCTGCTGCTCTAGTCTCCAAAAACTTCTGTATTTTCCACTTCACTACTGAAATAACTTCTATAATCACTCAGTTAAATCAGACAGAACTAAAATTGACATGTTCAAGTGTTCTGTACTAGTGTGATCAAAACACATGTAGACATCTGACTCCAGCCTGTGGGTTAGGATTGGGTAGCTCTATTCCAAACAGTGTTCCACAAGCAGATTAATATTTCAAAGACTCTCATCAGTATTCTTCTCCAGTATCTGGAGATTTCCATGACTCAACTCAGAAGACCTCTTTGTCACTTTAGAATTCCGTACTCAAAAAGAGCTATAAAAAGATAGAACTTTGTTCCCCAAAGACATTTCTTTCTGGAATAATAAGGATAAATGCCTTTCTTTTCTTACCTTGTGTAAGAGCTGTGTGTAGAATTGCCTTAATTCATTTGGTTTCACACAGCTAGGACAGGGCAAGTTACACAGAAGTTGTCTTAGTTTTGTAAAGTTCTTCTTAAGCCTGTACATAATGTCTAGAGAAAGTTCAACTGTGGAATGAATTAGAATGAGTTGGAATGAATCTATAATGAACTGGGTTCCTGCTCTAGACCTAGAGCAAGCACACTCACATCAATTTACACAGAACATTTTCTTTTTATTTTTCTTTACACACATGATGAACATCTTCATCTATGTGAAGAACACAGCTGCTGATCGAAAGATTTCAGAAGGGAAGCGGAAAGAACATCAATTTAAACACAGAGAATGAAACCATTGGAGTGACACTTTGTGATGTCTTTTTCTTTTATTAAAATGACATTTAAATTTCAGAGTAGAGCTGGTTTTAAGATAACATTTTGTTGGTTCAGGTGCAGATGCCTACGACTCTGGTTACCGCCTGTAGGTTTTAGGATTTTAGGCACCGAGTAGGTAGGACACATGCTCCCTTGTATCTTTTCCCAGCAGTCAAGTTTTTGTTTGTATGACTGTACTTAATGTTGTGACACAATCCCAAATTTATTTTTGGCTCCAGTTTTATTTATTCCTACTTTATTGAAGAATCTGTAGGTGTTTGATCTTCACAGAATCACAGAACATTAGGGATTGGAAGGGATCGTGAAAGGTCAATAGCCCCACCATAGGCTATCCACCTAGACCAAGTCACACAGGAGCATATCCACACAGGTTTTAGACATCTCCAGAGAAGAAGACTCCACAACCCCCCTGGGCAGCCTGTTCCAGTGCTCTGTCACCAGGGAAGAAGTTCCTTCTCATGTTGATGTGGAACCTCCTATGTTCCAGCTCACACCCATTGCCCCTCGTCCTTTAGATGACATTGAGAAGAGCCTGGCTCCATCCTCCTGACACCCACCCTTCACATATTTATAGACATTAATGAGGTCACCTCTCAGTCTCCTTTCCTCCAAGCTATAGAGACCCAGCTCCTTCAGCCTTTCTTCATAAGGGAGGTGTTCTACTCCCTTCATCATCTCTATGGCTCTGCTCTGGACTCTCTCCAGCAGTTCTGTGTCCTTCTTGAACTGAGGGGCCCAGGACTGGACACCATACTCCAGATGTGGTCTCACTAGGACAGAGTAGAGGGGCAGGAGAACCTTTCTTGACCTTCTCAAGTATTTGGGGTAGGTCTTTCTTTTCAAGAACAAGGGAAAACACAGCTTGTTCTGCAGGTCATAAACTGTCTTAGGCCAGGCAATAGGATTGATTCAACATTTCTCTTAATAAAATCCAACACCTGAACTAATAAAGGGCACTTTTCTTCACAATAAATATATTTGTAAGTTGTTTAGTTCAAAATGACAACAGCTACAAGGAAAGTACACTTTTTAAAGTGCCATGACAATAAGTAAAACTACATGTCTACTGCTAAATTTACCAAGAAGAGGCCCCCAGTGATGGCCACATGCACACGTTAGCCTGATCTGACTGCCTCTGTCTCCTCACATGCCCTGTTGCTGACTACCATAATTTTCCTTCTGCTTGTACAAGCACTGGGGCTTTGCAGTCAGACAACTGAAGGAGCACACACCACCCAGCTGGCAGCAGCATTTAATCAGCAGGATTAGATCATGTTGAACTGGCTGTATAATCACGAGGTGATTCTGCAAAATCATGCCTTGCATCTTAAGAGGCTGCACATTTTAATCGTGTTATAGCTTGTGTGATACAGAGCAGGAAACCTATGGAATAGAAGCCTATTTCCACTTCAGTGTGACACAGCTGACAGTAGTACTGAAGGAAAAACTGTGATGAAGGAATTAGTAGGTGGGATATTGGCTTTTTATATAACACCAAAATTAGGTTTGCCGCCAAGTAAAAGGAGGAGGGGTGAGGAAGTGAATTGTTTCCTGTTTTGCTTTCAGAAAATTGTTTACTTCAGAATGTCTTTAAAAATGCTTTAAACAAGCTGTTTGGATTAAGTAGCAGGTCAAGGGAGGTGATTCTCCCCCTCTACTCCTCTCTGGTGAGACCCCACCTGGAGCACTGCGTCCAGTTCTGGAGCCCTTGTTACAAGAAGGATGTGGAGATGCTGGAGCAAGTGCANATCCTGCTGTGGCAGGGGGATTGGACTAGATGATCTTTTGAGATCCCTTCCAATCCCTAATGATTCCATGATTCTATGATTCTAAAACAATAATTATAAATGCTTGAGTTACTCCGTGTCTTTTAGGACTGAGGCTTTGATCTTTGCTATATGCTGTCTCAAGCTCATCTTTACTACAGACCATCGCGCTGTTACTTAGCAAATAAGGAATCTTTTATCATGCTAGGACTTGCATTTAAAGTCTTTGCTGAGACTGTAAAAATACTTTCTCTTGTATAAGCTTAAAGCTGTGTTTAATATTTTTTCCACAAGTGATAGGGAAATTTTCCAAAGCAAATCAAGTCATCTGTTCCTTACGCGTTTGTTGTTGTATAAGACGCAGAGTCCTGCTGCAGGGTTTTCAGATCGCCTTCTGCAAGGTAACAGAGATGCGTGTGTGGGCACGTGTGTGTGAGCATGCATGCGTGTGCACATTCGTGTTCATCTCTCTTACATGTTTTTCATTCATGCCTTTGAGCCCTTTGGCTAATTCCAACGAAATTAATTCAGGACTAGAGTTCTAAAATTAAATGTTTCTACGAGGCTTGGAGAGCGGCCAAGTGAAAGAAGGAAACCTTAGCAGTGTTTTGATTAAAGGAGAAGTTATAGTGTAAGTACATGCGTTATTAGATACTACCTAGAGAATCTACCTTGAGGACACCCTCTATAAATATCTCAGATGTGGTAAAAGAGGACTTTCTCACCCTATACCTAAACTGGATGGTGCATGTTACGATAAATGCAACATGCAAAGCTGTGTGATTTGATGTCTTCTTTCTTTACCAACTTTGTGAGTCTTTCCAAGTTCTCCATCACACGTAGCTTTTGATGTTACTAACATAAGTCCCTAGAATATGTGAACCAAGGTCCTTGGTTTCATGAAGCTCCTTGAAAGGTCTTGAACGATACCTGTTGCCTCCATCCAGCTTGTTTAGAAGTTTGTTGCCTGCAGGCAGCAGAGCCAAGCAGGTCAAGCCTGCTACAGGAACATACATCCAGCCCTGCTAGTCTGTCTTCCACCCTTTGGGATCTCCGTGGGGTTTGTAGAAATACTCTGCAAGGAGAGCACTAACTGGAATGTCTGAAGATAGGCAGGCAAAACGTCTCGCCCCATTTTCCCCTGTTAACCCACAGGGCAGTCTAGCAGAGACTTAGTGCTGCAGCCTCCTTCAAAGATCTCCAAAGCACTGGGTGACATAGGTTTAAGGAACTGAAAAGACATAAAAGTTTGTAGGACATGCCCCACTTTTTTCCACTGGTCTAATACTTCCAAGCAAAATACACCGTGACAGTATAAAAGTTGATGCTTTATCATGAGCGTCATGTGTGTCTCAGAATCAGAGTATCTTAGGGATTGGAAAGGACCTCGAAAGATCATCGAGTCAAGATCATCGAAAGATCATCCAGGGAGGCTGTGGAGTCTCCTTCACTGGAGATGTTGAAAACCCACCTGGATGTGTTCCTGTGTGACTTGGTCTAGGTGATCCAGCTGTTGCAGGGGGATTGGACTGGATGAGCTTTCGAGGTCCCTTCCATCCCTAATGATTCTGTGATTCTATGATTCTAGTCCAATCCCCCTGCCAAAGCAGGACCACCTAGACCAAGTGGCACAGGAACACTCAGCTACATCATATGTGTCACAGCTCTTACACCTACTCTTAAATATGATCTTGGTTTTCATTAATACAAGCCAACACACATGAAAAAGAAGTTTGTTGCGTTGTGGTTATTATCTCGTTCTTATTTTGTGGTTGAAGAGAAAACTTGGAGAACTGATGTCATGACAAAAAAGCAAGTCAAAAGAAATAAAAAACCCTACAACCCTGCACTTATAAAAATAATCTCAGATTGTTTACAGATATGTCTTGTGATTTTGCCTCATGATTCTGAATGTCCTTGTGTATTAATAGCACAACTTGACTGGATGAAAAAGTCAGAGAGGACATGCAGGATACTCATAGCAACAGGGGTACTACAGTGACACACTACTTTTAGATTTTTTTGTTTGCTCTCCATTTGGCACAGAATACAACCCTGCTGTAAAAATGTGCTGCAAATTGCAATTTGGTCTTTTCTGGTTATTCTAAATGCAAATATATTCAAGATGTTTGGTGAAGAAGTAAAGTTTTCTTCTCTGTGAAACTGCATTTAGTACAGAAACTGGAAGGAGAAGAGACGGGTTTATTGCTACTCTTCCTTTAAACAACAGGCTCTTCTTTTTTTGGCAACAGATTTCCCAGATTCCAAAAGGCTAACAAAATATAAGGACAACGATTTACCTCTTTTATGTTCATGATAGAGGACATTTGGGGAAATAATAATAATCCCTGCATGAAACAATTGCTTTGAAGACAACCAGCATTCAAAGCCAAGTGGATTATGTAGCCTTTTCACGTAGCTGGGTACAGGTAGAGTAAGACTTCAGAAGAACTTATGGAGTTCATGATCTTTTATGGACCTTTTTGGGAATGTTGGTATTTCTAAAATATTTTACTATACACACTCATATGGAAGAACACTGATATATAAAACAG
This sequence comes from Rhinopomastus cyanomelas, assembly GCA_013400115.1. NCBI lineage: Eukaryota > Metazoa > Chordata > Aves > Bucerotiformes > Rhinopomastidae > Rhinopomastus > Rhinopomastus cyanomelas. The sequence continues at coordinate 117,424 of VXBP01010041.1, forward strand.
TGTCTAATTAAAAACTTTAGGCATCTGTGAATACATTCCATAGTTCAATCACAAAATCATATGTAGAGACAAGCTGTTTTGTAACTAAATATATCATTCCTTAGATCCAAAATCTAAAATGCACAATGCAGAAAAGGTACCTTCTGCACCATTTCAATTATTTTAGTTCAAAATAAGGTTGTTGAGCAGCCTGTAATGTCTTTCCACAAGACCTAGAATTACAAAATTCAACGTTCTTGATAATTTTAAGTTAAGAAAGTACTTTCAAATCTATTTAATAACACTGATTTTCTGAGGGAAAAAAAAGACCCAAATCCAAGTCTAAAAGTCACATTAATTTCTAGCTTTCTTCTGTGTTTTTTCATAGTGGTTTTAATCTGAAAACTATGACCACTTCTTATAAAGGGGTAATTCTGAGCATGTTCTTTGTTGTTGGTCTGGGTGATCCTGCTGTGTCAGGGGGATTGGACTAGATGATCTTTTGAGGCCCCTTCCAATCCCTAACATTCTGTGATTCTGTGAAACTCCTGCATTTTAGCAAAATGCTTTAGATACTGAAGTGATATTGGGTTAATTACATGATTCTGAGCTACCACCGAAGTGTAAGACCAACAAATGCTGAAGAAGAATGAACCTCTGGATCAATACATCTCATGTGAAATCAGCTCATATTCCATGAATTCAGAGCTGACCCTGTCTTGTAGAGCTCAAAGCAGACAATGCCCTAGGCCTGGCATTCCCACAGTGGTTTTGCCATCCCTAGATTTTGAGTACAAGGTGTCACTGATGAGCATTTCAGTTGTGAGGCTCATTCTACACTGTTTCTGTCAATCAAACTGTAATTATGTTTATTCATGAAAATCTGTAGCTGTTTCTGATCCTCTCCCAAGCTTCTAACATTGGTGCAGGAATACCGTAAGATTCTTTATTTTGCCAACTTTATAACAATCTGTCTGAATTTCTTCTTAATCATATTATCTTTTTTTTTCCCCTCATCTAAGTCCCAGGAGACATAGTTTAGTGAGTTGTATCTTCCACAGTGATGGGTCTACCTTTGTGCTTAGTGAAGAACTGACTTAAAATTAAAACTCAAAAGAATGCTACAGTTACATGAGGAAGCTACTAATAGGTGGAAAAATTTGCAAAGCTGTTTATTTAAAAGATAGAAAGTATAACTAATACACTTCCTATCTGTCAAACAGACAGCAGTGCCTAAATCCACATGTATGATCGAATTTGTGACAAAATGTTTTCAAGATTACTGTCTTTTATTCATTGTCAAAATTGCCTGGTAGGAAGTCTCTTGAAGACTAAAACTTGCATCCTCTGCAGCAATGCAGATCACAACTAATGCAAAATCAGTGAATGCTTCCCCACAGTCTTTGTCTCAGCTAGTGTCACTGAGGTTTATGAATGTACACCTATGTTCAATTATCTTTGTAGGATAATTCTGTTTCTGAGAGGATATCAGAAGCTGTCTGGTTGATTAATTATATCAGCTGAGCCACTCAAATCCATATTTTTGTGTTGGGTTTTGTTCTGCAGGATAACTAATTCTGTAGCAGAATCACAGATCAGTAGAGGTTGGAAGGGACAGTGAAAGATCATCTAGTCCAATCCCCCCACCACAGCAGGATTAACTAGACCAAGTCAAACAGGAACATAGAATCATAGAATCACTGGGGATTAGAAAAGACCTCGAAAGATCATCCAGTCCAATCCTCCTGACACAGCAGGATCACCTAGACCAAGCTGCACAGGAACACATCCAGGTGTGTTTTAGACATCTCTAGAGGAGACTCCACAACCCCCCTGAGCAGCCTGTTCCAGTGCTCTGTCACCCAAACTGGGAAAAAGTTCCTTCTGATATTGATGTGGAACCTCTTATGTTCCAGCTTAAAACCATTGCTCCTTGTCCTATTATTAGATGACACTGAGAAGAGCCAGGTTCCATCCTCCTGACACCCACCCTTCAAATATTTATAGACATTAATGAGGTCACCTCTCAGTCTCCTTTTCTCCAAGCTCAAGAGACCCAGCTCCCTCAGCTGTTCCTCATCAGGGAGATGCTCCACTCCATCATCTCTGTGGCTCTGCTCTGGACTCTCTCCAGCAGCTCTGTGTCCTTCTTGAACTGAGGGGCCCAGAAGTGGACACAATATTCCAGATGTAGTCTCACAACAGCAGAATAGTAACACGAGAAGTTCTCCAAGTGAACAAAGACAGAGGGTTCATGTCAGGGCCCCAAGTGCTCAGAGGGGCTACAATTGCTGTGAGAGGCCTTATGTGGAACCTTCACCAACATAGCTGCTGCCATTGGCCCAAGACCTCAATTTAAGCCCTGGCCCAAGCCATCAGTCTCTGAGCTCTGTTGCAGTTGTACTTCTTTTCAGGTAATTTTTTGTTGGGGTGTTGTTTTGGTGACTTGAATCTGTTACTCTGCCTTTTCCTGATGGTATCTGGGTAGTTGGGGGTACCTGTTGCCATCACTGTCCCTCCTTTGCCTGCCATGGTGGGATCGTGCTCTGCTGGTGAGGTCCTGCCTGTGTTCTTTAACAACTCACTTTTTCTGCTGGCTACCTTAACTCCCTGCCTTCAATGTTTTTAATTTCTTGAAACAAAAAGTCTGCCTGTAAAAGGAGAGCTTGGTGATCCTTCATCTCATATTTCTTTGTACCAATTCAAAATGGGAAGCCCTGTAATTTGGAAGGGTACTGGGAGGCATCTGCTAACCTGAAAAGTGTCAGGCACATGCACTTAATCACTTTCCTGTGGACTGCTGAGTTTTTTCAAGAGCCTAACACTGAAGCAAAATGTCTTGTGACCTTGTCTCGTGTTTTACTTGAAACTTAAGAGCCTTTGTATTGACTGTAATGGGCGCAGAACTATGCCAAAACTATGTTTTCTCTGTGTTCTATGAACTTGTTTCTTCTGAAGCCCCTTGTTAGACACCTTGGAGTAGAGCTACTCTCTTCTGTGATGCTGATATCTTTACCATGTACAGTTCTGTAAGAAGTGTAAGAAAATGCAGTGTGATGTTTTGTTTTAGAATGTGCTGGAACAGAAGATAAATGTTCCACTTCAGTAGAGCCAATTGTTGAAGCTAATTATCTGTTCTGAGACTAGGGCTCTGCCTCCTGCAGCAGCACTTCACAGGTGACAAAGGTACTTTGGGTTAGCAAAAGTAATTTGTCAGTGAGGGATGGTTTCAGCATCAAGCCTGGAAGTCACAAAGCAAGTGTGGAAGGAATGCTGTCCTGGGGAGCAGCAGCAAACTGCAGCTCCATATCTGGAAAGTGCAATGTTCCTTAGGCACCAGTTCTTCACTGACAGCTACAAGTCAGTGCTCTGGTCTTGTTGCTCTGTGGCAGCTGTTGACAGCAGCTCCAAACCAATTAAATACCAGGTAGTGACAGGACCAGGGGGGATGGAGCAGAGCTGGAGATGGGTAGGTTTAGAGTGGATGTGAGGAGGAAGTTCTTCACCGTGAGAGTGGTGAGAGCCTGGAATGAGTTGCCCAGGGAGGTGGTGGAGGCCCCATCCTTGGAGGTGTTTAAGGCCGGTTTGGATGGGGCTCTGGCCAGCCTGATCTAGGGTGGGATGTCCCTGCCCATGGCAGGGGAGCAGGAACTAAATAATCCTGTGGTTCCTTCCAACCCTGACTGACTGTATGACTTGGTCTGGGTGATCCTGCTGTGTCAGGGGGATTGGACTGGATGATCTTTCGACGGCCCTTCCAATCCCTAATGATTCTCTGACTCTATGAAATGCCAGAGAAGAGCAGGAAAGCACATCTTCTGTTTCTACAATGTCTAACTGAGATTATTGTGAAGGACTCTTTCTAAAAGCAGTTTTGTCTCCTGCTGCACATCGCAGTGCTGTGGTCTCTCTAGCACCTGTGGGGATGCTTAGTGGGGCTGGCATCATCCAGGTGTGTGTTGGGGCAGGAAACAGGGCTGTGACTCAGCCTGCTCCTTCCAGTCCTCTTTACTCCAATTAGGTACCATCTTGGGAAGGTGAGGGTTTTAGTTGTAGCTTCCTTGTGTCAGCAGATATGATTTTTAGTGAACAATAACACCTGTTAACTGGTAATGTCATGTTTCTCCAATCACTCAGCAGTAACATGTTGTCCTGGCTTGTGAGATGGAGACATAGGAATGTCTTTCTTTATGCAAAGACTTTGTCCAACTAATCTTGCAGTGCTTGGTGTATATGTTAAAATTATCATCGTTTCTGAAGGACTGTAAGGAAAACTTTGTGCTTGGGCACTACTGTCTTCATGATAAAAGTATTTATTTCTTAGCTTATTCAGGGACATTAGAAATGAGTAGGTTACTAATGCTTTTAGCTAAGCTCTGCAATTTGTTTTCCAAATTTCATTACAGAGGGCTTTTGTTGCTAGATCATATTTAGAGTGAAGTAGCAATTCTCCTCAGTGCAGCAAGATCTCCAGTGTCATTTGTGTGACTTCAATGACCCTAGATGAATTTGGCAAAGTGTGACTTGTGCATCAACTCAGCTGCAGAAGGGCAGATGGTGTTTGGCAGGTAGTGATGTTGGATAGTCCACCTCTGGACAAGTATGTCCATTTCCAAGAGGGCCAATGACATCCTGGCCTGCATCAGGAATGGTGTGGACAGCAGGAGCAGGGAGGTCATTCTGTCCCTGTACTCTGCACTGGTTAGGCCGCACCTTGAGTACTGTGNCGGAAACCTGCCTATAAAGGCTGTAAATGAAAGTAGTTCTGCAGCTGAAAAAGTTTACAGTGACCTGCCTTAGGGAAGAATAGTGTGTAATGAAACCAGTAAGGCACTTCAAAGTATGTGAAACAGACTCTCTGGCTTTACAGAATCACAGGACATTAGGGATTGCAAAGGACCTTGAAAGATCATCCAGTCCAACCTCCCAGCCACAGCAGGACCACCCAGACCAAGTCCAGGCGGGTTTTAAACTTCTCCAGAGAGGAGACTCCACAACACCCCAGGGCAGCCCCCTCCAGCGCCCCGTCACCCTCGCTGGGAAGAAGTTATAGAATCACAGAGTCAGTCAAGGTTGTAAAGGACCACAGGATCATCCAGTCCCAACACCCCTGCCATGGGCAGGGACACCCCACCCTAGATCAGGCTGGCCAGAGCCACATCCGGCCTGGCCTTAAACACCTCCAGGGATGGGGCCTCCACCACCTCCCTGGGCAACCCATCCCAGGCTCTCACCACTCTCACGGTGAAGAACTTCCTCCTCACATCCACTCTGAATCTACCCATCTTGAGAACTGGGCCCATGCAAACTGCACGAGGTTCAACAAGTGCAAGGTCAGACATCTGGGCTGGAGTAAAACCAAGGACAGATGTATGCTGGGTGACAAATGCATTGAGAGCAGTCCTGAGGAGAAGGACTTACGGGTGTTGGTAGATGAGAAGCTTAGCATGAGCTGGCAATGCCTGTCCTAGGCTGCATCAAAAGAAGTCAGCTGGTCAAAGGAGGCAATTCTTCCCCTCTACTCTGCTCTTGTGAGACGTCACCTGGAGAACTGCTTCCACTTCTGAAGTTCCAAGTAAAAGAGGGACATTGAATTGGAGTGAGTTCAGAGGCGGCCACAGGGATGATCGGAGAGCTGGAGCACCTCTCATGTAAAGACAGGCTGAGGGACTTCGGGCTGTTCAGCCTAGAAGAGGTGGCTCTAGTGGGGACATTATAGCCACCTTCTAGTATCAAAGGTGCCTACAGGAAAGCTGGGAAGGGGCTTTTTGCACAGAACTTCAGTGACAGAACAAGAGGGGTGGTTTCAAGCTAAAAGAGGGTAGATTTAGATTAAATTCACTTTCCAACCTAAGCCATTCTATGATTCCTTAGTGATTTTTTAACATAGATTGATATCTGTCAAGATTCAGACTGTAATTTGTGAGAACTTTGTGCCCTTGCCAGTGTTCAAAAGCTGTGCTTAGTAGTGCTGCACCTGAATGTTGTAGTGCTAGAGCTGTCTACCTTGAATGTAGATATGACCAGTCCTAACAGCAAGGATTTAACTCTAGGTGGCAGTTTATTCCTTATTGTTTTTTAAACGACAGGCTTAGCAGCAGCACATTGATCAGCAGGCGTTGGTAAATGCTGAAAGAGCAGATCAAGCTATTCTGATAATAGCTAGTCTGGTTTTTAAAGAAATATTTCTTCCTATAGCTGGGTTATTGAGCAAATTCATTTTAAAGGGTGTGATGCAAATTTTACTTTCCTGAAAATCAGTCTCTTCTATAAATCTGAGATTGCTGTGAAGGGCCTGCTCCTGACTCCCTCTGCCAATTCCTCTTACAAAATGTGGAGGTGAACCAGGGAATAAATGGTCTGTATTTGATGCTGACTGTTGCTCCTGAGCAGCCTGCACTTGGGAGTCCCTTACTGGGGTGGTGGTGCAACGTGACCTTTCGTTCTGGATTTCTGCAAGCCATTTGCACCAGACTCTCACCACTCTCACGGTGAAGAACTTCCTCCTCACATCCACTGTAAATCTACCCATCTCCAGCTCTGAAAGGGAGTGCTCCTCACACTTTCTCTCTGCTCCAGTGTGGGCCCTTTCTACAACGAGATAATCCTTCAGGAACACACCTGTCCAGTGTAGGACCCATGGGTCCACATGTTGTGCCAGGAGCTAGGCTCAGTGTGGGCTTCCTACAGGCTCACAGCCTCCTACTCTCAAAAGGGATTGTCAACAGCCTGCAGGTGGTTATCAACTCCACCACTAGCCTCCATGGGCTGCAAGGTGGTAGCCTGCCTGACCATGGTCTTAGCCAAGGGTTGCTCTGGTGCCTCAAGCCCCTCCTCCTCCTTCATCTACCTTGGTGTCTGCAGAGTTGTTTCATATATTCACACTCCTTCCTTCTGGCTGCTTTTCATTTGTAGATGATTTTTATTCCTCTTGAATACGTTATCACAGAGATGCTACCACCATTGCTGGTGGGCTTGGCTTTGGCCAACGGCAGGTCTGTCTTGGAGCCAGCTGGCATTGGCTCTATTAGGCAGGGGAAGCTTTTAGCAGCTTCTCACAAAACCCACTCCCTGTAACACCATCCCACTACCAAAACCTTGCTATGCAAATCTGATACCCATGTGTTGGACTCTTAATTCTGGTGTCACAGAACAGAAACTGTTGTCCAGTTAATCTAGGGGGAATGAAGAATCACTGAACAATGGTGTAATGACACTGCCTTGGTTTGTAGGTAGTGAAGTTCTGGAGGAACTGTGGTCAGGTCACTGATGTTTTGAAATGAAAGGATTCAAAACACTGAAGCAGCTGGGAGTGGTCCAGCACAGACATTGTGATGAAAAGCTATTGGCAGATTTCTCTGTCATTAGAACTGTAGAAGATAATGAGCTTTCAGCACCATTTCAGCTCACCAGGACTCTGGGCAACCTGGTCTAGAGAGAGGTGTCCCTGCCGATGGCAGGGGGTTGGAACTAGATGGTCTTTGAGATCCCTTCCAACCTGAGGCATTCTCTGATTCTTTCAGTTTTGCTCTTTGCCTTTTGCAGAGGTGAACATTTGCTCTGTACCAGGCAGAGTCCTCACGGCCCGTAGCCACCACGCTTGAGGATGTTGTCATTAGATTGGCAGGACATAATGTCTGACACTGACAGTATAGCTCAGAATTAAAAGAGTGGGTATCAGGCTTTACTTACAAGGAAAACATTCCTTCTTAATAGAATTTCCCTTTCCTCCCATGTGTACCTGCATTGTAGGAAGAATTTTAGTAAGTCTTAAATGAGCCATCGTGATACTTCAAGTATATTTACAGTACCGCAACCATAGAATCATGGAATCATTAGGGATTGGAAGGGACCTCGAAAGATCATCTGGTCCACTCCCCCTTGACACAGCAGGATCACCTAGACCAAGTCACAAAGGAACACATCCAGGTGGGTCTTAAACATCTCCAGTGAAGGAGACTCCACAACCTCCCTGGGCAGCCTGTTCCAGTGCTCTGTCACCCTCACTGGGAAGAAGTTCCTTCTCATATTGATGTGGAACCTCCTGTGTTCCAGCTCACACCCATTGCCCTTTGTCCTATCACTAGATGATGTTGAGACGAGCCTAGCTCCATCTCCCTGACACCCACCCTTCAAATATTTGTAGACATGAATGAGGTCACCCCAATGAACAAGCATTGTGATTTGTGGTTGGAAAATTAAAACATAAAAGTATAAAAGCTAGGGATTTCTCTAAGATCTGCTGTGGTTTAAATTTGTGTGGGTTTCTTGCCCCTGCTACGGCAATCAGACTGAATTTTTGTGACTCTGCAAACTGGTATGATGGGTTTGTAGCATCCTGTTTCCTTCTGTTTCTTCACTTCCCTCTGAGGCACAAGGACATGAATCAGGGCACATAAAATCTAACTCAATTTCCAGGTTTTCTATAGCTTTTGGTTAGATGGAGGCAGTCCAGAGAGTGGAAGTTTGGTAACTAAATCCTGATGGATACGGGGAAAAAAACCCACTTTTATTTTCCCGAGACAGCCTAAGAAATCAGGTTTGGACAGTTACAGGACATTTCCATCTGTTAGCTTCTTTCTCTAAAGGCACTCACCCCCCAGCAGATGGGAACATGCTTGGTAGCCTATGCAACACTGCTGGCTGTGGTGGTTTAAGCTTCCTTGATGACCTTTGTACACAAGCAGTCAAGTCCTGCATCTGATGTTTCCAATGTGGGGTAGAGTGACAGGACCCAAAGCTGTAAGAGACTCCTGAAGGAGCAGTGCTATCTCTGTTCCCACAGTTATTTGCCAAGCAAAACTGTGTCATCACTTAAATTATTACTTTGAATGCTTCAGTGTCTTTCCCTGTTCTTTACAAGCACACAGCAGGTCTTACTGTGTGTAACTGGAGTGTATCTCAAACAAGATAGATAAATCAAGACATTGTCCAAAACATGAGGGTCTTTAATCAGTCCTTCCTCAAACGAGATCTAACACATCTAAACCAAGCTTTCTTAACATTTTCCAAGCGTAAGGAAATTTAAATCAAGGTAAGATATATGATCTACTTTAACCCTCAATTCTTCATGTACAATCATGAATTGTCTCTTTTCAAATTCCTTATTAGTCTGAAAAAAGGAGGTTGAGAGGAGACTTTATCACTCTTTACAACTACCTGAAAGGTAGGAGGGTCTAGAGAGGTGCCTGTTGGTCTGTTCAGACAAGGAACAGGGGATAGGACAAGAAGAAATGGCCTCAAGTTTAAGTTAGGATGCAGGAAGAACTTCATTGAAGGTGTCATTGAGTGTTGGAACTGGCTTCCCAGGGAGCTGGTGGAATCACCACCCCTGTATTGTTCAAGCAACAATGATAGTAAGTGATGATTTACTACAGACTGGACTTCCCTGCAATTGTCTCTTCAATGAGAAGGGGTCCAGAGCTGCTGTAACTTAATGTCCTCTCACTTTACAGCACTTAGGTCACAAACACTTCAAGCATTAATATTCATTCAATACTTTTATTATTTTATCATTACAATGGTTTGTCAAAACAATGTCAAATCCTACCGACTCGACTGCTGGAATTGCAGTACCTCCTTGACTACACGAAGAACAGAGTGGATTTTTTTAAGAGGTTATCTAGGAAAGGCACAAACATCCAAAAAAACCCAAATTTTTTTTAAAAAACAATGCTCTTCTACATTTCAAACTGTCTTGTTTTTGTCCTAAATCACATTCTGTTACATATGGGATTGGACTAGATGAGCTTTCGGGGTCCCTTCCAATCCCTAATGATTCTATGATTCTATCTTTCCAAGTTCCTTCCAATCCCTAATGATTTTATGATTCTATGATAATATCTTTCCAAGTTCCTTCCAATCCCTAATGATTTTATGATTCTATGATAATATCTTTCCAAGTTCCTTCCAATCCCTAATGATTCTATGATTCTATCTTTCCAAGTTCCTTCCAATCCCTGATGATTCTATGATTGTCCCTGACTTTACCACTTTCTATGAGCACATTTTAGGAACCTGTCTTCAACATATATCCAGGAACACATCCAGGCAGGTTTTAAATGTCTCCAGAGGAGACTCCACAACCCCCCTGGGTAGCCCATTCAAGAGCTCTGTCAGCCTCACTGTGGAGAAGTTCCTTCTTTTCACAGAATAGCCAGAAATAAAGTCAAAGCTAAACTCTAATCAACAGAAGGAGTCTCCCTCTTTCTCTCTTCCCCCCTTCTGCTTCACGTATTTCCAACAGCCATCACCATACCTCTGTCCATGTGGCAGGCTTCTTCCAGACGTGCGCGTCCTCAAACAGATGTTCAGGTTTGCTAGGAAGAGGCCTCATTCTTTGAGTAGACCTGTTTTGCATGGCTCTGGATGACATTTAGAGAAAAAATATCAGTCTCTATTCTGACAGAACAAATGGAGTTTATAACCCAAGGCTGCTTTCTCTTCTTTAAACATCAGTATAGAAACACTATGCTATGTTATCGTCTGCCCCGATCACTAGGCTATCCATTGCAGGTACTCCTCTCTTCTCTACTCTAAGACTTCAAGAGACTTTACCTGCCTATTAGGTGACAATATTCTGTCAAATTAAATAAAGCTTGTCATCATTCTGGCCACTAGTTCTAGTATCAATAACTTGTATTTAATAATTGCAATGGAAGAAGGTTATGTTTCCTACAAATGTAAAATCTTACTGGTCTCAGGGGTATTTTGAAGACAGAAAAGTTCCTGATGTGTGAAAATTCAAAGAGCTTTTCAGAAAATGAATTCTAAACCAGTCAATAATAAATAATTAAACATGGGACATCAGCTGTTTCAATAAAGGTGGACTTGAGCATTTACAAACTCTTGCTTTGGATAGAGAAGACACAGGGGAAAGGAAAATGCTCTCTGAGGCAGTGGAAGTGATCAGAGAAATGCAGGCATCAAGCAAGTTAAAATTGGATCAAAATGTAGTTGTACTCCTTAGAGAAAAACAGAAGTGGATTCTCAAAAGATTAAAATCTAGGTTGCGGGTTGGGCTCAGGATTATGTCACAAACAAAGGTGATGAAGAAAAAAATTAGAGCTGATTCAAATATCAGTTATGAAAACATTTTGACTCAGTTTAGAAAGTTACTGGGTTTTTTTTCTGGAGTTACACACTGCTGGCTTCCCAAGCAACTGTGCATCAATCATCATCACCAAAAGCTTTTTGGATTCTGCAGCGGTCGGGTACTCAGGCTCCTCCTGGAAATTTCAGCCTTAAGCAAACATCTCGATGATTTAAAGGGAAGTTTCTTTGCTGAAATAGAGCAAATATTGTGGCAGTGACTGTATTAACAGAGGAATGGAGGCAACCTTGGGAGGTGGTTTAATCCATCTGAGCAGAGCAGGATCATGATGTTGGGTCTCCTGCAGCCTCTGTTGCTGCTAATTGATTCCAGTGTGATGTTTGGCTTGTTGTAGCAGCATGAAGCTGCGAGCTCGTGCTCACTCACCTTCTAGTAGGATGTGTTGCTTAGATCACGTGGCAAAGTAACTTCACCTCTGTGTTGTCTGGCCACATTCACATCCTTGGGGCCCCTTCATTTGCCAGCGGACCAGAGACTAGTAGGTGTTTAGGTATTCTAGCCAAGCAGCTTGCACCAGCTTCCGGCAATTTCACCTAGAGCATGTTCCCCTGGGTTCCATAAAGAGGATACTGGACAGATTTCCTCATTACTCCAAAACTCAGGCAATTAGTTTCCTGTACCATAAGCAAAACCTATTTAAAAGAAAAACACATTAATTTGACAACCCCATCATTTCTTTGTAAAAAAAAAATGCTTAAAAATTCATTTGTATGCGTTTAGGTGTTTTTGAATACGTTGTTCTGAGTCTTTGGGATTGTGTCTTCACAGAATCACAGAGCATTAGGGATTGGAAGGGACCTCAAAAGATCATCTAGTCCAATCCCCCTGACACAGCAGGATCACCTAGACCAAGTTGCACAGGAACATGTCCAGGAGGGTTTTAAACATCTCCAGCGAAGGAGACTCCACAACCCACCCTGGGCAGCCCATTGCAGTGGTTTGTCAGCCTCACTGGGAAGAAGTTCCTTCTCATATTGATGTGGAACCTCCTGTGTTCCAGCTCACACCCATTGCCCCTCATCCTATCACTAGTTGGCATTGAGAAGAGCCTGGCTCCATCTTCCTGACACCCACCCTTCAAATATTTGTCAACAATAATGAGGTCACCCCTCAGTCTCCTTTTCTCCAAAGCTCAAGAGACCCAGCTCCCTCAATTTATTTCATAATGATTCTGAATATTAAAGTTATATGAACAGAGAGCTCTAGAATTTACCAGCCCTTCGTTGCTTTTTACAGGTGCTTTTTTATAACACTTTTTGATGGTCTTGCAAATGTGTTGATTAAGTCTTCGTGTTCATGAGGAAGTTTTTCAGACTGAGCTAAGCAGAAAAAACGTAAGTACTTTCTTACCTCTTTCTTCCACACTTCCAGCCTTACTCCTGTTACTGGTATCAATTTTCTAGGCCTTTGCTATCAGTGAGTTTTCTTAGTAAAGAAAAGTAATCAAAAAGACTTAAAGCCTGTTGGCCATCGTTGCAAGAGATTAGTGGCCATCGTTGCAAGCGATTGGTGCCCGGTCACCACCTCAATATCACTTGTAAGATTTTTTTCCCCTTCCTTTTGGTTTATCTTTTTATTTGCAGAGCTGAACCCTTTTATTCTGATAACGACAAGCTAAGCTGGTTTGGCTCACTGCAGTGTGACTGACTTTGGAGCAAAAGGCTTGAAGTAACACTTTTTAAAAGAGAAGGAACATATGCTTGTGTCATAAAAGCCCCATTCCCCACCCGACTCAGCTTGGCTGTAGCCACAAGAACTGGGCTGTGAGCTTACTTCTCATTGCATCACTTATACATGCTGTGAAACACAATCTTGAGACAGATCTAGCAGCTCATGGAAAATGAGCGTTGAATTACTGGGTGCTGCTGCTGCACTAGCGTAGTCTTCATTTCAGAACATGCTTTACTTGAGGTAAACTTGAACACCCTGAGCTATTTTGCTCACGGAGCTGAACGTTACAGAAGCAGCCTTATGAGAAAACAACAATGAAAAGCACCATTTGGGCGATGGGTTAATTTTATCTTTGTTTTGTCAAGTCACAATTCATTATCCTTCTCGATGGTGCAAAACTAATTGGCTCTTCCCGCGGTTGCGTTACCTCCAAAGGCAGATAAAATTAATGCAAAGCAAACACCACCAGGCTCAGAGACTGACTGATTAAAGGGTAAATAGACTGGCGTGAAGTTGATGCTGAAACCCACAGCAGCCTCTCACAGAATTTTAAGTCAAGATGTTCCTCAGGTTACTGGAGAGCTGGCCCAGCACTGTTTTGCATCCTTTGCTTTAACCTTGGGTGGTTCTTAGTCCATCTACTCTGCAGTGATTAATACGTTCGATGAAAACAAACCAGGGAAAAGCAATGCTGTGTTGCAGGACCAGTTACTCTCTCAGGGGACTTATTTACAGCTTACAAAGAAATTGATTTTTTCATATAAAGACATCAAATCCTGAGAGGTTCTTCTCCCCCTCTACTCTACCCTGGTGAGATCACAGCTGGAGTGTTGTGTCCAGTTCTGGGCTCTGCAGTTCAAGAGGGATGTGGAGCTGCTGGAGGGAGTCCAGAGTAGAGCAACGAGGATGATGAAGGAGGTGGAGGACCTCCCTGATGAGGAGAGGCTGAGGGAGCTGGGTCTCTTGAGCTTGGAGAAGAGGAGACTGAGGGGTGACCTTATTAATGTTGATAAGTATGTGAAGGGTGGGTGTCAGGAGGATGGAGCCAGGCTCTGCTCAGTGTCATCTAATGATAGGATGAGGAGCAATAGGTGTCAGCTGGAGCATAGGAGGTTCCACATCAGTCTGAGAAGGAACTTCTTCCCAGTGAGGGTGATGGAGCAGTGGAACAGGTGGCCCAGGGAGGGTGTAGAGTCCTCTTCTGGTGGAGGGTGTGGAGACCTCCCTGGATGTGTTCCTGTGTGACTTGGTCTAGGTGATCCTGCTGTTGCAGGGGGATTGGACTAGATGATCTTTTGCAGTCCCTTCCAATCCCATAATGATTGTATGATAAGCTCTGTGCTGTATGTAGAACACTACCATATCTGGCTGTGGAACCACCCCTGGGAGTCCTTCACTTTCAAAAAAAATACCCTTTGAGCTGCAAAGTTTTCATCCTTTTATTTTCTTCCATTTCATACTTGCCATGCTTGAAAGAAAGTCTTGCTTGAGTGTGGGAATTACGTTGTTTCTGTCCTCAGTTCACACTTGACCAAACCTCTGTATTAAGTTCCATCTAAGAAATCTCAAAGAACTTTGGCAACAGGCGACCTTCATTGAGCCTGAGTGGATCAGTGAGTATGGGGCATGACCACTGAGGGTTCAGGATAATCATTTGCCTTTTTTAGTTTAAAAATGAAAATGCCAGAGACTTCATTTAATCCCTGCCTGGAAAGGAGAGTGCAGAAATGTTCTTAGAAAGCAAACGTTTCCACCAGAAGAAAAGGTGCTATAGTAAAACAAAAGTGGCAGTTGTTAGCTTTATGTGAAGTGAGTACAGTTCTAGAAGAGTGAAGACAATGAGGTGCTGAGCATGTCCATGGAAGGACAGTGATGCTGGTAAAGAACACAAATCCTACCTTGTGCTGGGGGGACCTGGGGTTGTTTAGCTTGGAGAGTCTAAGGAAAGGACTTATTGCTTTCTCCAACTACCTGAAAGGTTGCAGCAAGGACAGGGGTAGCTGGTCTCACTCATGGCAACCCATAGGACTGAGGAAACAGCTGCCAGCTGGGTTAGGGGAGAGCAGAGCCTGGCTCCATCCTCCTGACACCCACCCTTCACATATTCATAGACATTAATGAGGTCACCCCTCAGTCTCCTTTTCTCCAAGCTCAAGAGACCCAGCTCCCTCAGCCTCTCCTCATCAGGGAGATGCTCCACCTCCTTCATCATCCTCATGGTTTTTTAGGGAATGGAATTGTTAATTAAACTGAATGACTTAGAGTCACTTATTAGACATTTCAGATTGACCTCACACAAATTTGAGTGTAATTTATTACATGTTAACCCATTCCTGGCCCATTCTGAATTTAATAATCTTGTTGGTGTCCTTGTTAAATATTTGCTAATTCTTTTGTTCTTCTGCAAGATATTTGTGAGAAAGCAAGTCTTCTTGTTCCTTTCCACCAAGACCATCTCTTTATCTCAGATGGATCTTTCAAGGACACCCAGTTGAGGCCTCGGACCAGTGCCAAGCCAGACTTGCTCATCACTCTCCTAACAGACAGCTAACGCCAGGCCCTCGGTGCGGCTGATGGCCATTAGCATGTTGGCATCATTTCACTTCAAGTTAGCATCTTCGTATCGTAGCAACACACAGGGATGCTAAGCGTGGATATTATGTCGATGCTTTGTTACGAACAACTGCAGAATTCCTGAGCTGACAAATGGTCTTTATGTGCAAATCACTAAGCAGCCTTCCCACGTCAGATACTAGTAGTCTAGCATTAAGCTGGACTGTAGATGACTAAAGAAACCTCTTTTTGTCTTCAAGACTATGATTATATCACCCGCTCTTCAATCATGCGAGGAGAAACCAGCTCCACAATGTCATTTTCATGAGGGCAGGTCAGCTGGTTATTTTTAGCTTGAGCTAGCATATTTAGCTAACTCCCACAGGAGCAAACATTCTTTACCTGCAGTTGCTTAGCATTCAGAGCTGCACAGCTCCATCCAGCATCAAAACAATGATTTTGGCTTTATTTTTACAGCTAAATGCTTGCTGCTCAGTAATGGGAAAAAGATGCACTCAGAAGAAATGGAATAATACGTGTCTGATCTCAAAAGCAAATTCTGATTACTAATGTCTCTGACGTTGGAGTAATAAGCACATAAACATCAGCACAGCTACCCTCTGTCATTAATGGATGTGGAGCCATTAAAACTCTTCTGAAGCAGGTGCCACGATCCCAAAAAGGTCCAGTCGTGAGAGGGATGATATTGTCGGTCCCAGAATTAAGACACAAAGGGTGTTGAACACATAGGGTGGCTTTTATTACTCACACAAATTATGCTCTGGGGTGGGGAAAGAGTGAGAAAGAAGATAGATATATATAGAGAGAGGGAGAGGGTGGAAAGATAGGGAGAGTGAGGGAAAGAAAGAAGAAAGGCAAGTACCATCCCAGCGGCATCCCGAGGCTCTATAGAGGGGGGAGAAGTCTCTTGGTATAGGGGTCAAGTCCCAGCCTTTATAAATCCATTTTGCTGGTGCTTTTTATTTGTGGTTTTCTGCATCTGTGGCACGTTTCCATGGTGATGGTTTGTGGTTAAGTTGTGGTTAAGCCATGTTCACCGGCATTTTGGGTCCAAGAGTCCAGTCAGCAGCATCTGTGAAATCACCTTGCGTCCGTTGTGCAGTCAGTGGTGGCCATGCCTGGTACCATCCAAAGGGGTTCCAAGCTCATGCACAGGGTCTTTGTTGGGGTTGGGGGGGAGGTGGGTTCAAGAAGATGCTCTGTTTCTCAATTTGTAGAGCTCTTGGTTCAAAACAGGACATATCTCTCACTGTTATGGCAGAAGAGAATGTATTTGGGGGATTTCTAGCTCAAAACAAATATCTCTACAGTAAGGAGAGACTTTCCAAAGCCCTCAGATGTTGGGGCTTCAGCCTCTAACAGTAGGGAATAGAATTTTAACTTTATTTTTTAATGTTAATTTTAATTTTTTAATTTAAATTACATTCAATTTAATAAAGGGTATTAAATTTAAATTAAATATCTGCTGTCAGCTGTCACCTCCTGGATTTATTCCCACTGCAAGGTGAGACTGGCTAAATTCGTAGGTATGTGCAAGGAATTGCAAAGGCACAACTCATTAATGTCTATAAATATGGGTGTCAGGAGGATGGAGCCAGGCTCTGCTCTGTGGCATCTAGTGATAGGATGAGGGGCAATAGGTGTGAGCTGGAACAGAGGAGGTTCCACATCAATATGAGAAGGAACTTCTTCCCAGTGAGGGTGATGGAGCACTGGAACAGGCGGCCCAGGGAGGTTGTGGAGTCTCCTTCACGGGAGATGTTTAAGACCCACCTGGATGTGTCCCTGTGTGACTTGCTGTAGGTGATCCTGCAGTGTCAGGGGGATTGGACTGGATGATCTTTCCAGGTCCCTTCCAATCCCTAATACTTCTACGATTCTAAGAGTCTATGAACAGAGGGAGAAGCCAATGCTGTGTTTTGTTCCAGTGCTGCACAGCTCTGACAGCAGCCTGGAAAGGTGAATTTCAGTTACATTTTTCCATCGTTCACTGCCCACTAGCAAAGAGAACTGTACTCCTTCCAAAAGAAGGGCAGCCTACTCAGACTGAGTGAAATACACAGTGAAATATATTCCTTTTTTTTTTAATGAAGTCTCCTTATAGACACTCGTGGATAATAAATCCCAACCTTTTAAAACCTGACATTGAAGGGGTTTCGTCAGTCACTTTGTAGTTGCTGAAGCTGCATTTATCAGACACTTGTTCAGGTCCTGTTTTCTGTTCATTTCAAACATTTCCTGAAATCTCCTGCCCCTTTTTGTCCACTTCTCAGTCAAGAACTCCCTGCCCTTTTCCCTAGATTTCCATCCTTGCCAGTTTTTTTCCTTGCCAAGGTGTCTCTGTGTTCTAGGTGGTCCTGCTGTGGCAGGGGAATTGGACTGGATGATCTTTCGAGGTCCCTTCCAATCCCTAATGATTCTGTGATTCTAACCTTCACTCCCACAGAAAGTACTTGTACTTCCAGTCCTTGCTACAATTTCTGTTTCATTCCACTGTAATTTGGGGTTTTTTTAGTCATACAGGATGGCTAATATTTAAAACCTACATAGTGCAGATCAATAGACAATGGAACTGTTGTTCTGGAAACTGTTACTAGCTGGCATAATCTGAGACACCCATCTCTCTTCAGTTACAGAGGTACTTGAATCATAGAATCATGAGGGATTGGAAGGGACCTCGAAAGATCATCCAGTCCAATCCCCCCACCACAGCAGGATCACCCAGACCAAGTCACACAGGAACACATCCAGGTGGGTCTTAAATATCTCCAATGAAGGAGANGTCTTAAATATCTCCAATGCAGGAGGCTCCACAACCTCCCTGGGCAGCCCCTTCCAGTGCTCCGTCACCCTCACTGGGAAGAAGCTGCTGGATATCTGACCACAACGTCAGCATCTCAATTTGTTCTATATTTCTAGTATTTTCTGTGGAACTGGAGGCTTCGTTTGACCCCAGTAGCTACTCAGGGCTGGAATGCAAAAGTCCTAGTGCATTATATACAACAGAGGAACAAGAGCAAGTAGGTAAGAGACTGGCCTTGCTAAGCAAATAACATCAGTGGAACATGAGAAAGTTAATAAAAGGTTCATACAAGACAGATACAGAATAACCCCACCTAGCAGATGCAAAACCCCCCACATTATTAGTGGCTCCAAATAACAGCCTGATTTAGGAGCACATATTAACTTTAAACAAATCTGAATGGGCCAGTAACAGTAAATTTGTGTGCCCAGACAAAAATTCTGGTCTGTGAACTACTCATTTACTTCTTTCCTGAAACAGTTTTCCACCAGTTAAGGATACTCCTAACAAAATACAGTGGTTGTCAGCATCTCAGTGTAAACACATACAAACCAATAGGTGAATTTGCTTCATCCTTTTAAGCATCTTCTGGTAGTTCCTTGAAGGTTCCACAACACTCATGGATGTCAGACTGTCCTTTTCTGTTTTGTTCAAGGACAGGTATTTGGCTAATGGCAGTTATTAGCTCGTCACAGCTTTT